>JASVEL010012948.1:0-294911 GCA_032618575.1 Nicotiana noctiflora
ACATAATTAAAATATATAAAGAAATCAAATAAAAACAAAAATTGCAGTTGAGCGACCGTGCTAAAACCACGGAATCCGGGAGTGCCTAACACCTTCTCCCGGGTTAACGAAATTCCTTATCCAGGTTTCTAGTTTCGCAGACTGTAATACAGAGTCATAAATTTCCTCGGTTCGGGAATAAACCGGTGACTTGGGACACCATTATTTTCCCAAGTGGCGACTCTGAAAAATTAAATAAATTGATCCCGTTCCGACTGTCCTTTAAGTGGAAAAACTCCTTCCCTGATTATTATTATATCTCTTCCCGGGGTGTAGTAGTAAACAGTGGCACATTTATATATGTGTGGAAAAAGGAGGTGTGACAATCCCTATGTAAGATAATAAAAACTAGGACCCATGCAACCGATCAATCTCCCGGATGAAAATATCTGCTAACCGCTCTTAAGAATAGGTTGTACATATTGGAATGAAAAGCGTGGACTTGGTCAGCCAATCTACAATCATCCAAATCGAATCAAACTTCCTCGAGGTACGAGGGAGACCACTCACAAAATCCATAGTAATCCTCTCCCACTTCCACTATGGAATATCCATTCGCTGAAGTACACCATCGGGCCTCTAATGCTTATATTTGACATGCTGACAGTTGAGACACTGAGCTACATAACTCACAATATCTTTCTTTATCAATCTGGATACATCTTCGCAGCACCTGGATAGATAGAATATCCCAAGCGGTGGGCCTCCTTCAATATCAAATCTCGAGCCCATCCATATTGGGCACACAAATTCGGCCCTGCATCCTCAACACGCCATCACTATCAATAGTCACATCCCTTGCATCATCATGCTAAACCCTGTCCTTAAGGACAAGCAAATGTCGATCATCATACTGGCGCTCTCTAATGTGGTCGTTCAAGGAAGACCGAGAAACCACACAAGCCAACACCTGACTAGGCTCCAAAATGTCTAATCTCACCATCCGATTGGCCAAGGCCTAGACATCAACTGCAAAGGGACTCTCCCCAATTGGAATATATGCCAAACTACCCATACTAATTGCCTTCTGGCTCAAAGCATCGGCCACTACATTGGCCTTCCCCGGGTGATACAATATGGTAATATCATAGTCCTTGAGTAACTCAAGCCACCTCCACTACATCAAATTAAGATCCTTATGCTTAAACAGATGTTGAAGACTGCGGTGATCAATATACACTTTAGAAGATAACGCCATATAAGTAGTGCCTCCAAATCTTCAAAACATGAACTATAGCAGCCAACTCCAAATCATGTACGGGGTATTTCTTCTCATGAAGCTTCAACTGACGAGAAGCATATGCAATAACTCTACCCTCCTACATTAACACGCATCTGATCCCAACTCCCGAGGCATCACAAAATACTGTGTAAGAATCTTAAGCTGATGGTAGTACCAATATTAGAGTTGTGGTCAAAACTATCTTGTGCTTTTGAAAGCTCTCCTCGTACTCGACTGACCATACAAATGGTGCACGCTTCTGCGCCAACTTGGTCAAGGGCGAAGCAATAGATGAAAAATCCTGGATGAACCGGTAATAATAACCTGCCAAACTGAGGAAACTCTAAATCTTCGTGGCAGAGGACGGTCTAGGCCAACTCTGCACTGCCTCTATCTTCTTTGGATCAACTAAAATACCATCACTGGACACCACGTGGCCTAGGAAAGCCACATAACCAAGCCAAAACTCATATTTGGAGAACTTTATGTAAAGCCTCTCCTCCTTTAGTCTCTGCAAGACCACTCTCAAATGTTGTGCATGCTCCTCCTGGCTACGCGAGTACACCAAGATGTCATCAATAAACACAATCACAAATGAATTCAGATATGGCCGAAATACGCTGTTCATCAAGTGCATGAACACGGCTGGGGCATTAGTCAGCCCGAATAACATAATCATAAATTCATAGTGCCCATACCTCGTCCTGAAAGTCGTCTTCACAATATCTGAGTCTCTAATCTTCAGCTAGTGATAGCATGAACGGAGATCAATCTTGGAGAATACATTTGCCCAGTGGAGCTGGTCAAACAAATCATCAATGCGAGGTAGTGGATACTTATTCTTTATTGCCACATTGTTCAACTGCCTGTAGTCAATGCACATTCTCATTGTGCCATTATTCTTCTTCACAAATAAGATCGGTGTTTCCCACGGTGACACACTCGGGCAAATGAACCCCTTATCTAGGAGTTCCTGAAGTTGCACTTTCAACTCCTTTAACTCTGCTGGTGCCATACGATAGGGAGGAATAGAGATGAGCTGAGTGCCCGAAACTAAATCAATACCGAAATCAATGTCCTTGTCCGGTAGCATGCCCGATAGGTCTGCTGGAAACACATCAGGGAAATCCCTCACAACGGGAACCAAAGCAATACTAGGAGTCTCAGCTCCGACATCTCTCACAAAATCCAAATACTATAAACAGCCTTTACCAACCATCCGCTGGGCCTTTAGGAAAGAGATCACCCTGTTAGGTACATAATTAGTCACACCATGCCACTCAATCATCGAAACACTCGGTATGGACAATGTGATTGTCTTGGCGTGACAGTCCAAACATGGCATGGAGATAACCTGTCCATATCTAGAATAATATCAAAATCTACCACGCCAAACAATAACAAGTCAACTCGGGTCTCCAGACCCCCAATAGTAACCAGACAAGATCTATATACATGATCCACAATAATAGTATCACCCACCAGGGTACATACGTGCACAGGTAAAGCAAGACACCCATGGATTGTACCCAGGTGATGGGCAAAGTATGAAGATACATAGGACTAAGTTGAACCAACATCAAATAGAATAGAGGCATCCCTGTGGCAGACTGAGATAATACATATGATAACAGCATCTGATGCAATGGCATCCCTCCTGTCTGGGAGAGCATTGAATCGAGCCTGACCGCCACCGGATCGATCTCCACCCCTAGGGTGGCCCTGGCTGCCTGGCCCCCACCCCTTCCTGACTGGGAGGGTGCTGAAGTAGATGGAGAAGAAGAAAAGGGTTGATCTTTCTACTGAAATTGGCCGCCACGACACCGAGGACAATCCATCTTCATATGGCCAAACTCACTACACTCGCAGTAACTGCCTGGTGCTGGAGAAGAGGACTGAAGGGAACCCCACGCATCAGAGTGACTGGCTGACGCACTCGGTTTGGAGGAACCCTGAACAGATGGGGCTCGTGATGAATCGTGAGATGGAAGAGCACTAAGAGATGGCTAGCTCTGCTGATAACCCTGATAACCTCGGGCGGAAGATGACCCATGATACTCAGAGCGAGCTGACTGAGGAGGCTTGAATGAATAACCTCTGCCCTGCTGGAACTGACCCCTAGACGGAGCACCACTGAAGCTACCAGAACCTCGATGCCTCTTTTCCTCCCTCTCCTCTCTATCCTGATAGTGTGCCATCTCAATATGACGAGCAATATCAACTGCATCCTCAAAGGAAATATCCAGGACTCTCTTTTAAGTCATCAGAACACGAAGGTGATATTTAAGTCCATCTACAAACCTCTTGATCCTCTCTCTATCGGTCGGAACTATCCAGGAGGCATGGCGGGCTAACTCAGGAAACCTCGCCTTATACTGGGTCACAGTCATGTCTCCCTGTCAAAGCCACTCGAGTTGCCTATGCAGCTCATTTCTTTGAGACTGTGGTACCTACTTCTCCAAAAAGATAGTGGAGAACTCTTGCCATGACAAGGGTGCTGTACCTGCCGGCCTACGCCGCCCATCTGTCTCCCACCATGTGAAGGCAGCACCAGTGAACTGAAATGTGGTAAATGCTACCTCGCTGGACTCCAAAATCCTTACCGTCCGAAGCATACGCTAACATTTGTCAAGAAATCACGGGCATCCTCGCCCTGAGCACCACTGAAGAATGGAGGTTGGAGCCTACCGAACCTTTCAAGACAACGATACTTGTCGTCTGGCATAGATGGAACCACATACTCTGGATCTGGTGCAACTGGTGCAACTGGAGCAATTGGTGAAACTGGAGCTACTGGCTGAGCTGGGGCTACTTCCGGTGTCTGTAATCCCTGAACAACCTGCTCAGGTGTGCGAGCAGCGGGGGTCTGATGACCTCCCCGGTCTGTGAGGTGGTTGCTGCAGTAGTAGATGAGACCGCCTGAGCCAGGCCAGTGAAAATAGATAATATCTGATCCAGGGCCTCCTGGAGGCCATGAATCACAATAGGCACTGCTAGGGCCTGCACATGTGTTGTTGGAGCATCTATCGCTGGAGGCTGGTCCTGAATCGGGGCAGCTGGTGGATCTACAGTTGCTGCCCTTGCTAGTCTGCCTTAACCATGACCAGGACCGCACCCACGGCCTCTAGAGGGTGGTACTGGTGGTCGTCCGCCATGTCCGGTAGCACGGGTCCTCGCCATCTGCAAGAGAATAGAATACAAAAGTTTAGTTCTCGGATCAACAAAGTCGCACGACAAGAATTTCAAGAATATGATGTTTTCCTAAAGGTTTTGTAGCCTCTTGAGGATAAATACAGACGTCCCGTACCGATCCACGAGACTCTACTAAACCGGCTCATGACTCGCAAGACCAAGTAAACTAGGCTCTGATACCAACTTGTCACGTCCCAAACCCCGATCGTGATTGCGCCCAACACCTTGTTAGGCAAGACCGACCATTCAAATAATAACCCCAACTATTGTTAATTCTAGAGATTTAACACAATTATTAGATTTCTAAACCATTATACAAAAAGGCTATAAATACGGAGAAAATGCACTGAAATCCAACAGAATACGAGAAACATTAGCCTATAACATGATCCGATGTCACGACCATGAGCCTATAATGCAGAGTGTCATCCTATAACAATACTATATAAGAAGCAAAATAATAAAAGATAAGGGTAGGAAGAAAGAATCAGGGTTGCGAACGCCATGCAACTACCTTGACGCTCCCGAAGTAGTGCTGCTCAGCTAGACAGGTCCTCCCTCAGACTGTGATGCGCTTGAATATACACACGAGGTACAAGGAGTAAAGTGAGTACTCCGACTCAATGAGTAATAAGCATAAATAACAGCTGAAGATAAGAAATCACTGAAAAACACACGGCAACTATAGTAGGCAGAACCAAACCTTTAACCGTGACATCACTTAGTTAATAAAGTAGTAGTACAGAAAAGAAAACATGATAGGTAACATGTGAAAAATGATGCAAACGTAATTCAATGCAAATTGCGGTGCACTCAGGTACCTACTGCGGCATGCAGTCTGAGCCAACCATATGTTTTACGTCGACGTCGCTCACTAGGGGTGTGTACAGACTCCGGAGGGGCTCCTCCAGCCCAATCGCAATAAACAAGCCATCTCGTGGCACCAATTAGGCCCTCGGCCTCAATATCATATTTGTTTATTTTATCTTTAAAGTTCGTCTTGTAATAACCTCCTAGCCCTATATAAAGGAGGCCTTGTAGTAATGGTAGGATCATCGAGCAATCATCTTGTAAACCTTGTAAAATCTTTTATGAAATACTACTTGTGAGTGTTTTCCAAATTTCTCTCTTGTTCTTTCTTTCGAATGGATAGAAAGGCCGGTCCATGTGTGAAAAATAGAGTAAGAATACTCTAAGAAAGTTAGCTTATTATAGTACAAAAGTTTTCTGAGTTATAAACAGCTAACGATGGTTATAGTACAAAAGTTTTCTGAGTTGTGTAGCTTGGCAAGCCGTACCTTATGGGTTGTTGAAGCGAGCCTCGTTTGTAGGAAAACTTTTGAGACTATAAACAAATTAACTGTTTGTGTAGCTTGGCAAGCCGTCCCTTATGGGTTGTTGAAACCAGCCCCCTTGTAGGAATACTTTCGTATCTATGGTATAGTTTGCTTTCTTGGAGTCTTTTGCTCTATTTCTCTGTACTGTGGTATCAGAGCCAGCCCATCTTTTTGGATGGAGGAATAGTTTACTAAATATGTCTGAATCATTTCCATCATCCTCTTGTTCTTCTCTTGCAAAAATGAATATGTCTCCTGCTCTGCATAAAACCTTGTCCAAAAAATATGATTACCTCTATGAAGTAGATATCCTACCCGATGAACATAAAGTATCTTCCACTGAACTACCCCTCATAAACCCTTACTCACCATTTGCCAAAAATCCTTTGCACCCTGGACCCAAATTCGTTCCATAGTCCAGCATAGACCAAAAGGAGTCAAAGAATATGTTGCTACCTCAAAACTTGACCAGCATCCTATTCTTGCCACTCGAGAGGAATAATTTATCACCCTTCAAATACTAGATGATTTTCCTAGGCAATGGAGAGCTCATGGTTTTACCCATATCTATTTTGGTGCCATCCAAATCACTTTAACATATCACGGAAGAAAAGGTCAGCCTGTTGTAGCTCGACTTTCTCTTCTAGATACACGATATTTGGAGTACCAAAATTCAAACTTGGGTACTGCCGAAGTTACCCTAAATGCTGGAACTGTCTTCATAACTATCTTTCCAAATTTCAACATGTCCCTTTATGACCCGTACCTAACCGAAGCCCTAAAAATCCAAGTCCAAATCCAAGGAGCCCCACAAGCCAAAGATTCTATCCAAGCAACACTTCACCACAAAATGGCATGGGAAGTCCAAAATCATGCCATGGATTTTTATCTACCCGGAGGAGAAAATGCTTTGCTTTTAAATATTGATGCTATAAAAGGAAACACCATGTGCACCCAAATACCCAGACATATTTCAAGAGATGAACTTGTCAAAATCCTTCATGATTCATGGATTACAAATTATGAGAAGCTAAGAGAATCAGAGGAATCTCTGCAATCTGGTGAATAACCTTTTACCAAAAGAAGTGACAAAACCGTTTGCATAAGCTTTGACCATTCCCACCTCAAAAAATCCAATAAAACCATCTTTTCTTGCCAAATGATCCAACTTAAAGATACAACAGATACTTACCCAGGACCCGATAGAGAATTCTTCTGGAATATACAAAGCATCATGGAAGAACATGACTGGTGCCAATATTTTGACAAAGAAGGAAAAAGAATGTGGTGGTTCAAATGCCCTTTCATAGGACATTGCCCATGGGATCTCGGTTGCACCTGCCAAGATTGTATTGAAGATCCAGTTGGAGAATATGATGAACATCACCAGCGCAAATCTAAATCCAAGAAAAAAGGAAAAACTACTGAAAGAGAATTTCGGGCTAAATATGAGAATAAAGATCCTTCGATTGTTTCATTAAGTTGTCCAGGTAAATATGAATTTCTTGTTAGTTACAAACCCCAAGAATGGCCAAAAATACCATAAAAATTCACCCCTAGCAGGGAATATAGTGAAACCAAGCCCAGATCCAAACCAACATCATCTCATACCCCAGAATCCAAAAAAGCACCTGAACCGAAAATTCCACCAACCCAAAGGTCCACACACCCACAAATATTCATGATGAGCCCTTCAAGTTCAAGACACTCCCAAGATTTTCCTCCACTTCAACCTATTGAAAAAGAAGGTACCAGCCATGCTCCAAAAATCCCCAAAAATAACATAGTACTACCGTCTGGAGAAAAAACCCCAACAAGTGACATTGAAGCAACAATGAACTGGCACTCAGAAAATTCCATCTACCAGAACAAAGTGCTCAATAATATTGGCAACACCATAAAAAATGTGGCCCATGCACAAAACAAGTTGATGAGCAAAGTAAAAATAATTGAGAAAAGGGTGGAGCAGTCATCGTCTCAGCATGCAGGACTAATCTAAGCCTTGGAACTAAGGTTAGAAAATTTACAATATGAGATTTGTCCGCCAGGAACTTCACTTTTCCAATTTTTCCAACAATAACAACAGGAGACGATTTCCATCAAAGAACAAATTCAGCTTCTGAGAAATGATCACTATGAGCCACAAAAAACCTCAGCTTTCCCTTCAATACTTGCCTTCTTCCTATGTCATCACAAGCATATTCACCACCCAAATTAGACTATACCTTTTCTACCTTTCCATCAACCTCACAAAATCTAATCTCTTTCACCCGACCAACAAAAGAAGAAAATGATTTTGATATCGCAAAAATGGTTTGGGAAAGGAAAGACGCCCTTGCAGAAAAGAAACAAACAAAGAAAAGGCAAGACCAAGGAGAAAGTTCAAAATGATCAAATCCTAAAAATCTGATGATTCCTGACTAGAAGGCTCCGGACCTCTATGTCTCTCAGCCAAGATACATATCAGAAGAACATACCCCATGGTCAGAATCACTAAACTCATCAGAAGACGAATCCATGGAAGATAGCTCTCAAGCAAGCAATGAATCCACAATGAACTCTTCCGAAGAAGATGATTCCCTAATATTTGTGAACCAGCCAAGAGATCCAGAAATATCTGAAGTAGATGATGAACAAGAAGGCATGACAGATGAACCAATCCCAGAAAGAAGATATGAGCCCATAGCATCAAAGCCAGTTGGAACTGGTTTCCACACTTTCACCTTAGATGATGTCAAGGTTTCAAAGTGGCCTCAATAGATGCAAGACTTTTATTCTTGGATGGTGACCAAAAATTTGATGGAGCGAGAAAAGTATATCATCCTGTCAGAACTTACTTCACGATTCTCAGGAATCCTTAGAGACTAGTGGAATGCATTTGGAATTCAAGACAAAAATACTTTTCTTACTTCCTAGGATTTTGCCTTCAACATTAGAATCATATATGAAGTTTTCTGCGGAGATGCTGGCCGAAGATAGGAGAAAATGCAAAGGCAACTCTTCGAGATGAAGTGTGTGTCGTTCGACAAAAATGACATCGATAGACATTTTCAAAAAATGGCGAAGATATATTTCGAGACTGGAGGTTACATCAATCTAAAGAAAGCCTTTGTATCTTCCCTTCCAAAGTTGCTGGCAAGTCAAACCATGACCATCATTGATGAGAAGTTTCAGTCCATAACCATCCCACAAATTGGTTACATCAGGCAAGCTATTTTCATTGCATTGAATGATATATGTACGAAGCGCTCTGCTCTAAAACAAATTATCCAACACAATCCAGCGCTTGGCAAACCATGCTGCAAATCTGATCTAATCACCGGATCAGGATGTTCTTGCCACACATTTAGGCGAAGGAGATAATTCATGAGGTTCAAATGGCCAAGAATTCCAAATGGGAAATCAAGGTCCAAGAGACGCACAAAATATTTCAGACGGAGAAGGTGAGGAAATTTTCACAAGAAGAACAAATGTTTTATTTGGCATAAGATTCGAAATTTCGCAAAAAATTGTCCATAATCAAGAAGATCTGTCAAACTCATTAAAGAGATTGAAGATTACACAAGCATACATCTCAGAAAGGAGGAGGACCTTGAATCCATATTCTCTGTGGATGGTGAACCTAATGAAGAAACTTTATTCTCTCTTGATATCTATGAAGATCACGGCAATTACCAAATCTCAGAACCAACAATTGAGGCTCGAGAGGAGATCAATGCTCTTACTGTTGTTCCTCAAGTAGAACTCAAAAATCTATTCATCCAAGTGGGACAAACCAACTCGAGTTATTGCTTTTATCGACATCGGAGTTGCTTCCTCACTTATAAATCCTGATGTTCTTCCTGAAGATTAGTGGGTACCGTATTTTAAGGATTTCAATATGGCATCAAATGTAATCTTGACCACAACTATCATTACAAAGCACCCGATAACCATTGAGTTCTTTCCAGGATTGAAGTACAGAACGAAGCTGTTAGGATCTGATGTACCAGAAAAAAATCTTATTATTGGATTCGACATTTACAGACAGCTTAGAGATCAACTCCAGATCAAGGCTAACGGGATAGCTTTTAAAAATAGTTCAGGCCTTATTTTGAGATTCCGAGGTTATTCCAAATCACCAAGGATGAACAGATCAAAGAAATTGAGCAAAATATTATTGAACAATCATGTGCCGATTCCCATAAGGATTTCATGAAGAAAGGGAAACGCCCACTATGGAAAAATGAAGAATTTTTTATCAAGCTCCCTTGCAAGAAGAATTAAAACATCAATGCAACAAAAGCCAATCATTCAGGAATGAATCCAGATCGTCTTCAACTCGCAAAGAAAAAATGTGAAGAGCTTTTGGAATTTGATCTGATAGAGCCATCAGATTCACAATAGGAATGCAAAGCATTTTATGTAAACAAAAGAGCTGAACAGACAAGAGGAAAACTCAGGTTAGGCATCAACTACCAGCCACTTAACCAATTCCTCCAAGATGATAAATTCCCCATCCCAAATAAACTCACCCTTTTCTCCCACTTAGCCAAGGACAAATATTTTTCTAAGTTTGATTTAAAGTCAAGATTTTGGAAATTGGGAATCCACTCTGAAGAAAGACCCAAAACAGGATTTTGCATCCCTGATCATCACTGCCAATGGAAAGTTATGACCTTCGGTTTGAAAACTGCACCTTCTTTATTCCAAAAAGCGATGATAAAAGTATTCCAACCCATCGCCCATACCTCTTTAGTTTACATTGATGACATCCTGTTATTTAGTGATACACTAGAAAAACATATCAATTTGCTTCGTAAGTTTGAGGCATTGGTAACACAGTACATGATCATGCTCTCAGCAAAAAAGATGGTTCTTTCTCAGTTCTAATGGATTGTCTAACTATATTGTCTATGGGTCGCTTCAGTACGATGCCAAGTCCAGACCCTTTTGCGTTCGAGGTACTGTTCGTAAAGAGTGTCCAGATTCCCAAAGATGTCATGAGTTTACCAACAGTTCTGTTTCAACCTGGGGTATTAGTGCCCTCGTAAAGTCGTTTACAAAATCTGCCAAAATTTGAGACTTAATGTTGTTTGGGGTCGATACTTAATATCGTACTTGTTTATTTCCACAACCCATTTGTCCAATCATCCTGAGAGTTCGGGTTTATGCATTATAGTTTGCAATGGGTAAGTTGTCACAACATATATAGGATAGAACTGAAAATACGATTTCGGTTTCCTAGAGACGCTTAGCAAAGAGAGCGCCAATTTCTCTTGGTGAGGATATCTAGTTTTGCTCTCACCTAAGGTCCTGCTAACATATTAAATTCGAAATTGTGTACCTTTTTCTTCCTGAACTAGGACTCCACTTACAGCTATTTCCGATATTTCCCAATACAAGTATAATTGTTCATTTTCCCTCGGTGTGTGAAGTAGTGGCAGGTTCTATAGATATTGCTTATGTTCTTCCAAGGCCTGCTGGTATTCTAGGGTCCATGTGGAGTTGTTTCTCTTCTTCAGCAATGAGAAAAATCGGTGGCTCTTATCGGAGGACCTCGAGATGAATCTCCGCAGGTCGGCAAAGTGCCTCATTAGCCTTTGCACGACCTTCATGTTGTCTACTACCGTGATAGCCTCAATAGGTTTGATCTTGTCTAGCTTGATCTTGATTCCTTGATTGGATACCATGAACTCGAGAAATTTACCTGATCCGACTCCATAATACATTTTTTCTGATTCAGCTTCATATTGTACTTATTAAATGGTACTCTTCTCGCGTGTTTTTAACTAACATATCGTTAATGTAAACTTCAATGTATTTTCCTATTTGTTCTTTAAACATCTGATTTACTAGGTTGTGGTAAGTGGCACCGGCATTTTTCAACCTAAATGGCACTATGTTATAGCAGTACGTGCCATACTTAATAATGAAGGAGGTTTTTTCCTGACCATCCGGGTTCACTTGTTTTGGTTGTACGTGGAGTAGGAATCAACTAAATTGAGGTTCTCGTGACTAGCCGTGACATCTATCATGCGATCGATGTTAGGAAAAGGGAAAAAGTCCTTGGGACTACCACACACATTCTCAGTTTATAATCCACACACTTTATTATTTAAATCTTTATAATCCACACGCATTCTCAGTTTGTTCCCTATTTTAGAAAATACCACTATGTTTGCTAGCCATTCCAGGTATTTGACTTCACGAATATACCCTATTTTAAGGAGTTTAGTTACCTCGTCCTTGATGAAAGCATGTTTGATCTTGGACTGGGGTCTCCTTTTCTGCTTGACTAGATGGAATTTCGGATCCAGGCTCAGCTTGTGAGTGGTGATATTCAGTGGGATCCATATTATATCGATATGGGACCAAGAAAAATAATCCATGTTAACTATTAAAATTTGAATGATTTTTTTCCTGAGCTCGCTTGTTGACCTTGTGCCCAGGTATAGCTTTCGATCATGTTGATTTTCAATTAGTATGACCTGATCTAGATCTTCAACCGTTGATTTGGTAGCGTCGGAATCATTTGGGACTATAAATGATCGAGGAACTCCTAATTATTATCTTCGTCAATTCCCTACTTGTCTGGTTGGGTCGACGCCGATATTTGTGATTGCTATTTAGCTTCCTATTTTGCTCCCAAACCTAGCTCCTTTGACGACGAGAGTGTTGATATCAGAAACTTTATCGACAACAAAAATCTCCTTTACGGCTAGTTGTTCTCCATAGATTGTGTTAATCACTGTCGACATCAGGAATTTCAACATTTGGTGAAGGTGAAGGTACTGCCCTCATATTAATGATCCATGGCCTCCCAACATATGGAGTTGTATTTTATGTAACCTTATATCACATAAAACTTAGCTTCATGGATGGTCCCGACGGAACTCATTGGTAAGGTTATTTTCCCTTTTGTGGTTTCACATGCCATGTTGAATCCATTCGGGACCCGAACTACGAGCGCGATTTGATCTTGTACACTAAGTTGTTCTATTAATCTCGATAAGATGATATTGGCCGAGCTACCTGGATTAATTAACACACACTTAACTCCATATTTCTTTATGAGTATAGATATTACCAGAGCATCATTGTGAGGTTACACGATGCTTTCTGCATCCTCGTCACTAAAAGAAAAATTCTCTTCTTGTATGTAATCTTGAGTTCATTTTTCCCTTGTGATGGCCACTTTGGTGTTTTTCATTGGTCCTTGAGGTACATCGACTCCACATGTCACGATCCAATAATAGGCCATGATGGCAGCCAACGTCGTTGTTAGGCAAGCTAACACCGATCGAAGTAGTGATTTCCCGTCTAAATAAATTACTATGTGGATAATAATTCTTCATTCATTAAAATATTCAAATATTTACCTTGGAACAAAAATCAAACGGAAGCAACAAGTACTAACCAAATGCACATAACAATACCAAAATAAAATGTCTATTACTGTGTGCGCCATGACCTGGTGGCAAGAGAGTAATCTAGTAGAATATACAAAAGAATACTAGCCTAAATATGAATGGAAATAGACAAAAAAATAAAACATAAGAGAGACTCCAGCTACTATGGAACGGCTCGGAAGGTAGTTCGCCGTGAAATCTCGAGATAGGGATCAATCTACACACCAGACTGGTAACCAGATGCAGCTACCTGAGATCATGTACAATTAAGTACAATAATGTAGCTTGAGTAATATATACCTAGTTAGTATCTAGTCTAACCTCGATGAAGTAATGGCGATGGGTCGACTCCGACACTTACTAGGTCCAATAAGATGATATCATGAAATTTCTAGTTAAGCATGATATACAATAATAAGATTAAATACTGAAATAACTTAACAACCATATATAAAAGCTTAAATCACTTCCGTCCCTTAAAACATATGATCACACAACAATGAATTTGTTCCAATATAGAAGGAACTTCTAGTTCTATTATAACACATGAATACCACCGAGGACCTTCGGCCCGATCCATATAAAAGTAAAATGTGCACTACTGAGGGTCGAACTACATGAATCATAGATGCATCTAGTAAACCTCCCGAGGTGAACAACACGTTCCCGTGATAATAGAAGACAGAATCTCCTAGCTCGCGGAATATACTTGTGATACGGTCAAATACAAATTTATCAATAAGACATAACACTTCCAAGATTTCCTTTCAAAATAATGACAATTCAACATGATGATTTTAAACTCTTAAAATCCTCAACTTAGTTCCGTTTGATATAATCAATAAGTATGAACAAATAAAGGTATCCGAAAGAATGGTTTAATCCTTAAACTACCTGGATATAAACAAGAACAGTAGCTACATATAGACTCTCATCACTTCATGTGTACGTAGCCCCCCACGAATAATCATACATATTAATTAAGTTCACCTATGGAGTAAATTCCCTCTTACAAGGTTAGAAAAGAGACTTACATCGTCTCAAAGCCTACTTTCAAACACAAGAATGTGCTCAAATCCTTAAATCGGAGCCGAACAACCCAACACTATTCAAATAATTTAAAAACTAATCAATATATGTTGAAAAGTTCATATTTTAACTATTAAAGTGATTACCCAACCCAAAAGGCAAGATTCTTAAAATTCACCCCTGGGCCCACGTGCATGGATTTAAAAAAACTTTAAAGAAAGTTGTTACCCATAACCTTAGGAAGATAAATATATGATTTTTACTAAATTCCATAACCAATTTCGTGGTGAAATCTCATTTTTATCAATAACCTAGGTTTTCATCTATAACCTTGATTTTCACTAATTTTTACATGTTTATCTACCCATAGTCGATGTATTTTAACTCATGTTGTGTATAAATTACTTACCTCAAAGTGCTAGGTGAAAACCCTCATCCAAAAGCTCCGAAAATCGCCCAAGAGATGAAGTGGAATAAAATAAATGACTTAAGACCCTCAATAAATGAGCAGAAGTTTCAGATGTCGCATTTACGACACCTAGTTCTCAAATGCGATGGTCGCAAATACGACAAAATAATAAATTTGAACTGGGCCTTCCCCCTGTCCAGGTCGCAAATGCAACAAGGGAATCGCAAATGCGATCAACGCAGGGTTGCAAATGCGACTGTTTCTCTCGCAATTATGAGCTAGGCCCACACCAGGCTTCACCACAAATGTGAAGCCTTTCTCTCAAATGGGGAACTGACAAATGCGAACATATTCTTGCGTTTGTGAGACCTATAGCAGCTGCCAAGAACACCAGAAAACTAGAGTGTATTCAACTTGTTCCACACGTTCGAAACTCACCCGAGCCCTCGAGGCTCCACACCAAACACTCACACCAGTCTAACAATATCATACTAACTTTCTCGCATGTTTGGAATAGTGAAATAGCATAAAAAGCCATGAACGCCAAAATGCATGAATTAACTCATGAACTCAGAAACTTCTAAAACCACTTTCATGCGTCTGATCCCTTTCAAATCAACTCGGAATGATGCCAAATTTGGTCTTCAAGTCTTAAATGATATTACGAAACTATTCACGATCTCAAAATTCCATTTGGACCCCGATATCACCAAAATCCGCTTCAAATCAAATTTAAAGAAGTTTTAAAACCTTTAAGAACCAACTTTCAATATTAGGCTCTGAAACGCTCCCTAGTCATTCAAAACTCGATCCAAACTTATGCCTAAGTCCAAAATCATCATACGAATATAATGGAACCGTCAAATCTCAATTTCGAGTTTGTTTACTCAAAAAGTTGATTGAAGTGAAACTTGGCCTTTTAAGCCAACCTTAAAGAACCAAGTGTTTCGATTTCAACCCGAACCCTTCCAAACCCCGAACTAACCATCCCCACAACTAATATATTATTAAAAGCAAGTACTAGAAGTCTTATTTACGGAAATGGGGTTTTATGAAGCAAAATGATCGATTGGATAGTTACATTCTCCACCTCTTAAACAAATGTTCGTCCTGAACGGGTTAAGATTCATACCTCATGTGCTGAATAAGTGTGGATATCATTTGCGCATAATTATGTTCTTGAACCCCCCTATGTCATATTATTCAATCATATATTCATTGGTCTCAGAAAATACGTAAGTTGTGAAATTTTATTTCATGATATTAATCAACGTCAAAATGGTCTTATGACACACCGAAAGATTTTATTGACGTACTTCACATGCATTGCACTCATTTATAATGAACAATGACTAGATATCATTATATACACATATATAAGTATATATATGTATATGGAAAATGGGAAAAGGTTATAATGTTATATACGCACCACCACTTGATCAGTTGGTATACGTTGATAGTTTGTCCAAAGTGACCGAGATGATATGATGGGATGCGCTCAGATGCTTGATGATGTTATGAACGCATATAACCATGAATGGTATGACATTTATATGTATATGCATGACATTATAATATTAAATGATTCACAGAGTTATACAGATATACATGTTGAGTCTTTTACTCTATGTTTCTCTCATGACTACTAGTTACTAATTTTCACTCCTTACATACTCAGTGCATTATTTGTACTGACGTCCCTTTTGCTTGGGCATGCTGCGTTTCATGCCTATAGGTCCTGATAGACAGGTTGAGAGTCCTCTAAGTAGGCTATCAGCTCAGCAGAAGGTGTTGGTACGCTCTATTTTCTCCGGAGTTGCTTCTTTGGTCAGTATGATTAGTACATGAATTGATTGGTCTGGCGGGACCATTATCCAACCTTTATGATATTATATATTGTTAGAGGCTTGTAGAAAAATGTTATATATACGGATACTTGTATGGTCTTATCGGCCTATGTTTCACGTATATAAAGAATCATGCCGGCCTTATAGGCCCGCACGTCATATGTATAAGTTTGTATTCCCTCATGCTTTACTCCGGTTCATTTACCTATGATAGAATTATATGAAAGATACGTTATGTTGGTAATTGGTTTAGTAAGGTACCGGGTGCCCGTCGTGGCCTATCGGTTTGCGTCGTGACAGTCAGTTACTGGCCATTACAAGTTTTGAACCGTCGTTTGCAAGTTATAAATAGTCAAACTTTCATTCGTTCGAACATAATGTTTAAACCTATTCTACTATTGTTCTTAAAAAAACCTTCGCATTCTCTAATACTCTTACCAGATTTCTTGAGTCTTTTGCAAGAATTTTATCTTATCTCCATTCTAAAATATTATGTGTGACCTTTTAACTTCCTCTTCTTTATCTCTATTCAAAAGAAAATGGAAAAACTTCTAAGATAGTTTTTCAAAAAGAAACTCCCTTTGCCTCGCGACCGGCTGAAGAAGAAAATGCTTCGTCTACTACCACCGAGGAAAACAATTGGGCACGTTTTGACTTCGTTCGTTCTCGCGAGGTTCCCAATTGGTGCTGATATTAGAGTTGAAAAAATATCTTCCGTCCCGGGTCGATGCGAGCCGGTCTCGAGGTATATATGCTCCATCATTGACTATATTCTCTCCAATGTCATGGAAGAATGTAATTGGGCCGATAAGCATGTGGTGGTGCCTACGCCTGAGGAGTCAATCACTATACGCATGGAGGGTTTTCTAAGTCTTTAAACTTATCCCTTCACATTGGCCCCTCTGGACCGAGTCATCATCGCTTTTTATAAGAGGTACAAGGTGACCTTCGGTTAGATTCATCTATCCTTCTGGAGGATAGTAATTCTCCTCCGCTTCTTTGTAAGAAAGATCAACAAGTTCCCCTTTACCATCGATCATCTCATGCATCTTTGAAGTCTTTGACTCTATCTACAGGGGTTGATAAAAACCCACCCATCGGGCCACGAAGGCCCCATTCTCGAGCATAGATGAGGATCGAGACCAAGGCTGGTTGGACCGATTTTTTTGAGTGAAGACCTTAGACTTTATCCCGGCTGAAGACATGCCATTTTCCAAAAAATGGAACATGAAATGTATGTATAACCTTGCTTTTTAAGATTTTGTTTACTTCTCCCTTTCCCTCTCTTGTTACCAATGTTGCATGGTGTAGTTGTTGCTATGTCGGATTGAGTTCCCTGACTCAAGGAGTGGGTCGAGGGCATTGTATTAAAGAAGCCCTACTCCAAGCGCGCATGGCACAAAATTTCAAAGGGTCGATAGCAGGCCCATTCTCAGGGTAAGTTACTTTCATTGAACAAACATAATTCAGGTTTCTTTGCAAGCTTAGTCATCTTTGTTTTCTTCGTAAGCCTTGGGAATGATGTTGTATGAGGCCCCAACCTGGTGATAAAGATGTCCTCCCCGACCACCTGCTCCGAAGTAGGACAAAGAGAATAAAAGGAATAGGGCTCCGAGTTCCCCGAACTCGGAGAACCAAAAACCAAAAAGGAGGCAAACGTGAAAACCTAAGGAAAACACTAAAGACCTTCCATCAAACACAATCCACAAGTTGAGAGATGATTCCAAGAAGAAGAAGAAAATTTCGAGCAGGTGGCTCGAGTGCAACTCCATATTGCATTACCTCAAGCTAGGGAGGCTGCCGAGAGGGTAGTGGACTGGATCTCTAGACTAAAAAGGGTGAGGCTGATTTGCCCCAAGATAGGGGGGTCGAGAGGGAGGTTGGAGCTGATACTTCTCGAGCAGAGGAATATGTCCCGAAAGATGCGCTTGGGGTGAGTGACCTCATCGGGTCTCCTCGTTTCTCCGATTCCACGATGAATGAGGTTGGTATGCTAGAAGGTCATTTACACGAGGGGCTTCAGGGGGTGACAAATCTCAATAACTTTGTGGATGGCTTAAAATATATCGCCTTAGAGGACATCACTGGGTTGTGGTGACTTACCGATGCCAAAGAAGGCACCATCTTCGGGAGCCAGTGGATCTTCCTCGAGTCCAAGATTAGTGGATTGGTTCCCGACTATGTGTGTTGATCCTGACTAAAACCGCTCAATAGTTTTATCATCCCAGAGAATGTTCAAGTCTTCTCGGCTCCAAGGGGGGTGCTAGCTATATTTGGTGTTTGGTGACCAAAGAGGACCAGGCCAAGATAGATGAGGTAGAGCCATCCTGCCTATTCAATGAAGCTCAATAGGTGTTAGATGGGGTAACTTCAAATGCCTATTTATTATGT
Source organism: Nicotiana noctiflora (assembly GCA_032618575.1). Taxonomy (NCBI): domain Eukaryota; kingdom Viridiplantae; phylum Streptophyta; class Magnoliopsida; order Solanales; family Solanaceae; genus Nicotiana; species Nicotiana noctiflora. Next base: position 18,861 of record JASVEL010012948.1, read on the forward strand.
ACTTTAGATCTTAAGTTGCAGATAATTGTAAAACTTTTCTTTATGCTAGCACGCTTTGGTAATTCATCAAGAAACGTTTCTCTAATATCCGGAGAAATTAACCCAACACTAGGTCAAAGTTCGGGAGCTTATTGAGAAGAGGGACACCTACAAGCTTCTCTGTGAGAAACTTTAGGCAGAGTTATAAGTAACTCGGAAGGAGCATGCCGAATAGGTTGAGAAGGTAAATCGAGTACTTGAAGACAATGACGACGATTTGGACACAGTGGCTAACGATCTGAACCTGCAGGTCTGAAAGAGGCTTGAATAGATCGGGTAGCTCAGGAGTAGGTGGACACAATAAAAGTTGAGATCGAGGAGTGGAGGAAAAACACGGACCTTCTAGCCTTGGAAAAGAAGGTTGTCCAGGCACAACTGGCGTCGATCAAGGCCCAGCTCCGAGCTTCAGAGAAAAAAACCTCGATCCAGGCCAAAATAAACAAGGAGATCTAGTCTTAGCTGACCTCGACGGTTCCTAGCCATGAAAATCTAGCCAATTAATTTGAGGCGGTAAGTCAGAGATTATTGTGGTTAATGTCGAAGCTGATGAGAAGGTGGCCCAGCATAAACCCGATGTTGAAGCAGCTCGGGATCAAGTAAAGCACCTAGTCAAGAAAGTAAAGTAGCTATTCCGAAGGGAGGCCCTCGAAGGATTTCAAGTTCAGAGCTTCGATCTGCTAGTGTTAATATGGTCGTAGCCTTTTAGTTCTGGAGTTGCTTAGTGGACTTGTTTTCCCGAGTTACTCGGGCTTGCCCTAGATAATAGTCCTCGTACGGAGGCGGTCGTGGCCTCTAAAATTTGGAGGTTTCCTAATAGTTCTTATGTCCCCAAGGTCAAGAGTCTTTGGTTTTCCGAGTTTGTTTTTGGATGGTAGTTCCTGAGTGAGAGAGTGATCATTCAAATTCTGGTTATAAGCGACCCTTAGGGTCATTAACTTTAGGGGATCGGAAGTAGGAAATTCTTTGAGGAATGTAAAGAAGATTTTTTTAAAATATAAGATTATTTCAAGTAAGAGACTTCTTTTTATTAATGTGCATAATAGTAACATTTGTATAAACACTTTGTGTTAGGGTTCGAGCAACCTATGTGAGCATGGTTCATTCGACCATTTCACCCTTACACTAAATCCTACCAATTGATGCCCTATAGCTACGAAGTTTCTTTTCTTGCTAAAGTCGAGAGTAACACCCCCCCCGGTATTATAGGTTGATTATAGAGGAGCCTCGGGTACTGTTAATCCGATTTTTGACATCGATTTTTGATCAGTCTTTGATTCTATGTTAGCATAATCCACTGTTGCCTTGTTAAAACCCTTGCCGGTAAATCCATTTTTGACAAAACCAATTCAAGGGAACCCTTTCCGGGAAACCCATTTTTGACAAAACCAATTCAAGGGAAAAGAGTGCACACATGATTTCAGACCTAAAAACTTTGTGCTCCTTCTTGTTGATCGCCTGCAAGTGTTAGGCTGAAATAAAAATGAAATAAAATGAATGGGGTCATACCTTAGAAGTAATATCGCTTTACATGAGTTAAATTCTAGTTTATGGTAATTGCTGACCGTTCATCATTCCCAACTTGTAGGATCCTTTATTGGTGATTTCGATGATGTTATACAACCCTTCCCACTTTGGCCCCAATATTCCATCGTTCAGGTTTTGGGTGTTCAATGTAACCTTCCTTAATACTAAGTCCCCTTCGTTGAAGTATCGAAGGTTGGATCTTCTATTATAATATCTCTCGATACATTGCTTTTGGGTAGGCAATCAAACAAGGGAGACTTAACGCCTTTCATCCAATATCTATAGGCTCGTATTCATGGCCTCATCATTTGATTCCTCTGTTTCATATCAAAATCTGATACTTGGCTACCCGACTTCAACAAGTATTAGAGCTTCGACGTCATAAACTAATGATAATGGAGTGGCTGCAGTGTTGGACTTCGACGTCGTATATATGTCCAAAAGACTTCAGGTAGAATCTCCTTCCATTTTCCTTTGGTGTCGGTCAACCTCATTTTTAGGTTCTTGAGAATTGTTTTGTTGGTCACTTTGACTTGTCTATTCCCACTTGGATGATAAGTTGTTGGTAAGATTATTTTAATCTTATGATCTTCAAGAAAATTGGTCTCATTGCTAGCAATAGATTGTTTCCCATTGTCACATACGATCTTGGATGGCATTTTGAATCGGCAAATGATGTGGCCCCATATGAAATCGATGACTTACTTCTTCCTCATCTTCTCGTATGTTGTGCTTTAACCCACTTAGAAAATAGTCAGTCATATAAATTGAGCCTTATCTGGTTGAGAATGGGACTGAAGGTAACCCCGCGTGCCAGAGTGACTAGCTGACGCACTCGGCCTGGAAGAACCCTGAACAGACGAAGCTCGTGCTGAAGGTAACCTCGCGTGCCAGAGTGACTAGCTGACGCACTCGGCCTGGAAGAACCCTAAACAGATGGAGCTCGTGATTAACCGTGTGCTGGAAGAGCTCTAAGAGATGGCTGACTCTGCTAATAACCCTGATGACCACGACCTAAAGAAGACCCACGATACTCATAACGGGAAGACTGAGGAGGTTTGAAAGAATGACCTCTACTCTATTAGTACTGTCCCCTAGATGGAGCACCATTGAAACTACCAGAACCTCGAGGCCTCTTGGCCTCCCTCTCCTCTCTGTCCTGGTGGTGAGCCGTCTCAATATCACGAGCAATATCAACTGCATCCTCAAAGGAAATACCCATAACTCTCTCTCGAGTCATCAGAACACGAAGGTGATAGTTAATTCCCTCCACAAAGGCATGACGAGCCAACTCATAAAATCTCACCTCATACTAGGTCACAGTCATATCTCCTGGCGAAGCCACTTGAACTACATGCGTAGCTCCTCTCTTTGAGACTGCGCTACCTACTTCTCCGTAAAGAGAGTGGAGAACTCCTGCCATGTCAAAGGCGCTGCACCTGCCGGCCTATGCTACTCATACGCCTCCCGCCAAGTGAAGGAAGCCCAGTGAACTGAAATGCGGTGAATGCTACTCCACTCGACTCCAAAATCCCTACCGTCCGAAGCATACTCTGACACTTTTCAAGAAAAACCTTGCATCCTCGCCCTGTACACCGCTAAAAACTGGAGGCTAGAGCCTACTGAACCTTTCAAGATGATGCAGCTCATCGTCTGGCATAGCTGGAACCACATAGTCTGGAGCTGGTGCAACTGGGCTACTGGTGCGACTGGTGCAACTAGCTGAGCTAGGGCTGCTCCTGGTGTCTACAATCCCTGAACAACCTACTCAGGTGTGCAAGCAGTAGCTGCTGCAGTAGAGGCTGAAACTGCCTGAGCCAGGCTAGTGCAAACTGATAATGTCTAAGCCAAGGCCTCCAGAAGGCCAGGAATCACAATGGGCACTATCGGTGCCTGAACAGGTGCTGCTGGAATGTCTGCAGCTGGAGTCTGATCCTGAGCCGGGGCAGCTGGTGGAGCAATAGGTGCTGCCCTCGCAGCTCTGCCTCTACCACGACCACGACCGCGTCCACAACCTCTAGTGCCCTCAGTAGGAGGTACTGGTGGTCGTCTGTCTTGTCCTGTAGCGCGATTCCTCGCCATCTGCGAGAGAATAGAACATAGGAGTTTAATTCTCGGATTAACAAAGTCACACGACGAAAATTTCAAGAATATGAAGTATTTCCTAAAAGTTCTGCAGCCTCTCAAGGATAAATATAGACGTCTCTATACCGATCCGCGAGACTTTACTAAACTTGCTCATGACTCGTGAGACCTAGTAACCTATTTGTCACGACCAAATTCCTAACCCGGTCGTGATGGCGCCTCTCGTGAAGACAAGGCCATCCAACAGAACAACAATAACTCTTTTAACAGGTACTTAGTATGAATAAGTCTAAATCATAGATAATATAATCATAAGTGCGGAATAAATGTGATAAAACAGGAAAACCATCCCGACTCAGCCCAAAATTGGAGTGTCACAAGTCACGAGCTACTACAGAGCTTACTAAAATGCTACAAGTCTGGAACTAGGAACAAGTCTGAAGATAATGTAAATATAGAAAATGAGGGTGGAAACAAGGTTGTGGACGTCGACAGCTACCTCGTCACTCCTAGTCCACCTGGTTTGGAAGGAAATCAGCGCTCAAGAACGAACTCTACTATGCATGTATCTGCACACATGGTGCAGGGAGTAATGTGAGTACTCCAATCCAGTGAGCAATAAAAAAAATAACGACTGAGAATATAAAACGATCCTATGAAGAAACAATTATCGCTATCTCAAGTAGTAAAATCAGTTATGTAGTACCTGTAAAGTATCAACAAATTTCTTTATAAAAATAGTTAAAGACAAATATTCTTAAGAAGTAGGCAATGATCAGAAGCCTACCCCTCTGGTGCAATACCAAGCTCTCAGTACAGTATCATCCCCGTGGGCTCAGTATCAATCACACATATAGCATCAGCCCCTCACTCTCAAATCACATGGGTACCCGCGCTCACTATGGGGGTGCAGACTCCGAAGGGGTTCCTACAGCCCAAGCGCTATATCATTATAATGCTTGAAAGCATGTACATATCAACATGAGGCCTGAAAACCTTCTCACATATCACTCAAGGCCTGAAAGCCTCCTCACATATCGCTCGAGGCTTGAAAGCCTCCTCACATATCACTCGAGGCATGAAAGCCTCCTCACATCACTCATCATATCCTCACACATGGCCCTCGGCCTCACTCAGTCCAAAAATAATCATAAGCCCATCGGTCATCAGTGAAAACAATAATGTTCAGCTCAAACAATAGTTCAAATATCAGTTAAAACTCAAGGTTGAGTAAAGATATAACTGAGTTCATGAAACAATGTAATTCAAATAGACTGAGTTCAAATAATATTTCAAATAGTGAGGAAAACAGTGATGATAGCTCACAAGGAGTTCAAATAGTCGGCAATAAACATAAATATGGCTATAAGCGCAAGTCATAGTGAAAAACAACAAGTTATAGTCAAATACGCGGTAAAATATCATCCGAACTGGACCGAGTCAGAATCCCCAATAGTAAATGACTCTGCGCTCATTATTAAATGCGTGTCTCATCTCAACATAGCACCAAGTGGTGCAAATCCGAGGTTTCAAATCCTTAGGACATCATTCCAAATCATTACTCACCTCTAGCCGGCCAAAAGCCTAGCTCGATATGCCTTTTCCCCTCGAATCGACCTCCTCGTGCGTCGAATCTGATCAAAACCACAAGGAATACGTCACAATAGACTAAGGGAACATAACCCAATCAAAAAGACTCGAAAAATATCAAAAATCATGAGTTGGCAAAACTCGAGCCCTGGGTCCACTTCTCAAAAAATTTTAGAAAAATTCTGATCACCGGATTCCTTATCTCGACCTATCATATTTACCATAATCCAAGCTCAAATGCTCCCTCAAACCTAAAATTTTCATTCTCGTAGGTTCATGCCCTAACCTCCCTTTTTGACCTCTATTTCCTTGATTTTTCACCCTTAATTCATGCAATAACACATTAGATTTACGTTTTACGCTTAGAATTCCTTACCTCAATGAAGTATCTTGATTCCCTCTCCAAAATCGCACAAAAACCTCCAAGTCCGAAGTGAATATATTGGGTTCTTTCAAAAACTCACGAAGATAGAATTTTAATAGCTCTGAACAGGCCTTTTCGCTTCTGCGATAACCATGTCGTTTCTGCGCACTTCCTTTTGCAAAAATTGTTCCGCTTCTGCGGAACTTCACTTATTGCCTTGGACCGCTTTTGCGGTCACTAACCACTTCTACGGAAATCGCTTATGCAGAAAATGGTCCGCTTTTGTGAAAATCTCCAAAATGCCCAACCTCGCTTTTGCGGCTCCTGATACGCTTCTGCGGTCCATTTTGACAGAAGTGAAAATACTAGATATCAGATCTACAACAGCCCTTAAACTCCAAATTCCATTCCGTTAGCCATCCGAAATCACACCGAGGCCCACAGGACCTCAACCAAAAGTACCAACACATCTTAAAACATTATTCAAACTTGCTCCAATCATCAAAACACATCAACTAACATCAAAATCATAATATTACATCGAATTCAAGCCTAAGTTCTTCAAAAACTTCCGAAACACGCATTCGATCAAAAACCCAACTAAATCACCTCCGAATAACCTGAAATTTTGCACACACATCCAAAATCACCTAACGAAGCTATTGCAACTCTTGAATTTCTATTCCGACCCTCGGATCAAACTCACACCCATCAACCGAAATTTACCAAAATATTAACTTCGCTAATTCAAGCCTAATTCTACACTGGACCTCCAAAATTAATTCTGATCACGCTTCTAAGTCATAAATCATCCCCCGCAACTAATCAAATCACCGAAAATCACATCCGAGCCCTCTAACTCAATAGTCAATATCCGGTTGACTTTACCAAAACAAGTCTTCCTTAAAGAGACTAAGTGTCTCATTTCCCTCTAAAAACAATTCAATTCGACTCGATCACCTCAAATACTAATAATGAAGCATAGAGAAACATAAAGTGGGGGAAACGAGGCGGTAACTCTCGTGACGACGGGCCGGATCGTCACACCGAGCATGTGAGACCGGGTCCGAATTTAGGAAACTTGTGGAAAAGGTTGGAAAATTACTTAAATAGTTAGAATTCGACCTTGTAAGCCTTTATTGTCTAGTTATTTGAGGCAGATACATCTGGTTACCAGTCCGGTACGCACCCTTGAGTTTGTGGCAGAGATTTTCACGGTGAGCTGCTTCCTTCCTATGCCGGATGGAGTCTTCCTTTACTTTTACTGTCTTTCTTTATCTCAGACGGTAGGATAGAGGTATTCTTTTGTATATTCTACTAGATGCCCGTACTTGTGACAACAGGTCTTGGCACACACTTTGGTAGCTAGTTTTTAGGGTTGTATATTATGTTATTTATTTTATCTATCACTTTTGGTTTAGGATCCAAATTCGGATAATTATTTCACTTAAATTCCGCGAAAAAAATTAACATAAGAAGTTGGGAATATTTCGCATTGGCTTGTCTGGCAACGGTGTTAGACGCCATCATGGCCTATTCTAGGAATGGATCGTGACAAAATTTCAAGGCTAAGATTGTTCACTTTGTGTAGTTTGCCTTTATTTTCCTTTCATTAATTTCAGTATTAATCTGTTTTCTCAATTCGTATCAAATTATATTATGTATTTTTAAAATCATATATAAATTTAATTATTATCCGATTTTAAGGGTAAACAAATATTTTATAAGAATCAAAAGAATTAAATCTACATTCTATACACTCATCTTTTCAAAGCTTCAAACAAACGTAAAGTAAATCTCCTATTCAGTTTCACAGATCGGGGTAGGTGGGTTTCCTTAAACTGAAATGAAACTGTGAACTTCTAAAATTAGACGTTATTAAATTGGAACCACTACAATAAAGCCTAGACAGTATTCATGTCACGTCAATCTCTTTTTTCCCTTTCAAACGAATTTAATGATTAGAAAAAACATGTGACACATTTCGGTTAACTGCCAATCTAGAAAACAGACCTTGCTCTAATCTTTGCCGTTCAAATTGCGTAATATTTACTTTTAGCACGCGCATTTAAAAAATATTAAATCATATATAAAGATACTTAATATGACTAAACTAACTTTATTTAGTAAGTTAATGTGATGAGAAAGAAAAAAATTTAAGAATATGCACGTAAAGATTAAAAAGTAAAAACAAATTGAATTTTTTCTTGATTACCTAACTAGACACTTATTTTGGACCAAAATTCAAAAGTAAATTGAACATGTTAAGAATAGAATTCTACTTGGAGTGAATGTCTATCTTTTCTTTATACTCCTTCCGATTCAAAATAAGTAATTTTTAAATATTTTCACACACACTAAGAAATCTACCTTTTAGCATTAATTAGCAATGCAATTGACCATATTAACCTTTACTATCTCACATAAACACTCGTAACACATATTCCAATACTATTTACTACAAGGACAATGTAGAAAAAAAATAATTAATTCATTTTTGAAATCTGAAAAAAATTACTTATTTTGGATCACAAGAATAATGACAAAAAATTACTTATTTTGGACCGGAGAGTACTTTAGTTGAATTCAATATCTAGTTACTTATTGCAAATATAAGACCTATCACTACTCGAACTACGCAAAAAATCGACTAAAATCTCCCGACCAACATTGGTCGATCAAACTAGTATATATAATTTATACCTTTTAGCAAAAAATAGAAAGCTTTCACTTTTCTTTAAGTATTATAATTTACTTTTATATAAATTTTGAAATATCAATTCAATTTAAATTTTCATATAGGGTCGCTACCGAAGTAACGTGAAGGAATCCATTTGCAGTCATCCAGCCGGTGAATCGGGCGAGCCAACCCAACCTTCGGACGAGGATGCTGAAAAATATGGTTGGAGTTTGTTGGCGGTCCAAAAATGGGGGAAGGGATACGGGCTTCCTACAAAAAAGTTTCATCACTATAAGTGTTTAATCCAAGGAATAGGGACTTCCTTGCAAGGAGATCAACTTAATGGGGAGAGCCTCTCCACTATGCGAGAGACTTTGACAAAGCTCACATCCGAGCTAGAAGCAACCAAGGAAAGAGAAAGGGATAGAGATGCTCAATTCCTTATCATGCAAGCCCATACCAAAACTCTCATATCTATTGGAGCTTTTTCATTGCCCGATCTCGTGAATCATTGCCAGAGTTTCGAGCTCCACGTGACCATTCCTCACGTCCTGCTCATGATCATTTCTCCCGTCCTCTCCGAGGTTGTTCATCCCGTCCTCTACATGACCTTTGTCCATACCGCCTTGTAGATTAAAGTTCATCAGACACTGATAATGAGGTTGTACAAAATACCTCTTGACTTTTATATACTCTGAACTAGAAAAATAGAACCAGTTTTGAACTAGCGGGACGAGAGGAATAATTGTGATGACCCGGTCCATCATCACGTGAGTTACCATCGCGTTTTCCCCATTATATGCTTGTTCATGTTTCAATTATGTGTTTGGTGAACTTGAGTCAATTCGGATCGAGTTTGGTAGGAAATGAGACAAATAGTCTCTTTGATGAAGGAATAGTTGGCAAAAGTCAACTGAATGTTGACCTGTGAGTTAAAGGGCTTGGAATCGAATTTTGATGGTTGGGGTAGCTTCGGGGGATCATTTATGGTTTAGGAGAGTGATCGGAATTGAATTTGGAGGTTTGGTGTAGAATTAGGCTTGAATTGGTGAAGTTGGAATTTTGGCGAAATCCGGTCGATAGGTGAAATTTCGATCCGGGCATCAGAATGGAATTCCGGTAGTTGCAGTAGCTTCGTTAGGTGATTTTGGATATGTCTGTAAATTTTCAGGTCATTCGGACTTCTTTTGGTCGGGTTTTTGATTGGATGTTGGTTTCGGAAGTTTTAGTCGAAACTTAGGCTTCAATCCGCCTTAATTTGTTAATTTTTGTCTTTAAGAATATGTTTTTATGATTGGAACAAGTTCGTATCGTATTTTGGAGTAGGTTAGTGGTTTTCCTTGAGGTTTCGGGGGCCTCGGGGTGAATTCGGGGGTCTAAACGGACCATTTTTGGCTAAGTTGCACAGTCAATTTTGCTGTCATAATTGCAGGTCCATTTTTTTCTCTGCGATTGCATGTGAAGCCCTGTGATCGCGTAGAAGGATTTTGGGAGGCAGCATTTTTTTCTCTGTGATCGCAGAGATGGGGATGCGATCACATAGTTAGGTGAGGTTGTTGACTGCGATCGCAGGCGGTGTATCGCGATCACATAGATTCTTTTTGGGGCCAGTGAAATTAGTTATATGCGATCGCAAGTGGAAGGATGTGATCGCGTAGTTCTAGATTTTTGTGCATTGCGATCGCAGGTGAGAGGTCGCGATCGCATAGAGGAAATTAAGTGACGGACAGACATGTTAAGTAACATTTCATCCGCGAGGGTTTTCATTATTTCACCATTGTTGGGCAAGTTTTGGAGCTAGGGAACGTGGGATTAAGAGGTTTTCACCTATATTTCGATTGGAGGGAAGTTTTATGGTCTAATTACATAATTTTATCCTAGAATATTCATCTATATCACTAAAAATTGGAGGATTTGAGGTGTATCAATTGGGGATTTTGCTCTAAGCCTAGGTTATACAAAATCACTGATTTGAATGGGAAAACGGAGTTCGATTTTGATAAACTTTATATGCACGAACTCTTGGTGAGATCAGGATTATGAAAATGTGACTTTTGTATTTTTCGAGAAGCGGGCCCGGGGGTCGGGTTTTGGAAACTTCGTGATTTCGGTGTAATTCGAGTTAATTCGATTGGGTTATGTTCCTTTAGCCTATTTTGATGTATTCTTATTGGTTTTGATCAGATTTGGCATCCGAGAAGGTCTATTTGCGAGGAAAGCGCAAGGCGAGCTAGGACTTTGGCCGGTTTGAGGTGAGTGGTAGTAATGAATGATATGCTGAGGGTTTCAAACCATGTATTTGCACTATACAGTGCTATGTTGATATGGAACACACGTCATGTGACGAGAATAGTGGTATAGTGACTGGGGATTTGGACTTGGTCCTTCCCGATTGTTAGTTTTCAGTGTATATTGACTGAGACTGAGCTTATACCTGTCTAATTGGGCTAGTTGCCATGTTTGGGGCCTTGTGCCGATATGTAGAATATTAGGGAAGCCTGTGGAGCTAAATGACCTCTATACTATGTTAAACACATACTCTCAGCCGTATTCGTAGCTGTATAGCATGAAATGAACCAGTACTAGATGTGTACTCTAAGTGAGAATACCTAGGGTTGAATACCGTGCTCTAGCTGACTAGACCCGAGAGGCCAAGTATATATTGACCGAGAGGGGTCGAGGACCCATTGTGAGGTATTGATATATATATACCGGATTGGCTGCATGCCGAAGCAGTATATACATACACATATATTGGGTCAGACTGCACGCCATAGTAATATATATATGGATCGGACTTCATGCTGCAGTAATATATATGTGGATCGGACTGCATGCTGTAGTATCATAGCGCATGGGCTGAAGGATCCCCTCCAGAGTCTGCACACACCCCCAGTGAGCGCACTATATATATTGGAACGGGCTGTATGTAATAGTAATTTTTTAAAAATGACAGATAATGTAAATTAAAAAATATTCAAAGATATCCTTATCTTATTGTCACACCTCCCTTCTTATTACCCCGAAAGACACAAAAATGTGCTTATAGGGTATACACTGATGTTCAAATAACCCGAGACGGATATAATAGCATAGAGGAAGGAGTTTTTCCACTTAAAGGACAATCGGTTCGGGATTTTGTTTTGAATTATCAGAGTCGCCACTTGAGAAAATAATGGTGTCCCAAGTCACCGGTTAATCCCGAATCCGAGGAAATTGACTCTTTTATTAATGTCCGCGAAACAAAGATCTGGATAAGGAACTCTGTTAACCCGGGAGAAGGTGTTAGGCATTCCCGGGTTCCGTGGTTTTAGCACGGTCGCTCAATCGTCGTTCTTGACTCTTGTTTGACTCATTACAGATTTTAACAATATGTATGTGCTTTTACTTTAATATTTTTATAGAATTTTTGACATCGCAAAAAACACGCCTTGAATCACACCGCAACCAATACGCCTGTGACTTTTGGTATATTTCAGCTTTGTCGGGATTTAAGATTTGAGTTGCACCAGGTGCACACTCGTTCATAGGAAAGTATATTAAATCGCGCTCTAAATGGTCTATCGGCTTTGAATAATTTTTTGGGCAAGACTATGGAATTCGCTAATAGTCTTCCCGAGTCTAGTTATGTTATCTCATTACTAAAGGGGGCCCCGCTATTTAATATCGTGCGAGGCTCGTCCCAATTACTTATTAAAGTCCAATCCTACTTGTTCAACTATATTTTCTATACATATGTTTTTTCCTTAATCTATTCTGATATTACAGTACTAAGCCCAGGCCCTTTTCATTTTTCTTTCTATATTGGGCCCGGAATCTTGTTTCTCCACTCAATTGGGTATCAGATCTGCCAAGGTCCCAAAGACCCAGGCCATTCTTGAGCCTTTGCTCATAGGTCTAGTAGACCTTATACAACAATTCAGGCCCATGTCATTTCTTGAGCTCGAACTAAATCGTAACAATGATAACATAATTAAGAAATTTACAACAGAATAAGTATAAATCACTAATAATGAACTCAACTGCATTTGTTATTTCATTAATACAAAGGAGAATCAGTACATGAATTTTTAAATCTGAACCAACTATATATCATACACAGAGCTTTAACTAACAGATTATCTCAAACTTTAATCTCTATTAACAAGTTTATGCTAACCTTTAAATCACTTACCAGTTTGAACCCAAAGTTACTCAACTATATATGTTTGTGAGAAATTATGAGGATTATTTAGGGGATAAGGCGGGTTAGTTATAGTCACACTATTAACTATCGATTCTACTGCGAGCTAACTCAATTGATATTGCAAATTCAGCTCAAACTGAGTTGTCATATTATACGGGTGTTTCTTCTTTTAGACTCAATCAGATTTGATCTTCCGTTTTCTTAAAACTAACCGATTACATGAATAAAAGCTATTTAGTCTAATTACCCCATTGTACAACTTCGAACACTTATATGTGAGCGACTCAGAGGCTTATACGTGATTAACTACTAATTTTATTGACTTGATTCAACATACAATTATTAACCCAGTTATAGCATGGATTGCAACTTAATCTAGCGTTTTCTTCTTTAGATCTCACTTAATGTTTAAATATGGATTCATGACAGGATGGTTAGCTATGTGAATCTGATTTTTTTTACGAAAAAAACTATTGTGAGGATCAATTACTGATCTTGAGACTGTGATATATCAACTTATGTTTTAAGTTCTTTACCTAATTAAACTAGGTGATGTACTACTGCTACTATACTACTACTACGTTTACTAACTATTACAACATTTGTGTTTGTTTCTCTACTAATACCTACTGTAACATAAATAGACTACAGATTCAAACTAAGACTACAGCTATTTAAGAGAACAGTATATAACAATAACAAAAATAAGCCAAATCTTCATTTTATTTCTAATCATCTCGCCATTACAGCTTCAAATGAATAGAAAAGTACCTGAATCAGCAAAGAAGTAAATGAGTCTAAGGGTTAAGCAAGCAAGGCACAACAGAAGACTCAAACAGCAATGCAACAGTAGGAATTTGGGCTTTAACAAATGAAGACCACAACAACAGCAAATAGAGACCCAGACTAACACTCGAGCAGAAAAACCCACAGGGATCAGATGAATTTCTCACAGTTTTCACTCGAAAATAATGAAGGAAAAACCTATTGCTACCACAATATATTTTTTCTGAACTTTTTCTTATCAAAATCCAGCCTAAGAATCGTTCAAGAAGCCCCCCCCCCCCATTCACTCTTTTCAGGAGGTATTTATAAGAGGGGAATGGGCTGATGACTTGGGGAGAAAGTTTGGGATTAAATCCCACTTCTCCCCCTCTTAAAATTATAAAACTTACACTTAAGCCCAGAATTTCTGTTATCAAAACCCTTCCAGCATGTGCTGGAAGGTTCTAAAGATTCCCTTTTGGGGCTTTTTACCAATGTAACCTTGGGGGTTAAAGATTTTTACAGATTTTCCTTTTTAGGGAGACCATTATACCCTTAAACTTCTGCAAAATTGCAGAAATCAGGGGTACAAATGACTCCCTTAACCCCATATGTTTCAAACTATTTACCAATTCACCTTTTAGGCTTCCTTTTATGCCCTTAGTGCCATTGCCAATTTACCCGACCTACCTAGGTCAATTATTCAGCACTTTAAGGCTTATTTATCCTATGGCCAGTCCTTGCATTGGTATTTAAGGAATGGCCAGTTCTATTATTTAAAACTTAGCCTATTTTACTTTATTTTTAGCTAATTAACCTATTTAATTCCTTTTAAAAACTAATTGCAGGACTAGCCTGCTTTATTAATGTATTAAAACCTATTTAACTTTTAGCCAGTCTCAAGTTGAGACTTAGCTTGGGTGATTAAACCCATTTACTGAACTTAGTTGGGCCCAAAGCCTTTGCAGGCTGGGCCACTTAAGGTTCAGGGCTCAAAAAGAGCCTGGGCAAGTCTGAATTTGCGGACTTAGCCAATCTTTGGAAATCCCAGCATTTAAAATGATCCACATGTTAGGCTAAGGTAGGCTAAGGTCTTTGCAAACCTAGCCACCTGAGATTCAGGGCTCAGATGAGCCTTGGCAAGCCTGCATTTGCAGACTTAACCAATTTTGCACAACTAGCCCCTTTTAAGGTGGACTAGTGTGTTTGGACCTTATAGAGTTGATCAACTTTGCAAAATTGACCACTCTTTGGTCAATTATTACCTAATAGCCTATTTTGTTCATTTTCAGTCTTAAGCCTATTTAAAAACTAGCCATTTTCATGGGATCTAACACTAACAGCTATAACCAATCCCCTAAAGATTGATCAGTGTTAATCAAATATTCATATTTAACAAGAACTACTAAAAACTCAGTCATTTTCAACAAGTATTGCATACAGGGGCACACAAGATCAAACAAAATGCATTAATCAACCAAAACTCAGAAGGACAATTGATATGGTTGAATCTCAGTTAATTAACTCACATTATCCAATTTCATATGACAAAGTATGAACTCATGTCAATTTAGACCTAGTTACTATTAGCTCAAATCATATGACAATTTGAAAAACTTCAAAATCACCAAGGTTCATGACACAATAGTTCTTTAACAGGCATGAAAGTCTAATGACTAATCTTAGAATCATGTAGAGAGGGAAAACAGTGAAAACATAAAAATAGCTAAATCATGACATTCAGTTCTAGAGATGAGGCATTGGAGACCAGACAGAGACACTTATAGACAAAAGTGAAAAATGCACAGAAGTGACTCAACATGAAGAAAGAAAAGATGACAGGGTATGCAAGACAATAAAAGAGAAGTTATGCTATAAGAGTCAAAACGGATCAAAACTATATGACTTAATCAATAATGAAGAGAAGAAGAGAATCAAAGTCACTTTTGACTTACTAAACATATAAGAGATGAGAGATAAGAAAAGCAATAATCAACAGTTATGAATCAAAAAACCCCAAATCAGAAATAACAGAGAACAGACAAGATCTTTGAACTCTGATGAAAGAAATTAAGATAGATAGAACAAGAAAATAGCAAACAGAAACCTTAGCAGTAACAGGCTCAAAGAAACAACGGCAAGATATAGGAGATGAACAGGTTAAGAAACCTTATGACTAGACATATGAGAAACAGACAAGAACGAGATGTGAAACATAGGGCAGATGAACAGAAGCGAGAAAAGAAACAAAAGATAAGAAAAGAAAACCCTAAAACTAACATGCTAAGTAAACAAGAAAACATCGAACAAACAGAGAACAAAGGAAAACAAGGGAATGGGACACTTAGCTTAGCGGGGTCTGACCCCCAAGCTCTACCCAGCCCCTTTTTATTTCCTTTTCAATGTATTTGCCAGACTTTGTTCTTCTCCCTCTTTTCTTTTTTTTTTCATTTTTCATTTTTCTTTCTGTTTTTCTATTTTAGACTTCAAGATGAAGTCTTTAAGGCTTCTAGTGTGTAGCGGGGTGTTTGGGAGGGTAAAAGGGTGGATCTTGAAAGGGTTGAAGTTCTGAGTCGCCGGAGTTAGGTTTACGGCGACCTTTTTGGGATATTTGAGGGGTTCTGGGTAGATTCGAAGGATCTGAAGGTTGGTGGGGTGTAGATCGGACCAAGGCAGTCCGATTGGCATTGGTTTGACGGAGTGGTTCATGGTTTGGTGGTCACCGGTGGTAGGTTTCGGTGACCGGAGTTTGAAGACGAAGGGTCTGTCTTAGGGATTTTTTAGGGTTTGACTGAGAAAAAGAAGAAAGATAAAGAAAGGGGGGAGAAGAAAGGTGAGGGGGTGGCCGGCGACCACCGTGGAAGGTGGTGGCCGCCATGGCCGACTAGGGTTCGAAGGCTTGGAAGAAGGCGAAGAAGAAGGAGACGGGAGAGATCTAGAGGTGGCTAGGGTTTGGACTTTTGAAAAAATGGCCAAATTCTTTGGACAAAAGCCTTTTATAGGCAATGCGTCTGAGGTAATCTGGACCGTTGATCAGATGAAGATCAACGGCTCAGACAAAGCATCATTAAGCGACGTCGTTTCGTTGCCTGGGAGACCAAAAGTCTTCGACCATCAGATCATTTCAAATGGACGGCTGTGATCACTCCTTGAATTTCAATTACTTGATTAAATCCGCCCTTTTATCTCAGCCGTTGGATCTAGCCTGATGGACGGCTGAGCTCACCTATCCTTAATGAGTTTAGACCGGACTCTTGGGCCAATGTATTTGGGCCATTCAAATTCACTCTCTTTTGGCCCAAAACACTTAAACCCAATGTATTTTTGTATTTTATGATTTTTAATTATTTAAACACCCTCTTTTGTATATTTTTTTTCTTTTATGAATTATTAAAAATACTTAATTTCCTACTTACACTAATTATCTAATATTAATTTTGGTAGTTTTCTACTATTTTTTTCCTAATTTCCGCTATTAATGCTCTTTTTTTCTTGATTTTCTTTTAAACCTAATTAATTCAAAATACATGTATTTCTCCTATTATCTTTTTTTTATTTTCTAATTTCTAATTATTCAAATCACACAAATGCATCTTATTTCAATCAAAACATGTAATTGCACCCAAAAATATTATTTATTTTAATTTTGAAATTTATTGCTTAAGGCAAAAATCACGTGCTCACAGCTGCCCCTCTTTGCTCGGGAACACGAAGAGTTTCAGTGCAAAGACAAGTGAGAAGTAATGAGAGATTTTTGCCCACTGGCATATTCCCTGAGAAGTATTTTTGAAAAACCTTTTGACCGCACCCTGCCTCAGAGGTTGCCTACATATCCTGGGCTAAACGAGAATCAGGTCGGTGTAGTTCGGGAAGGTCTTGTAGTTTAAAACTACCAGACTTTACTGTTGCATTGACACTGTTATGACTTACTGACCTACTCCTTATTACACCAGGGGGGGGGATGTAAAATGAAGAAGCTATTCTAAGCTATGATTTTATAATTACAATTGTTCCTATCCTAGCCTTTGTTTGCTCCTCCTTGTCTTCTTTTCCCTTGATTTTTGTGATGCTGACTCTCTTTTTTGTTGATTTTCTTTTCTTGCTTCCCCCCCTTTTTTTTTTATTTTCAATGATACTTCTTGTCCTCGAACTGAAACCTGCTCAAAACAAAATAAAAACAACAAACTTTTTCTTCTGCCCCAGTGTGGGCTTTTATGTTATGGTGTTACTCATGTTAGCTAACACAAACCAAAAATTGCAGGAAATAAAATTTGCAGAAAAGTATTCCCTTGTTATCCAGGTGGGTGCCTGATGCATGAAAAATAAAATTTTGCAGAAAAGTATTCCCTTGTTATCTAGGTGGGCACCTAAACAGAAATTAAAATGCCGAAAAGTATTTCCCTTGTTATATTGGTGGGCGCCTAAACAGAAATTAAAAATGCGTGAAATGCAATGCACAAAAATATTCCCTTGTTTTCTAGGTGGGCGCCTAAACAGAAATTAAAATGCAGAAATGCAGTACAGAAAAATATTCCCTTGTTATATAGGTGGGCGCCTAAACAGAAATTAAAATGCATGAAATGAAATGCGGAAAAATATTCCCTTGTTATATAGGTGGGCGCCTAAACAGAAATTAAAATGCAGAAATGTATTCCCTTGTTATATTGGTGGGCGCCTGAACAGAAATTAAAAATTGCAGAAATGTATTCCCTTGTTATATAGGTGGGCGCATGAACAGAAATTAAAAATTGCATAAATGTATTCCCTTATTATACATGTGGACGCCTGAACAGAAATTAAAAATACAGAAATGTATTCCCTTGTTATATAGGAGGGCGCCTAAACAGAAATTAAAATGCAGAAATGTATTATCTTGTTATATAGGTGGGCGCCTAAACAAAAATTAAAGATGCAGAAATGTATTCCCTTATTGTATAGGTGGGCGCCTAAACAGAAATTAAAATGCAGAAATGTATTCCCTCAGTTTGATAACCAGCGAATAGATTTTAAAGATGCTACCTTCCTCTTGTTTTTGGTATTTTCTTTGACTGATTGTATGCAGAAATATATTCCCTCGTTATATAGGTGGGTGCCTAGACAGAAATTAAAAATGCAGAAATGTATTCCCTCGTTATATCGGTGGGCGCCTAAACAGAAATTAAAAATGCAGAAATGTATTCTCGCGTTATATAGGTGGGCGCCTAAATAGAAATTAAAAATGCAGAAAATGTATTCCCTCGTTATATAGGTGGGCGCCTAAACAGAAATTAAAAATGCAGAAAATGAATTCCCTCGTTATATACTTTGTTAGAAAAGAAAAACTTTTAAGATGAAGAAAGTATTCCCTTGTTATATACGTGGGCGCCTGAACAGAAATTGAATATGCTGAAAAATATTCCTTATTTATACTAGTGGGCGCCTAAACAGAAATTGAAATGCAGAAATGTATTCCCTTGTTATATAGGTGGACGCCTAAACAGAAATTAAAATGCAGAAATGTATGAAATACAGTGCAGAAAAATATTCCCTTGTTTTCTAGGTGGGCGCCTAAACAGAAATTAAAATGCAGAAATGCATAAAATATTCTCTTATTATCTATGCGGGCGCCTGATGCATGAAAAATTAAAAATTTGCAGAAAAGTATTCCCTTGTTATCCAGGTAGGCGCCTGATGCGAGAAACTAAAAATTTGCAAAAAGGTATTCCCTTAGTTTGATAACTGGGAAACGGATTTTTGAAAGATGCTACATTCCTCTTATTTTTGGTATTTTCTTTGACTGAATATCTTTCACCTGTGAATTCTTTCACTTATTGCCGAACTTCCACTTTTTGGCATTTTCTATCTTTCCACATCGGTCACATTCACTTTAAAGTGATTAGTGACAATTTGTTCTGATCCTGTCTAAATCATGAAACGGAAATTTATTAAATATAAACTGCTGGCAACTTGCATCTGCCTTCCCTGCCTCTTATTGCTTTCCTCTTTTTGCTTTTTCTCCTGCTGTGTGGCTTTTTCAGCTACCTATCTTCTACGAACTCATTTTGTATTTTCTTACTTTTTCCTTTTTGTTTCGTTTTCTTTTCCTTTGGCCATGTTTGCCAAATTTCTTTATTTTCTCCCCACCTCTTATTTTCTTTCTGATCCAGTGTTGTTTCGGCTCTTATCATCAGGAGCTGGTAGTTAGCTCTCAAAAAGGAAAACAATGAAATGCAAAAAAATGAAAGGGGATAAAGGTGTTTTAGAGAGATGATAGAACTTATATGCGCGTTGTTGGCTGATTCCACTGACCATGCCATGCATTTAAACTCCGACCCAGTTCATTCACATCATTATTCTGACTCCGGATTGTTCTCAACCCAAACCGATCATATTTTTTGTTGCCTTTTCTCTTTTCATGGTAATCCTTACGATCGCCCTACGGTGCCTCGAAAGGTTTTCACCAATATGACTCTCTCATTTATTCTCTCAGCCTCGCAATCGCCCTGCAGTGCCGTTAAAGGTTTTCACTGACAAGACTCTCTCATTTTATTTCTCTAAAACTTGCAATCGCCTCACAGTGCCGGTTAAGGTTTTCACCGATGAGACTCTCTCATTTTTTCATTTTTCATTTTTCCTTTTGTCTTTTGTTTTCTTATACCACGGGTGTTGTCCAATGTTTTGTTCTTCCTTCATTGCATCTGTTATCATTTTGGAATTGATCAGAAGGTCTTTCTTTGGACTGTAACGTGGCTTTTGGATGGGTTAAAGAAAGAAAGGTATAAAGGCTCAAAAATTTACGAGGGTTCAAAAATATTTACAACTCTCGGAATTATTCAACATAATTTCTGCCCCAGTTTCAATATGTGGGGAATTTTTGGATTTTTCTTTGTCATGACTAAACCTCAGCGAGGCTGCCTACATACCCTTTCGGGATCAAGTCAAACGTAGTTCATTAAACGTCATCGGTTAATGAATTTCTTTGACTTTTTCCCGATTTCTTTGTCTTTTTTTCCCTTTTTTTCATCATTTTTCATATTTTCCTTCATTCATCATTTTTCATTCATTCATCATTTTTCATTTTGTCAATTTCAATCTTTAATTTCCTTATTGCGCTATAAGCGATTCCGAGAGAGGGGTATGAAAGAATATATTAATCAAGGCTCAAAGGGGGTGTCGATGGATAAAGTGTTTGGATAGAGAATAAAACGCCTTCGTCATTTCAATTCCAAAATCACAACAAAATACAATCATACAATTGAAAAGGAGTCATACATAGTATCTTTTGATCGCATCTGAATTGATAGCAGTCTCTACGCACTTTCCTTCAACGTCTGGCAAATATAATGCCCCATTGGACAACACCGCGATACCACAAATGGTCCCTTCCAGTTTGGCGCAAATTTGCCCTTCGCTTCGGCCCAATGCGGTAAGATACACCGCAATACGAGTTGTCCGACTTCAAACTTACGAGGACGTACCTTCTTATTGTATGCTCTGGCCATTCTCCGTTGATACAACTGCCCATGGCAAGCTGCGGCCAATCTCTTTTCATCAATCAAACTCAGTTGTTCCAACCGGGCTTTTACCCATTCTTCGTCATCTATTTCAGCCTCAGCTATGACCCGTAATGACGGTATTTCTATTTTCGCGATTATAACAGCCTCCGTCCCATATACCAATGAATAAGGTGTGGTGCCAATAGAAGTGCGCACTGTTGTGCGATATCCCATAAGAGCAAAAGGTAACTTCTCATGCCATTGTCCGGATTCCTCCACCATTTTCCTGAGGATCTTCTTGATATTTTTTATTTGCTGCTTCCACTGCCCCATTTGCCTTTGGCCTATAAGGTGTGGAGTTGCGATGTGTGATTTTAAATCTTTGGCAAACTTCCGCCATGAGGTGACTATTTAGATTGGCTCCATTATCTGTGATGATCACCTTGGGAATTCCGAACCGGCATATGATATTTTCATGCGCAAAGTCCACCACTGCTTTCTTTGTCACTGCCTTGAATGTCTTCACCTCAACCCACTTGGTAAAATAATCGATTGCAACCAAAATGAATCTATGCCCATTGGAAGCTGCTGGCTCTATCGGTCCAATAACATCCATGCCCCAAGCGACAAATGGCCAAGGTGCAGACATCGTATGCAATTCATAAGGCGGAGAGTGAATTAGATTTCCATGTACTTGGCATTGGTGACATTTTCTCACGTACCCGATACAATCACGCTCCATGGTGAGCCAATAATACCCGGCTCTCAAAATCTTTTTTGCCAGGACATACCCGCTCATATGGGGTCCGCAGGCTCTAGCATGTACTTCAACCATAATTTCATCAGCTTGTTGTGCATCCACACATCTCAACAATCCTAGGTCTGGTGTTCTCTTATATATAACTCCTCCACTGAGGAAAAAACCATTAGCCAAGCGTCTGACAGCTCTTTTATGATCTCCAGTAGCCTGCCCCGGGTATTTGCCAGCCTTCAAGTATGTCATGATACCACGGTTCTCCATCCAATTCTCCTTCCACAACAAAGCAGTAAGCATTTTGATCGCGCACCTGGATCTGGAGTGGATTTATATAGGTTTTGTCCGGATGATGCGGCATGGAGGACAGTGTGGCCAAAGCATCTGCAACCTCGTTGTGCATTCTTAGGATGTTTTTGAATTCTATAAACTGGAATCTTTGGGACAACTCATGCAAACAATGCCGGTAAGGTATCAATTTCAAATCCCTTGTTTCCCATTCTCCCTGGATTTGGTGTATCAAGAGATCCGAGTCACCCATGACCAAAATCTCTTGAATACCCATGTCTATTGCCATCCTTAATCCCAATATACACACCTCGTATTCGGCCATATTGTTGGTACAGAAAAATCGAAGCTGAGCTGTGACGGGATAGTGTTGACCCATTTCTGAAATAAGCACTGCTCCGATACCAACTCCCTTACTGTTGACGGCTCCATCGAAGTACATCTTCCATCCTAGCTTCTCATCCTGTTCTATTTCTTCAACATTCATTGCCTCCTCATTCGGAAAATACGTCTTTAATGGCTCATATTCATCATCCACGGGATTCTCTGCTAAGTGGTCCGCAACTGCCTGTGCCTTCATCGCCGTACGAGTTACATAAATAATGTCAAATTCTGTGAGCAGAATCTGCCATTTAGCAAGTCTTCCTGTAGGCATAGGCTTCTGAAATATGTATATCAGAGGATCCAACCGTGATATCAGGTATGTGGTATATGCTGACAAATAATGCTTCGGTTTCTGAGCCACCCAGGTCAATGCACAACAAGTTCTTTCTAGCTGAGTATATTTCACCTCGTAAGATGTGAATTTCTTATTAAGGTAATATATAGATTGCTCTTTCTTGCCCGTCTCATCGTGTTGTCCTAGCACACAACCAAAAGAGTTGTCAAGCACTGTCAGATACAAAATCAAAGGTCGCCCCGGCTTTGGAGGAACTAGAACTGGAGGATTGGCTAAATATTCCTTGATTTTGTCGAAGGCTTCCTGACATTCATCGGTCCATTTCACTGCTGCATCTTTCTTTAACAACTTGAAGATCGGCTCACATGTTGATGTCAGTTGAGCGATGAACCGGCTAATGTAATTCAACCTCCCTAATAAGCTCATTACTTCCTTCTTGTTCTTCGGCGGAGGTAGACTTTGGATGGCCTTGATCTTTGATGGATCTAGTTCAATACCTCGCCGACTCACTATGAACCCCAGATGTTTCCCTGAAGGTACTCCGAAAGCGCATTTCGCAGGGTTGAGTTTAAGATTATACCTCCGGAGTCTTTGGAAAAACTTTCTCAAATCCCTCATATGATCATGTTGCTTTTTGGACTTTATGATGACATCGTCCACATACACTTTGATTTCTTGGTGCATCATGTCATGAAACATCGTGGTCATTGCCCTCATATAAGTTGCTCCGGCATTCTTCAATCCAAACGGCATTACTCTGTAGCAATACGTTCCCCAAGGTGTAATGAAAGCAGTTTTCTCCGCGTC
Organism: Nicotiana noctiflora; assembly: GCA_032618575.1. NCBI lineage: Eukaryota > Viridiplantae > Streptophyta > Magnoliopsida > Solanales > Solanaceae > Nicotiana > Nicotiana noctiflora. Next base: position 42,097 of record JASVEL010012948.1, read on the forward strand.
TTCTTCGTCCATCAGGATCTGGTGATAACCGGCATAACAATCTACAAATGAACCGATCTCATGCTTGGCGCAATTGTCGATTAATATGTGGATGTTTGGTAATGGGAAGTCATCCTTTGGATTGGCTTTGTTGAGGTCTCTGTAGTCCACACACACACTGGTTTTTCCATCTTTCTTTGGGACTGGCACAACGTTCGCCAACCAGGTGGGGTATTTGGTGACTCGTATGACCTTTGCCTCAAACTGCTTATTCACCTCTTCTTTTATCTTCACGCTGATGTCCGTATTGAACTTTCTCAACTTTTGCTTTACTGGCCGGCATTCAGGATAGATAGGCAACTTGTGTACCACCAAGTCAGTACTAAGTCCGGGCATGTCATCATAGGACCAAGCAAAGATGTCCTTGAATTCATGCAACAACCTTATCAATTCTTCCATGATGGATGTTTCCAGATGAACACTGAATTTTTGTTTCCCGAATATTATCTCCGCTCCCCAAATTGATGGATTATGTCTCACTCAAGTTCGGTTTGGGTTTTTCCTCATATTGTTTCATGTCCTTACGTATTTCCTCCAGGGCTTCCTCATCTTCACATTCTATCTCACTATCCTCCTCAATTTCTTGTATGATAATGCGACTGTCAGAACTGGGTCGAGAATCCTTCATGCATGACATGTCATCAGAATCAGCACATATGGAACTGTACAGAAGAAAAAATAAAAATAAGGCAAAAAATGAAGAAAGAAGAAAACTGCATTTCATTGATATAAAAAAGATGAACAACGTTTTGGATACATTTTGATTTTTTTTTCATGGGGGGTGGGGGAACTACAAAAAGTAACAATTGCTTTTCTGGGGAAATGATGGTGAATTTTCAAGAGCTAACTACCAAGACTCCTTCCTGATCGGGAAAGGAATGGCTTCCCAGTTGTTGAGCATAACACCAGATCCCACGAATTGCACATCCATCCTGCTAGTACCTTCCCCCATTTCAACCATGTTCACATCCCCAAATATCTTCTCAAACCTCATCAAGAACTCTTCATCAGGTCGGGTCTCAATGTACTTTGATGTAGCAGATTTCAGATGTTTAGTACCGGGCTTGGCAAAGGTGTCGGATAGTTTGGGGATAGGCTTAGGCAGGGTCCAGTTCTTCTTTTTGGTTTTGTAGGCTTTTTGGATGTCGGCATAGGTGGGCTTGAACCCTAAACCAAAAGTGTCTTTGTTCACTGGCAGCTGAACTGGTTGAGTGATTCCTTGCAAAGCTTTCCCCAGCCCTTTTCTTGGTGCAAACCCATTTTTAAGCTTTTCCCGGGCCACCATCACAGCAGTAGGTGCTACCGTAGGGATTGGCAGTTTCTCACCCTCAGCAATTTTGTTCACTGTTATGGTATCCGTTACCTGGTATACCCAAGGACCTTTGTCTCCATCAGCATCATCAAATGGCATCACGACATTGCGGGTATTTTCCTCTCCATGCACTACGACTTCTTGTTGCTCTCATTCAAACTTGACCATTTGGTGCAAGGATGACGGCACGGCTTTGGCTGAGTGGATCCATGGTCGGCCCAACAATAGATTGTAAGATACAGCAATGTCCAATACCTGAAATTCCATTGTAAAATCCACGGGCCCCCCGAAAATCGTGTCAAAAGTGCGGTCGATATGCGATCGCATGTCAAATCTGCGGTGCACTTTGCGACCGCGGATCAAGCATGCGGACCGCATTCTGGCCGCATTCCTTAACAGAACCTGTGTAAAATTTGGGGCAATTCTGCGGTCACTATGCGGACCGCATGTTGATTCTGCGGTCGCATAGTGCACCGCATAATTGACCCCGGCCCAGATTTTGTAACATTTTGACCCGATCTCTTCTTTAATATAACACACTTCTTCTTCATTTTATCATATCATCTTACCAAAATTAGAGAGAGAAGAGAGGGTTTTTAGAGAGAGAAATCTTTCATCTTCAAAGATTGTTCCAACCATCTTAATTCCAAGGGATCTTAGGGCAAGGATTCAACTTCCCCAATCTTTTCAAGGTAAAAACCCTAACTATTTTCTTTGATTTTCAGTTTTAATTGGGTAAAGAGAGGCTTGCATATAATAGCTTTTAAAAATAGAATTTTTACACTCATGCATGATTATTGAACTTGATTTTTAGTAAAAAGAAGTGAGTAGAAGTAAGAGTCTTCAAGAACAAGGTTGGCAAGAGTAATATAGCGTGGGTAAGCATAAAGTAGGAAGTTAACGGAAGAAAACTCATCACCAGGTATGTATGGCTAATTTTGATTCATGTAAAATCGCCCAAATGTGTGCGAATTGTTTTGGCATGTGTCAAATTGAGAAATTTTACGTAATTCTTTGATTTCCTTGTTGAGCATTTGATTGATGTTGAACTACGTGTGGTGTGGTATGAAATATGAATTGAAAGATAAAAAGGTAATCGAGATTGGTAAAGAATTGGGAACAACCATTGTGATGGCATATTTGGCTTATTGTGGAAGGAATTTGAAACACCTTAATTGTGGTAAATTGTTGAACATGATTATGTGGGCATTTTCGATTTTGGAATACTTGTAACTTGGTTTTGATATTGGCTTGAGAAGAAATTAAGAACATGAACCAATGTGTAAGTTGCTTATTTGAACTTGTTGAAATTGTGTGTAGTACCTTATCTGCTGTTTGAAATTGTTGTGTTTTCAACTGTAAGGCGGGGTCGTGTTGCGCGCCGCAACGTGGGGAAATAAGGTGTGGGTTGGGGTGATAAGGGTGGCCGAGGTAATAAGGGTGGTCGGGGGCAATAAGGATGGAAAGCGATCGAAATCGCTATTGAAAATTGATACAAAAATCAATAATGTGAAATTGTGAAAGGAGACAGCAGGAGAGTTTGCAACCTGTGGGGCACTGATTGCCCCTTTGTTTGACTACTTGTGCTTTACGTGATTGATTGGTTATTGTTAAATTGGTTGATCGTAGAAAGTGCTTTGTGTGAGAATTATTTGAAATGAGGAAAAATGTGGAAACATGGTTGGCTGGCTTAATTAATTGTTGATGTAATTTAATGGCTTGAGTTTACTTGGGACAAAGTTTGTCCATACATACCCAGTACAATTCAAGTGTACTGACGTCCCTTTTGCCGGGGCGCTACATTCGTGTCATGATTGTAGGTGGATCAGTAGCAGGCACTTCAGCTCATCGGCAGTAGTATCCTTCTCCTTCCACTGCCCGTTTTGGTGAGCCCCTTTCTTCCTCGGGGCCTTGTGTGGTTCATGCCACTCGGTTTAGATTTCATTTTGGTTTTGTAAGGTATAGCCGGAGCCTTGTTACCGGCAAGTATTGTATTTCCCTTTTTGTATCCTAGAGGCTCCATAGACATGTAAACCGTGGGATTGTGGCCTATGTATATGTATGGGGCGTTGTAAATATAAATTATGAACTTGTTAGTGAATCAATCACATGGTTATGTTTATGCATTATGAAATCGGTCATTATTGGTAAAATATTTGGTTAATGAGAAACAATCAACACAGGGTTAACGCGTGGGAATGAAAGGCACCCAGGTTGGCATCACGACATTGCAGGTATTTTCCTCTCCATGCACTACGACTTCTTGTTGCTCCCATTCAAACTTGACCATTTGGTGCAAGGATGACGGCACGGCTTTGGCTGCGTGGATCCATGGTCGGCCCGACAATAGATTGTAAGATACAGCAATGTCCAATACTTGAAATTCCATTGTAAAATCCACGGGCCCGATGGTCACTTCCAAGACGATGTCCCCCAAAGTGTTCTTACTTCCACCATCAAATCCTCTCACATTTATACTGTTTCTCCGAATTATGTCCAGGCTGATATTCAGCTTTCCAAGACGCGAAGAAGGAATATCTGCTGCAGATTTTCTGCAGATTTTCCAAGTCCAAAACCACCCCGATGCCTATCCGAAACTCACCCGAGCCCTCGAGGCTCCAAACCAAATATGTACACTAACTTAATAACATCATACGAACTTGCTCGAGCGATCAAATCGCCGAAATAACATCAAAATCAATGAATTGAGCCTTAAAACTCAAGAATTCTTTCAAATTTCATAATTTCCAAAACATCCAATTTAAGGCCGAAACACGTCAAACGACGTCCGTTTTCAACCAAACTTTACAGGAAGCGCTTAACCAATATATATGACCTGTACCGGGCGTCGGAACCAAAATACGAGCCCGATAATAGTACTTTTTAATCAAAATTCAGTTTCATTTTCCTTAAACATTTTCAGAAAACAATTTAACAGAAAAATTCTTTTACCGGGGTTCTAGACCTCGGATTTCAATTCGGGCATATGCCCAAGTTCCATATTTTTCTACGGATTTTCTGAGACAGTCAAATCACGGATCCGGGTCCGTTTACCAAAAATGTTGACCAAAGTCAACCATATCGATATTAATATCAAAATTCTTCAACTTTTTCACATATTTCACATATTTCAACATAAATATTTTCCAGCTTTGTGCCCGGATTGTGCACGTAAATCGAGGCAACTATAAATGAGGTTTTCAAGACCTCAAAAGCTCGGAATGATTAATAAAACAAGTGATGACCCTTTGGGTCGTCACATTTATAGTCCTGAACAAGTCAGAAAGGATATCAGAGTAGAAGTACATGAGTCAGGAAACAAATGTGGGTTGCGGCTCCGCATATCAGACTCGGACTCCCAGGTCGATGCCTCAGGAGGCTGACCTCTCCACTGAACACGCACAAAAGGATAACTCTTCCACCTCAACTGTCGAACCTGCCGGTCTAGAATAGCCACCTACTCCTCCTCGTAAGATAGATCATTGTCCAATTGGACAGTACTGAAGTCTAACACATGTGTGGGATCGCCGTGGTATCTCGAAGCATAGATACGTGAAAAACTGGATGCACGGCTGATAAGCTAGGCGGCAAAGCTAATCGTAAGCCACCCCTCCCACTCGGTCTAGAATCTCGAATGGACCAATATACCTAGGGCTGAGCTTGCCCTTCTTCCCGAACCTCATCACGCCCTTCATAGGCGACACTCGGAGCAATACTCGTTCACCAACCATGAAATCTACATCTCGAACCTTACGATCCGCATAAGTCTTCGGCCTGGACTGAGCTGAACGCAATCTCTCCTGAATAGTCTTGACCTTATCCAAGGCCTCTCGAACTAAGTCTGTACCCAACAACCAGGAGCCTCTCCCGGTTCGAACCATCCACTGGTGATCGACGTCGCCTACCGTACAACGCCTCGTACGGAGCCATGCGGATGCTAGATTGGTAGCTTGTTATTGTGGGCGAACTGCGCTAATGGCGAGCGGGTCCCACGAGCCTTCGAAATCAATAACACGGGCCCGAAGCATGTCCTGCAGAATGCTGAATAGTCTCTCGGACGGCCGTCCGTACGAGGATGAAATGCGTACTCGGCCGAACACCGGGTGCCTAACTCCTCGCTGGACCGCTCTCTAGAAACCGCGAGGTAAGCTGCGTACCTCGATCAGAGATAATAGATACTGGCACTCCGTGGAGACGAACAATCTCCCTAATGTAAACCTCCGCTAACCTCTCAGACGAGTAGGAGACAGATACTGGAATAAAGTGTGCTGACTTGGTCGGCCTATCAACAATGACCCAAATAGCATCAAATTTCCTCCGAGTCAAAGGAAGTCCAGTAAGGAAGTCCAGTAATGAAGTCCATTATGATCCGCTCCCATTTCCACTCGGGAATTTCAATCCTCCGGAATACACCACCAGGTCTCCGGTGCTCATATTTCACCTGGCGACAATTTAGACACGCGAGCGACATACGCAATGATATCTTTCTTCGTTCTGCGCCCCAATAGTTCTGCCGTAAGTCCTGGTACATCTTCGCGGCGCACAGGTGAATAGAATACCGCGAAGCTGTGGGCCTCCGCTAAGATTAACTCTCGAATCCGCTCGACATTGGGCACACAAACTCGACCACTGCAATTTCAATACCCCGTCATCATCTAGATTTACATGTGTGGCACCTCCCCGTTGTCCTGTATCTCTCAACTCGTGCAAATGAGGATCATCAAATTGCCTCTCACGGATACGCTCTAATAAAGAAGAACGAGCGGCCGAGTAGGCTAATACCCTGCTAGGCTCGGAAATGTCTAATCTCGCGAACCGCGGTTGGCTAAGGCACGGACATCTAGAGCTAATGGTCTACGACCGATCGGAATATATGCAAGACTACCCATGCTGGCGGACTTTCTACTCGATGCATCGGCCACCGCATTGGCCTTACAGGTGATATAAAATAGTAACATCATAGTCTTTTAGCAAATCTAGCCACCTGCTCTGCCTCATATTCAACTCTTTCTGCTTAAACAAATGCGAAGACTCTTATGATCGGTGTATACTTCACATGCTACACCATACAAATAATGCCTCCGGATCTTCGATGCGTGAATAATCGCCGCCAATTCTAGATCATGCCTTTGGATAGTTCTTCTCGTGAATCTTCGAGCGCCTCGAAGCATAGGCGATAACCTTTCCATCTGCATGTAACACTGCACCAAGCCCGATACGAGAAGCATCACAATAAATAGTATAAGGTCCTGTACCTGTGGGTAAAACAAATACCGGTGTTGTGGTCAAGGTTGTCTTGAGCTTTTGAAAGCTCGCCTCACATTCATCGGACCATTCAAATTGCACACCCTTCTGGGTCAATCTGGTCGGTGGGGTTGCAATAGACGAAAATCCTTCTACGAATCGGCGATAATAACCCGCTAACCCCAAGAAACTCCGAATATCTGTGGCTGATGTCGGTCAAGGCCAGTTCTTGACTGCCTCGATTTTCTTCGGATCAACCTGAATACCTGCTGCCGTCACAATATGACCCAGGAATGCAACCTGAACTTAGCCAAAATTCACACTTTGAAAATTTTGCATATAGGTGGCTATCTCTCAGAGTCTGCAAGGCCACTCTGAGATGTTGCGCATGCTCCTCATGACTGCGGGAATATATTAATATGTCATCAATGAAGATTATTACAAACAAGTCTAAATAAGGCCGGAACACCGATTCATTAATTCCATAAAAGCTGCTGGAACATTTGTCAACCCAAAGACATGACCGGAAATTCATAATGTCCATACTGAGTGCGGAACTGTTGTCTTAGGGACATCGGATGCCTAATTCTTCGGCTGATGATAGCTAGATCTCAAATCTATCTTTGAAATACCTTGGCCCTGTAGGTGGTCAAATAAATCATCGATTCGCGGAAGCGGATATTTATTTTTGATAGTCGCCTTATTTAGCTTGTCGATAGTCAATGCACGTTCTCATCGAACCATGCTTTCTTCTTTACAAATAATACTGGTGCACCCACGGCGAAACACTGGGTCTAATGAAACCCTTTTCAAGTAAATCATGCAAGCTGTTCCTTCAATTCTTTTAACTACGGCGGAGCCACACGGTATGGGGGAATGAAAATGGGCTGAGTGATCAATGCCAAAGTCAATGTCCCTGTCGGGCGGCATACACGGTAAGTCCTGAAGGAAATACTTCGGGAAATTCGCGAACCACGGGCACGGAGTCAATAGAAGGAACCTCGAGCACTAAAATCACGGACATAGGCCAAATAAGCCAAGCATCCCTTTCCAACCATACGGTGAGCCTTAACATAAGAAATAACATTACGGCTAGTATGACATGAAATTCCTTTCCACTCTATACGAGGCGAATTCGGCAGGGCTAAAGTCACGGTCTTGGCATGGCAATCTAAAATAGCATGATACGGAGATAGCCAGTCCATGCCTAGTATAATATCAAAGTCCACCATATTTAGGAGTAATAAATCAGCACGGGTCTCGAGACCCTCGATTACTATAATACATGACCGATGAACTCGATCAACCACAATAGAATCACCTACTGGTGGTGTAGACACATGAACAGGAACACTCAGTGGATCACTAGGCTGAATCAAGTATGGTGCAAAATAGGAAGACACGTACGAATATGTAGACCCGGGGTAAAATAATGTTGATGCCTTTCTATCGCAAGCCAAAATAATACTGTAATGACGGCGTCGAAGACTCGGCCTGCGGTGCGGCGGGAAGTGCGTAACATCGGGGCTGTGCCCCGCCGCCCTGAGCAGTATCTCTAGGGACGATCAGTTGCTGGCGGGTCTCTACCTCTGTCGGTGCGAGCTCCGCCTCTGCTGACCTCTGCCTCCGACCTCTATGTCCTCTGCCTCACCTTCTGGGCGGGCCGGGCGGTCGTGAGGAGCGGGGCACTGAATCGTGGCACGAGAACCCTGCTGGTGAGATCTGTCCGAAGCTCGAGGGCAATACTTTGCAATGTGCCTAAGATCGCTTGCACGTAAAACAAGCCCTCGGTTGCCGAAAATAGCGAAGTGGTGGTGCAGCGATGAGGCTGTCGATCGAGTAGCGTGGGCTGAGAATTCCGATCACCGAAGCGTCGTGAGAAACATCGAAGAGGCGGCGATAAGGCCTAGGAGGATGGCCTCTGTCATAAAAATCTCTATCTCCAGACGAGGTACCCACTGAATCTACCCGAATTACGAGATCTCTTATCGGATCCATGTCTCGCTCCCGTGACGAGCCGTCTCAGATCCGGCGGGCTGCGTTAGCCGCCTGCGAAAAGTGATTTCGGTTCTGCCTCCGTAGCCATACTGTGGCGAGATTGGTCGATTCAAGCCATCGATAAACCTCCTCGCCCTCTCCCGATGCGTAGGAAGTATGATAATAGCATGACGAGCCAGGTCCGCGAACCTAGTCTCGTGCTTGCGTGACGGACATAGAACCACGATAAAGACGCTCAGGTGTCTGCGCATAACCTCCCGCTGAGTTGCTGGAAGGAGCTTCTCCAAGAATAATTCTGCAAATTGCTCCCAAGTCGAAGATGACGATCCCGCTTGGGCTGGATAGACAATAATCTCTCCGCCGAGTCTTGGCGGATCCTGGATAAACGAAAAGTAGCAAAGTCCACACCATTGGTCTCCACGATACCCGTAGTACGGAGAACTTCGTGGCAGTTGTGTAGGAAATCCTGTGGATCCTGTGAAGGAGTGCCACTGAATGTGGTAGTGAATATCTTGGTAAACTTGTCCAATCTCCACAACGCGTCGGCGGACATGGCTGCACCATCGTTAGACGGAGTCGCAGATAATAAGTCAGTGCCTCGGCCGGGCTGAATCGCGGGAACCTGAGCACGGGGAATTGCGGCTCAGAGTGCGCGTAGCGGAGTCGATTACCTCGCTCCGGCCGAGAAGTGGGTCGGTGCTACGGTAATAAACCTGCTCCGGTGATATGATCCATAAAACCTGCTATCCGGACCAAAGCATCATGAAGATCCGGTGAAAACAAAGCTCCTCCTGGGACCTGAGCTGGGCCTACTGGAGCTGCTGGGGTCGGAACTTCCTCCTCGATATGAACATGAGGCTCTGCCACTCGTGCTGCTGCTCGGGGCTGAGCTCTGCCCCTACCTTGGCCTCTAGTACGACCTCGACCTTGGCCTCTGCCCCTAGCGGGAGCTGCCGCTGCTGGGACCTCGGGCTGCTGGTCACTAGATGAAGATGCACGTGTTCTTACCATCTGCGGAAGAACAGAGTAGAAATTCAATTAACATTTGAAAGATCAAGTCGCATGACTGGAAAGAATAAAGGGAATATTTTCCTAACTCTGTAGCCTCTGGAGGATAAATACAGACGTCTCCGTACCGATCCTTCAGGCTCTACTAAGGTTGTTCGTGAGTTGTGAGACCTGTGCAACCTAGTGCTCTGATACCAACTTGTCACGACCCGGATTTCCCACCATCGGGGTCATGATGGCGCCTACTAAATGGAAGCTAGGCAAGCCAAATATTAATTACACCTCCATTAATTACCAAATTCTTATTAAGACTTATTATTAAAACATATAAATTACAGCGGAATAATCAAAATTAGCGGAAGACTTAGTCAAATATGATAAAGAAAATCCAAATCTGATACACTACCCAAGATTGGTGTCACAATACTCACGAACTTCTAAGAATAATACACATAACTGTCTGAAAGAAAATACAAGTTGTTTATCTCGATTACATGAGATAACAGAATGAAAAGCATAGATAGAAGAGACAACGGGTCCTGCGGACGCCTGCAAGGCTACCTCGTAGTCTCAGTATTCGAAAAATCCACAAGTCGCTACTGCCGCTGCTGTTGTCCGTAACCTGTATCTGCGCAAAGAGCGCAGAGTGTAGTATCAGCACAACCGACCCCATGTGCTGGTAAGTGCCTGGCCTATCCCAGCGAACTAGTGACAAGGCTAAGGCCAGTCACCCACCTAAACCTGTACAGTTGCAATATAGGCATATATATATAATACATTATAAGAAAATACTCTGCTCTGAAATAACAGTTAATAACTCACGATATATATATATATATATATATATATATATATATATATATATATATATATATATATATATATATATATATATATATATATATATGAAATAACAGTCAATAACTCGTGATATCCAGAATAATCTAATCAACAGAATAAATCTTACTTTCATATCTCAATTCCTCTCTCATTTCATATCTCGTGGTAGGCGTACCACCGGCTCCCAACTATCACAGTAACTACATCTTGTGGTAAGCGTACCACCCGCTCCCAAATATATCAATAGGCTACCGGCAACTATGGCCAATGCCAAGATTTAAATCACTTTGTGGTCGGCGTGCCACACGATCCCATTTCTTATTATATAAGTGGTCGGCGCGCCACGCGATCCCAATTCATAAATATATAAGTGGTCGGCGCGCCACACGATCCCAATTCATAAATATATATATATTACCGGCATTTAGCCAATAATAAATATATATATTACCGGCATTTAGCCAATAATCTCTATATCAACAATATTTATAATTACCGGTTTTAAACCAATAATTGATAATAATTTCAACAATTTATCTTCATTACCGGTATAACACCAATAACTCTTAATCAACAATTTATTCATAACTAAATTCCTATTCCTTCAAGCTAGGATAGAACAAACAATTACCTCGAAAGTTTACGAACGATTCAATCCATAGCAATGCCTTTTCCTTTCGAATTTGACTCCAATCCAATCGTATCTATACACAATTGATTTAATATCATCAATTCTACTTAACAAACTAGTTCATATTGCTAAATATGGTTTTTACAACATTCTGCCCGGAATAGTAAAAATCGACCCCGAGCCCACATAATCGAAACTCAAGTTTCGAACCAAAATAAGTTCACCCAATCCTCCATGAGTTCAAATATACAATTTGTTCTTAAGTTCGACTCCAAAACGAGGTCTAGATCGCAAATTCTTTGAAAGCCCTAACTATACCCATTTCTCAAATTTTTCAACCAATTTACACATGTTTAAGCTTAAGAATTTGATTGATGTTGATGAAAAATGAAGAAGACGAGTTAAACAATACTTACCCAATGAACTTTGATGAAGAAATGCCTCAAAGATCGCCTAAGAGTTGTGGAGAAGAAAGGATTTTGTGAAAATGGGATAAAATCCCGTAAGTGTTCTGTTTTGGGTATTAATTCACCTGGGCGAAAATTTTCCCTTCGCGTTCGCGTGCACAGTGTCGCGTTCGCGAAGGATTGGACAGAAATGGGCATCGCGTTCGCGTGGACACAGTCGCGAACGCGTAGAGGAAAATCTGGGGGCTTACAATTTGGCCTACGCGAACGCGTGGTGCCGTACGCGAACGCGTAGAAGAGGCAGGCCAGGCTCCGCGAACGCGGGAGCCTGCACGCGAACGCGTAGAGGAAAAAGGATGGGGTCATATTGTTGTACGCGAACGGGATCCTAAGGACGCGAACGCGTAGAAGGGGAAAGAGAACCCTTCGCGAACGCGACCAGGTGGACGCGAACACGAAGAAGGAATGTCTGCTGCAGATTTTCTGCAGTTTTTCCAAGTCTAAAACCACCCCGATGCCTATCCGAAACTCACTCGAGCCCTCGAGGCTCCAAACCAAATATGTACACTAACTCAATAACATCATACGAACTTGCTCGAGCGATCAAATCGCCGAAATAACATCAAAATCAATGAATTGAGCCTTAAAACTCAAGAATTCTTTCAAATTTCAAAATTTCCAAAACATCCAATTTAAGGCCGAAACACGTCAAACGACGTCCGTTTTCAACCAAACTTTACAGGAAGCGCTTAACCAACATATATGACCTGTACCGGGCGTCGGAACCAAAATACGAGCCCGATAACAATACTTTTTAATCAAAATTCAGTTTCATTTTCCTTAAACATTTTCAGAAAATAATTTAACAGAAAAATTCTTTTACCTGGGTTCTAGACCTCGGATTTCAATTCCGGGCATACGCCCAAGTTCCATATTTTTCTACGGATTTTCTGAGACCGTCAAATTACGGATCCGGGTCCGTTTACCAAAAATGTTGACCAAAGTCAACCATATCAATATTAATATCAAAATTCTTCAACTTTTTCACATATTTCAACATAAAATTTTCCAGCTTTGTGCCCGGATTGTGCACGCAAATCGAGGCAACTATAAATGAGGTTTTCAAGACCTCAAAAGCTCGGAATGATTAATAAAACAAGTGATGACCCTTTGGTCGTCACAATCTCCACCTCACAGCCCATCCTTCTGTTTTACCACTATAATATGTCTAAGTATGGGTCCTATTATTTAAACAATTGCTTATGTCTAGACATGGCTAAGTGCCCTGCTATAACAGCAGGTTCCACTGCTCTGTTTCATGTGCAGGGCAATCTTTTGAATCCTAAATATGCCAATTTCTGACTAACCCTAAGTGCTAACAAACAGACTTATAAAACTAATCGACAATGTTCGACTAATCGATTGTAATGCACACAATTGATAACAGTCAATCGACAGAAACAGTGACTCGACAAGTCTCGGGCAGATTCAGGGAAATGGGGAATCAATCATTCAACGATTGTCGACTTGAGTCGAGTGTGCATTCTAGTAACAGATACACTCAAGAAAATCAGACAAACATACTAAAACAGACCAAAGTGTGATTCCAGTCCAAACGCAATCAATTCGAGCAAAACATACGGGCAATTTAGAAAAACCAATAGACAAACTGACTAATTTTAACAATTCGACCCACGAATTCAAAACGGCGAGTCAAAACCAATTATCAAACCAAATCAATTTGACCTCCCGACATGGAATTAATTCGACATGAAGCATATAGAACGAATTCGAGAAAAGCGAGATGAAGAAGAAGAAGAGAATAAAGAAAATTGAAACAAAAACACTCACCTATCGACCTTGAACTTGGACTATTTTTTCCCCGATTTAATCTCCAAATAATGTCACTGGCTTGTTCTTTTGTCAAGACCAAGCGAGCAACATTATTTCGAGACCCAATCGACTATAATCTCTCCGATTACTTTCCCCATGTCTGATGAATAACCTGCCTTGGCTTCTAGGGTTCGAACCCTAGATTTGAAATTCGAACAAATGTGGTGTTATTCGAGGGAAGCTGGCAAGGGATTTGGGAAGAGGAGGGCATGGTGGCTCAGGGGTGTTGATTTCATGGCCAACGGCATCGTTGCCGCCGGCTTTCAGGTGATGGAGAAAAGGGGCGGTGGCTAGGGTTTTGCGCGCGTCTGTGAGTTTAGAGAGACGATGGGTGAGGGGCGTTTGGATCTTGGGGGGGCTGGGTAGGAGATTAGACTTATATATGAAAGAGGAAATTCAATCTTGATCGTTGGATAATTTACGATTAACGACCAAGATCTTTTATTTAACTGAAACGATGTCGTGTAGTGATGTTACGAGACTGGGTCGATCTTGGCTGGGAACGGGTCGGGTTGTGAGGAGGCATGGGGACCGTCTGATCAACGAAGATCAACGGCTGGGATGGAGACGTCTTAAACGGCGTCGTTTGGCTGTGTTGGAGACGGACTGGGCTGCTGGGACGTTTTGGGCCTGGTGTTTTGGACTAGATTTGGCCCAATCTAATTTCCCTATCTCTTTATTTCCTAAAACTAAACTTTATATTGTATTATATATATATATATATATATATATATATATATATATATATATATATATATATAATCAGATTAACTTGTAACAGATATAATTAATTTTTTACTAACAATTAACATACATAATTAAATACCAAATCACACAATTGTACATTAAATGACACAAAGGCAATAAATACGTATTTTTTGCAATTTTCTTTCTTTAAAAATTAAACACGGTTCAGTTTATTCCTAAGCGCACAATTGAGCTCCGAAATGCGCGCACGACATATATTTTTGTATTTTTTATTAATTTTAAACAAATAAACACGCACAGATAAATTCAAACAATAAATAAAAATAACACAAAATCCACAAAAATCACTCACAACACAAAACTGAAGTGATTCTCATTGAATGTGTCCATTTTACATCTGTGCTCTCTAATAAATTTACCCACTTTCCATAAACCCGATTTCTTCTTACTGGCACGCAACATCTAGTGAGAACCCATAAACCACCTATGACATACAACCTTGTATATCTCCGTAGTTGACCGGGACCGGACCGGGACCGCGGGCCTGGCGGTCCCAACGGTCCTGGTGGGCCGGTCCTGCCGAGCCGGTCTTCCTGTGGGCCTAAAGCCCGTGATGGGCCGGTCCAACCGTGTAGGACCGCGAGACCGGGACCGCTAAGACCGGGACCGGGTAGCGGTCTTGGGCCGGTCTTCGCGGGCCTGGCGGGCCCCAAACGGTCCCAACGGTAATATTTTTAAAAAAAAAAAAATTTTAAAAATGGCCCAACGGCCAGATTTAAAAAATAGCCGTTTTTGGCTATCAAAATTTAGCCAAATGGTCCCCAAACTTTAATATAACCCCAAACTTTATATAATTACACTTTTTCCCAATTCTCAACTATAAATACCCCCCCATTATTTCATTTTAACTCACCGATTCATCAATCTATCTTAATCTCTCTCAATCTCTCTCAATTGCTTATATTATTATTCCAATTTTGTGAAATTTTGTGAAGTTGGTGAATTGAAGTATTCAAGTCTTCAAGTCTTCGACAATTTGCAATTTTCAATTTTGAAGAAGTTGTTCGTCAATTCGGTAAAGTCGTTCCAACTCTTAATTTTTAAGAATATATTTTGTGTTATTTTGTTTGCATAAATATAATTAAAATGGCATTTTCATTGAAAAAAATGTTTAGTGCTAAGGGAAAAGCTAAAATGGGTGAAAGTAGTCGTCAACCAACTAACCTTCCCCCCCCGGTTCCCCGACCTACCCGTCCTAGTGGTCCAATTATTCTTGATAGTGATAATCCCTGTTTTCAATTTAGCGATACTGAATTTTGTCATAATATTTCACGAGAAGATCAACTAGATAATGAAATTATGACTGCTCTTTATCCTAATTTACAACTTCGTAGGCAATTGGATTTTGATGAAACCCAAGAGGATTTTGATGAAACTCAACAGGATGTAG
Source organism: Nicotiana noctiflora (assembly GCA_032618575.1). NCBI lineage: Eukaryota > Viridiplantae > Streptophyta > Magnoliopsida > Solanales > Solanaceae > Nicotiana > Nicotiana noctiflora. The sequence continues at coordinate 57,627 of JASVEL010012948.1, forward strand.
ATGAAACCCAAGAGGATTTAGATGACACACCTACTAGTCCGGCTAATAACTCAACTGAACCACAACACCCACCTGTACAAACACCGACTTTTAATAGACAACCTTCTAAACGCCAAGAAACCTCATTAGTTTGGCAATTTTTTACTCAACTAAGAGATCAAAATAAGGCTCAATGTAAAAATTGTAATAAATTGTTGGTTCATAAATATACTGGAGAGCGTAGTGGCACGGGTACTTTGACTAGACACATACAAACACACCCTACTGAAAAAGCTAAATATAACAGATTAAAAGCACAGCTAGAGGGGACAAGTGTAGAAAAAACGGGTAACGCTAGTACAGGTTCTAATCTAGTTCAACCTGGAATAAACATCTGTAGATATTTCTACATTAATGATAAAATAATGTCAATTTCTATGGATAATGCTTCTAGTAACACTAGTGCAGTAGGCACTCTTACAAACACATTAAATCCTGCATTTAGTAATATATTTCATGTTAGATGTATTTGTCATATTTATCATTTAATTGTCGGTGATGGTATGCGAATTTTAAATGTAGAAATTGAAAAGATTAGAATGGCTCTTAATTGGCTTTTTTATTCTAACCGCAGAAGTAGACTTAGGGAGTATTATAAAAAATGTGATGAATATGGCCTTAGAGAAAGAAAGGTTCCTAAACCTTGCCTCACTAGGTGGAATTATATGTACGAAAGTTTAGTAGTTGCTTACGAATATAGGAACCCTATTAATGCAACGTTCAATGCTCGGGTTGGGGGTGTGGATGATGATGAAATGCTTACAACCCAAGATTGGACTAATGTTAAAACTCTTATAGATTTTTTAGAACATTTTCACGCTGCTACAAATGTATTTTCCGGACAATATTATCCAACTATTTCTAATTATTTAGTTTATATTGCAGCATTATGTGCATTATTTGTGGATTATAACGAGGGTGGGCCTATTTATGAACTTGCTATAAATGCAATGAAAGAAAAATTTAAAAAATATTTTTTCCCTATCCCTCCTATTTATGGTGTATCGGCAATTTTAAACCCTACAATGAAATTAGGAGGTCCTCATTTTTGGTATACAAATATTTATAACGCTTTAGATCTTACAGTAGAAGAACGTGCTACTCTTGCAGATGCAAAAGCATCAATTAAAATTAATACTCAAACAATTTATAATGCATACCAACAAGCCTTACAAAATTCTAGGCCAATTGTTCCAACCTCTACGTCGTCTACTTCACAGTCGTCCAAAAGAGTCGCGGGCTTGAAGGCACTTAAATCTTGGACGGAGTTTAGGGGTTCTCAAGGAGATAATTTTGATGAATCTTCCCATCTAAATGAGCTTCAAGTTTATTTGTCGCAGGGACTAGAGAAGGAGAATCCAGACGGGAGTTTTGAGCTTTTGGAATGGTGGAAGTTACGGGAAAAATATTTTCCTGTTCTTGCAAGGATGGCTCGCGATATATTATCTATTCAAGCTTCAACAGTTGCATCAGAGAGCGCCTTCAGTCAAGCAAGACTTCAAATATGAGATCATAGAGCAGCTATGAGGGAGAGCTTGGAGAAGTCAGTGCTATTTAGAGATTGGATCCGCTCGGAAAGAAGAAACTTTGGACTTGCAGAATCACAACCGGATGTGGATGACGCTTACGAAGAAATGATTGCAGAGCTTGTTGAGGATGCTGCTTCGCCGGGAAGTGGTGATGAACAAGCTTCTTTTCCACCACCGCCAACGGAACCTCCTCCAAATCTTGAAGGATTTATGAGATTTGTTAGAGATATGTAGATTGTGTTGTAAATTGTACTTTGGCACATCTTATTTAGTTTTTTTTCCTTTTAATGGTGGTATTAGTACCTTGTTGTGCTCATTCCATTGGGGGAGAGAAGATTAATAAAGATATGTCATTTTTAGTAATAAAAATTATTACACAAGTTTTTGATTTATCTCTTAATACATAATATATATCTATTTCATACATATACATATAATATATATACATAATATATATTATATATATACATAACATATAAACTTAACATATATATATATACTTAACTTATATACATACTTACCATATATATATATATAACTTAACTTATATATATAACTTAACTTATATATATACTTAATATAAGTACTTAATACATATATATATATATATATAACTTAACTTATATATATAACTTAACTTATATATATACTTAATATAAGTACTTAATACATATGTTTTTGTACTTTATTTTCTTGAAGGTGTTATGCTTCATGTTGTACTTCATTATTAATTTATTAAGCATGCGAATTTAGTTTTACAATTATATCGTTATTTTACATTTTCATCAAACACTTTATTAATTATATTTCTATATTATACATACTACATATATTTATATATCCATATACAATAGCGATTTATATATATACAAGAAATTGTACTAAACAAAACAAATTTAAAAAAAACCCGGAAATTAAAAAACCCACTAGGCCCGTGAAGCCAAGCCCGCTAGGCGTAGGACCACAGTGGGCTTAGGCCCGTCACAGGCCGGTTCTACCCTCCAGGTCCACGAAGCCCGGGACCGCCACAGCTCAAGCCCGCCAGGCCCAGGCCCATAAAGACCAGCCCGCCAGGCCCGTTTAGGCCCAGGTCCGGGATATAATGTAGCCTTAGCTAGAACTAAAATTTCTCCGTAGTTGACTCACTTACCGTCATCTCACGACACTCTTATATTGTAGATTTTTACAGCCCTAATTAGGCGAGATTTATCGGGGAAATACATGCCCTTTTTTAAGAACAACTGGTCTAGACTCATCCCACATCGCTGACCGTAATTCTTCATCATCCCTTGTGAGGGCATCGACGTTAGGCATACTTGGCAAATTATCAAGGTAGGGAATATTTCGCTCATGAAATGGCACGTGAGACTCGTATACTCTTGGTCTAGCGGGGTGGAGGAACATGCTCCCTGGTCGGCTCAGGTTCAACATTCACTTCCTCCTCCTCATCATCACCCTCGTCATGGAAGGGTGTGTCATCCACAGACTCATCCGCATTGTTGTTATAACTACTATCATCTTCCTAACTCTATGCATCTGCCAAATTACGAGTAAATACGTCGTCTATGGGCAACTGTGTGAGTTTAGGAGCTTCAAGGAGCTCGTTTTCACTGCACAAAAAGAACAAAAGATAAGTTACCCAAAACTTCGAAAAAATACTTTAGATATAGCTATATCACTTTACTTACAAATCGTACTGTCTTGACGTTTCATGATGGATATTTCTTGTTGGTGATGACTCCCGAATGGACCACTGTGGTTCAATACTCTAGAACTACGCATATTTTAACTAGGGGCGGGGTCATAACTTGTAAAATTTATATTCGGACGGTACCCCCTATGAACACCCTTGACCACTAAACTACACTTTTGGATAGTGTTAAGGGTGTTCAAAACTTAATATATAGAGATAAAAAATAGATTTTACCTTATATATACAGTGTAATTTTTTGACGATGGGTGTTCGGGTGAACACTCATGGATGGACCCTCATGGTCTAATACTCCAGAACTACGCATATTCCAACTAGGGGCGAGGTCATAACTTGTGAATTTATATCCGGATGGTACCCCTATAAAAAATATGAGTGTTAATACAAATCCAATTAAAACATAAAAAATAATTACTAAAGTATAGTAAAATTAAAGTTTACCAGTCGTCTTGTGGATTATATAAAGTCAAAAAATAATGTGGCTGCTCATTCATCGGTGGTGATAAGTTTAAATCAAGGCAAGCTCTTTCATCAACAATCTGTCTGGCAAAAATTGCTCCAAAATAATCATCCGATGACTGGGGTTATCCCTACTATGCACACCCTCATTATTGGGAACCTCTTCAACCTTGACGTACATTTTCAATAATTTTATTACAATAAATTCCATGTATTCATCCGGAATCCGCAAAAAATCTCTAAGAGTTTCATCATCTTCGATGTTAAACTCAGAATAATAAGAAAACCCCTGCGGAGTCAGAGAATACGGTAATCAACCGATTACTTTAAGGTTCACCGAATGTTTCCTCACACTCATTTTTTTATGTAACAACGGTACCACTTTATCATACTCCATTGTAAGCGAAAGTTTAACATGACAATGTGGAGATGAACTAGACCTTACAGAATTATTCTCCATTACAACCTCACCTCCCCCTTCCTTTTTGGCACTTCAGATATTGTAAAAAAATGATTGATAAGGAGAAGAGAGAAGTATGAACGTATGTTTGAAGTTAAGTATTGAATGAATTTTCACAAAATTGAAAATGCCTTAAAATAAGGCAAGTCCGAACTTAGGGTGTATAATATTTTAATAAAATTCGCAGTACAATACTATATTTTATATATTTAAATTATTGTTATGTCAGTTAATTATTATTGGTGAGGTAAAAAATCAGTAAAATCAGTCTAATTCTCAGTATTATACAGCAAATTACACTAATTTGCAGTATAATACTACGAAATGCCTTTTGAAAAAAAAGAGCTGAGCCCATTTTTGAGCAATTCGCAGTATAGTATTGCGAATTGCTTAAAAAAATATTTTTGTAATAATTCACAGTATAGTACTGTGAATTGCTTTAACAGCTAAATTTCCGTTAAAGCAATTCGTAGTATTATACTTTAAATTATCTATGTAACTTTTTTTGTAACATTAAAAATGTGCTTTGTGTAAAAAAAAATTTATGTGAACCTATTTCCTTTTTAGTCCGTACAAAAAAAATGACCACTTTCCTTATTTGGAAATAATTTACCTTTATGCAATAATTTATAGCCACACAAAATAAAGGTGCTTCATTTTACATCACATGATCAAAAATCTTATTTCTTTTATTATTTAAATTTCGGAGTCTCCAACCTTATCTTCATAAAATTGGAATCGAATTGACCAGTGAGGGTAATTATGTAACCCTCCCACTTGATAAATGGCAGTCACAATTTTCTGCAGACAGACGTGGAAAATCGAGATTGCTTTTTATTGGACCACGAAATGAATGGTAAAGAATTGGTGCTGTCGAAAGAAAATTGTACCACATCAAGAGATTCATTACTTGGTCCCATTTGCTTGTTACTTTAGTGGTAAAAGTATACTTTAATTCTAAAGTGAATTTTCTTCCTTTTTCTTTAGTTTAAGGTGTATAAAAATAGGATTAGTACTTAGTTAACGTTTCGCCGTATTTGAAAATTTTAATTTGGGTGAAGTTTGATTTGATGATAACAATATATTTGGGCATTTGTCTTCAAAATATATTTTTCAATTTGTTTTGGGAAAATATAAAATATAATTTATACCCACAAGTTCTAAAAACTATTATAAATATCCAACAGTACCAATATCATTAACATTCATTATATTATTGCATACCATAGTCGTGAACAAAAATAATTTGGTACAAAATTATCATTTTTATAATGAACTACATAATACACTATCGGATGACTGAGAAGCCGAATCAATATTCTTACAAAATAATTAATGATAGAGTCTTTTATATAACGCAAATGTTTGGGCAATTTTAAAAAAATATAATAGTGATATTTTGGCCCAAAACTGGCTATTAAGCTTGTTTTGGGACTTCATTGGGATTTGAAATTTTTCCAGAATTTATGGTCAAATATGTGTTTGCCAATAAAACTCAAATTTATTTTGGCAAAATTTATGGCCAAACATTTTCTTAATATGGTGTATTAGTAATATTTGATTTAATAATATTATTATGATTAGTTATGGCAAGATTAATTATATTACTTTTTTTATCGATTGATTGGTTTGGTAAAGGACAATTTTGTCTTTGTACATACGTATACATATGATAATAATACTGAATATAGTGTATAACTAATACTAAAATTATTGCATATATTATGTTTTCGTAATATATCCTGCCAAACAACCCTTTAATTTTCTTAACAGTAAAATAAGTTAATTTTGGATCTTCTACCAAGGGATACAACGCATGGATTATAACTATGTTGATTATTAGTAATGAATTGTGATTTAATGATTGATAATATAGTCAATATTATACTTAAATGACTTATTATTAAAAGATTATAATTTCATTAAAAATTTAATCAATTCGTTGATGATACACATTTACTCTAATTTTATCATACATAAATAATACATTGATCCCCCATGTGTAATATCAACGGATTGAATAATTATTCATCAATTTATTTTCTACAAATAAAAATATATTATCTAATGCAGGATAAATGATGCAATTTATTGTTCTGATACAAAAAATACACAACCAATCGACTCTTTAATGTCACAAAATATCATTAATTTCGTCTCTTTAGACTAAGTTGCTAACTACCAAATATCATTTCTTAGTCAATTTCCATATGAAAAAAATGGAATTTTAATTTTTTATGGGGCTGATTTGAAAAATCTTTTATACTATAAGCTTTTCGTCCTTTTCCATTTGTAAAAACAATTTCAACTTTGTAGTTCTTTTTCTCAAATTATCATTTATAAGAACAACTTGTAGTAATTTTTGCTTTACCACTTTGTAATGAAATAATTCGTACTTTATAAAGAGTAACCCACGGGATTTTTTGTACTAATAATGATAATGATATTCTTAACCCTCAAAGATGTAGAGAAAACTGTATTAAATGGAATTCCCTCATAGATAAATATAAGTTGAAAAACCTAAAAAATAATAGAAACTTGTGTAATTCAATTTATATTAACTTTATGTTATCGAGGAAACTTAAAAAATGGTTACGACAAATGTTGAGGTGGATGTATGGGCATACAAGGATGGATAAGATTAGAAATGAATATATTAGAGAGAAGGTGGGTGTGGCCCCATAGAGGACAAGATGCGAGAAGCAAGACTCAGATGGTTCGGGCACATTCGGAGGAGGAGCACTGATGCACCGGTGAGAAGGTGTGAGCGGCTGGCTGTGGTAGGCATGAGAAGAGGTAGAGGAAGACCTAAGAAGTATTCTAATCGACGTCTTAGGATTACTGAGGACATGGCCCTTGATAGGGGATTGTGGAAGTCGAACATTAAAGTTGTAGGTTAGGGGGAAGTTGTGGATAATTCCACAGCGCACTAGAGTGATATTAGCTAGTTAGGAGGTAATAGTAGGAGGTTATTGATCAGTACATGGAGTTATTTATTGGATATTAGTATACCTTTCATCTATTTCCTATTTCGTATTTCTTATATTTCTTATACTGCTGCTACTTTATTATTTTGTGTTATGTTGTTATTTTATGTTATTTTTAGTATGAGTCTATTGATAGTACTAATGCATCGTTTTTTGTTGATGTCTTGAGCCGAGGGTCTCCTGGAAACAAACTGTATTAAATGGAATTCCCTCATAGATAAATATAAGTTGAAAAACCTAAAAAATAATAGAAACTTGTGTAATTCAATTTATATTAACTTTATGTTATCGAGGAAACTTAAAAAATGGTTACGACAAAGTATTGCTAATTATTTATCTAATAATATGTTTAAATTACTGTCAAATTTTATCTTTTGGAAACAGCCTCTCTATCCTAGGGTAGGGGTAAGATCTGCGTACACACTACCCTCTCCAGACCCCACTAAAGTGGGATTATACTGGGTTGTTGTTGTTGTTGTTGTAAAATAAAAAATGCCCAGAGGTAACAATAAAATCATGTTTTGAAGTTTTGTGAGTTGAAATTGATATCGAACTCATAATTTATTTTAGTTATTGTATTTATAATTAAATATTTATATATAAAATAAATTTTCTTTTATAAATATAAAATTTAAGCAAAAAATACTAAAATTATCTGAACCTGTATCTTTATTTTGTATGTATTTTTTATTTTTTAGTTGGTGAAGGAGGTGGCTTATCGTGGTTCATTGCTAGCCTATACTTTCCTCCGAAAAGACTTCGGCAGCGGTAGGTGTGATCCAAAACACGTGAGATTTTGACAAATTCAAATAGATGTGAAGCACGTGATTTATTTGTGAAAGCTCGTGAAAATTTGGAATTTTCGTATAAAAAGACGTTTGCAAATTCAAATTGGCCAAATTTTTTATTTTGCCAGTTTAATACGTCACCTTCCCTAGGGAAACAAAATGCCTCAACTATACATACTAAGGCCTCGTTTTGCAAGAGGATAAGAGATAATTAATTTTGCAATTAAATTTGAAATTAATTTATTTTAATATTTGATTGAGATAAAATTGTAGTTCATTCAATCTATGATAAATAATTAATTTGTTTTTTCATGTTTGTCCAAAAAATAAGTGTCTATTTATATGACCAAGAAAAAATTCAATTTGATTTTTTAAAATTACCCCTTATGTGCAGAAGAGCAATAAATGTCACTATAATCATGTACTCAATATTTATTAAGGGTAGTTTAGTCATACAAAGTAATTTTATATAGAATTTAGTATTTTCTTAATGAGCGTGCTAAAAATAAAAAAGATATTTAATTGAAACGGAGGGAGTAATATAACTAATCTCGGAATTAGTTATTCCAAAGTTATATAGTATCTTTTGTCTCTATAAAAAAAAAAGTAAAACAACGATGCCCAAAATAATTAATTTGTTTCCGGACCAAATTAACCCTGAATAGTTGAGTTCCCCAAGTGTAAAAAGGTGCATATGTTCACTATATAAAAGGTCAACCAGTGACAGTATCAACCGAACAAAATACCCATCTCTAGAGAAATTATAGCACAGAAATAAAAAACCATGAATGTGAAAATTGAGAGCTCAAGAATTATCAAGCCTTCCTATGAAGGAACTCCACCTTCAACCAACACTCACATTTCCTTCAATGTCTTTGACAACGTTACCTATGATGCTTTAATGGCTTTAATTTACGCCTATCGTCCACCTACTCCACCAACTTCCACCATTGAAATGGGACTTAGAAAAACCCTAGCAGTTTATAGGGAATGGGCAGGGAGAATAGGCCGAGATGAAAATGGGAATCGTGCTGTTTTTCTCAACGATGAGGGTGTTAGATTCATCGAGGCATCAGTCGATGCCACGTTGGATGAAGTATTGCCCTTAAAGCCCTCTCCTTCTTTGCTTAAGTTGCATCCTGGTATGAAGGATGTAGTGGAGTTGATCCAAGTTCAAGTGACAAGGTTCACGTGTGGCTCTGTGGTGGTCGGGTTCACCGGCCACCACATGATAGCTGACGGCCACGCGGCTAGCAATTTTTTTGTCGCGTGGGGCCAAGCTTGCCGTGGTGTAGAAATCACTCCACTTCCTTTGCATGATCGTGCTATTTTCCATCCTCGGAACCCTCCACTTATCGAATTCAACCACGTGGGGGCAGAATTCATGTCCAAATCATTAAACAAGAAGGAATTCATCAAACTAGAGAATGTAGAAAAAAACATAATTGTTCACAAAGTCCATTTCACATTGGAGTTCCTTGGCAAACTCAAGGCAAATGCTTCTTTCATGAATGGGAAAACCAAGACTTATAGCACGTTCGAAAGTCTTGTTGCCCATTTATGGAGGGTCATAACAAAAGCACGCGAACTAGACGGGTCCCAAAATACTCAAATAAGAATCTCAGTGGATGGTCGCAGAAGAGTTGTACCAAGAGTAGCAGATGAATTTTTTGGTAATATAGTTCTTTGGGCATTTCCAACATCAAAAGTGAGAGATCTTGTAAATGAACCACTTCACTATGCAACAAAAATAATTCATGATGCTATTACTAAAGTAGATGACAAGTATTTCAAGTCATTTATTGACTTTGCAAATCACAAAGTCACAGAAGATCTCATCCCAACAGCAGACATGAAGAAGGATACACTTTGTCCTAATTTGGAAGTTGATAGTTGGTTAAGGTTTCCATTCTATGACTTGGATTTTGGAACAGGTTGCCCTTTTATTTTCATGCCTTCTTATTATCCAACTGAAGGTATGATGTTTCTTGTGCCATCTTTCATTGGAGATGGAAGTATTGATGCTTTCATTCCTCTTTACCAAGACAACTTGCCTACCTTCAAGAAAATTTGCTATTCTCTTGATTTGAAAGCAAAATGAAAGGAGCTACAAGGCTAAAAATGAATTAAGTTTGTGTGATATTGTGTTAGCTTAATTATTAGCACTTTGGTTATAATTTTGATGATTATTTGCTATTCTCCCGAAAGTTTTGGATTTTGTGGATTGTAATGTTGATGATTATTAAATCTTGGAGAAGAAATTATAGTGTAAGTTGGCCTTTTCAGATTTTAAGTGATGTAGGAATACATGTATCTTTTTGTATTTTAACTTGCGATCGTCCCCTCATACTTTGATTCTCAAACTCCATCACACAATAGTGATATGGTTTTAACAAGTAATTCCAACGAAACTGCAGAGACTGAGTTACGATTTATAGTTTATGTCCTTTGCACTACAATTTTTTTTTTCTTAGTGGGTTGTATATATATTCAATAAACTTTTTAACATAAAATACAAGTTTTGAGTCAAAACTGCCGAACTCTGTCGAACCCACGGCTATAAGGCTCACTCTTCCCCTGTTTAACCGTTGAGGACTTGTTTGGTATGAGACACAAGGAATAATTAATCTCGGGACTAAACCTAAGAAGAGTTTATTCCAATGTTTGGTTGGAAAAAAATTGCGGTATAATTAATCCCAAAATTAATTATCCTGAATTGTAATTTTTTTTATCTACATAAAAAGAGAGAATAACTAATTTCGGGATAATTAATCCAGGGATAATATCTTTCCAACCAAACGATCCCTGAATGTGGTGATGAGGGGCAAGTTTTTTCTATTTTTAATTTTTTAATTTATTTAACTCTTGAATTCGAGTTTGGAAATAAAATCTCCATTAATGCAGAGCATTTTATTTCTCTAAGTTAAATTTTCTTATGTGAATTCATATGAAAAAAATATTTATTATTGATCTCTCTGAAAGCTCTCGACAATTTTCATAAATCTCCACACATAAAATAACCTACTAATACCCATAATAGTATGAAATCTATTTCAACTAAAACAGGAAAGTTTATTCCTATATTATTTTAACTGCAAATTCTATTTAGACATGAATTAAATAAACTAAATCCTAAATAATTTAAGAAAACTAATTAATCTTGGTTTAATTTCCAACAACCTCCCTTAAACTAAGATCTTCAAACTCTAGCATGCCATGAGTAATACCAAATCTTGTAGAAGTCAAATACCTTAGGCTTTTTACCAATTTTCTAAAATATGTAGCATCAATAAAATCACGAGTATCATATTTAGTTAACTTCAATTTCTCTTTAATATGGTCATATATGATTTGGATATAACCTTGGTAAATTCCTTCAAAACATCATCAACATATTTTTCTTTACTTTGAAATCAACTACTTCTCTAATTGTTCCTTGAAACATGTAATCTCGAACAATGGCACGGAATTGATTACATCTTCCATATCTATAATCATCCCATTCTTGTACAGATCATCAGAGACTTTCTCTTGGTGAATTATCTTACTTTTTTCGTTAATAGGTTCATTTTCAATAATATTAAATAACTTTTCAGGTCAAACACCAACCTCTTTTGGACGAACGTCCCTTGCAACCAAATCTTCCTTTTAACAACGAGACAAATTTTTGGCAGATCAATTTGAATATCATTTGACTTCCTTTCGCATTCAATAGAATCTCTATCACAACAAAAATTACATTTACCTTATTTTCTCCTCAGGTTCTGAATTTTTGGCCTTCTTGATTTATTTTCGTTATGTTTGATGTATCTTCTTTTCTTTTGGTTGATCATCTTTTTTCTTGTGATGCCTCCTCCAATGTCTCATCTTTCTGTTGGTTTAATGATCTCTCATATGTCACCAATTCACCTTCTAAATCATCAAGTCCGAGAGTACTAAGATCTTTGGTAGCCTCAAGAATAACTTTCTTGTTGCTAAACTTTAAACTTAGAGACTGCAATATTTTCTCAACAATTTTATCTTCTTCCAATACTTCTTCATTGGTCCGTATACCATTGACTATTTCTTCAATTCTTATAAAAAATTCTTTGATAGGCTTAGTTGGTCTCATACGAACCAACTCAAATTGACTCATAAACTCTTCATGTTTATCCTTCTTTATGTCAGCAACTTTTCGATATGACTTCACCAAGATTGTCCAAGCCTCTTTTGATGGCTTTGCATGCAAATATTTTCTAGAGAAATCTGAAGGTCAAATTCGATTCCTACTCTTTGAACACTTATATGGGCTTGGAAGAAGTAGAGGTAGACCAGTATTTGGAAAATATTGCTATAGGTGAAGCAACTCGCCCTTGGCTAGCTGAGATTTTGGCTGCTCGAGGACCACCACCACTGTGGATCACAGCATGGGTTCCTATCCTCCGGCCCACCCTAAATTTGGAAGCTAAAGGGTGATAAACCTTTGTGTCTAGTCGTATTGATTCGTGTTTGAATGAGAACATTCTCCCACTTCCCAAGCATTTCTTATGGCTTCTATTATGGCTGGTACCCAATCAATGTGGGTGATATAATGTCAACCAACTTCACATTTTCTGTCCAAAAGGGTGAAAGATCCTACCCTTATCTAAACACCTTCACAGAGTATTTTAATGATGCAAATGTGGAGTCGAGGCTATATGATACAAAAAAGTAAAGGCCAAGAAGCCCTTCTCATGGTACAAATTATAAGGTGCTGATAACCCAAAGTTCAAAGGTAAGGAAACTTCCTCCGTTGGCCAGTCTGAGGAGCCAACGATAGTGGTTATAGATTCAGTTGCTGAGCCTTCCACAGTCCCCATGCCTTCCACAACAGTCGACTCTTCCACTAGAATAGCTAACATGCCACCATCTTCTTCTTCTAGACCATGTACTTTAGTATCAGTGCCTGCCTCTTCCACATATCCACTCACTGCACTTCGAATCTCCCAGATATTGGCGAGTTTCAACAATTGGATACAGATAGCTACTTCATAACTGGCCAACATATCTCGTGTTGTTGCAACAAAGTCTTCTGCCCCAGTAGTATCACATGTACCTCCGTCAGTAGAGGAAATATTTTCAAAGATCCTGGAAAACCAGAAGACCATTATGGAGACTATGGTGGCGTATGTGGAAGTCTTTGAAGAGTATAGAAAGCAAGTGAAGAAGATGCGGAAGTCTTAGGCTTCGAAGAAGTTAGTGGATAGGTTAAGAAAAGAAGTTGCCAAGATCGCTTCTGTTGGAGATCTACCACTAGACTTGCTAATGGAGTGAGTACCATCAGTAATTACAGCATCAGAGGCAGCAGCTGGCCAGTCTAAAGAGTAAGACCTTGCTTCCCACACCATTGCGGAGATGCTCCAAATGCTCACCAACCATGTTATCCCTCAACCAGGTGACAATAAGATACAGTTGGAGGAGACCAATGGTGCTGAGGATGCCATGCACACTCAGACCACTTAGGGATTTCTCTTAACTCTCTACCCTTCCTTTTTCTTATTTTCAAGCATTGAGGACAATGCTTATTTTTATTCAGGGGGTGCTCTATTTTGGATGATTCATTATTACATTGACATTTGGCCTGTAATAACTCTAATACTCTTTTTCTTCTATATTTGTTTTCTCTTTGGTTATGTACATATTTCTCCCTTTCACATGATGTATATATTCATTTCCCCTAGGTTTGTATATTTATTTGCCTTGCTTTCCATAGTTTATTTCATAGCTTCTTTAGTTTATTTTTCTTAGTAGTATAACTTCTTATTACTTTAGTAACTTCTTTTTGATTTGAAACTTCTTTTTATGTTTAAGTGAGAAATAAACATGTGGTTTTCTAAATTTTATGATTCTTTCCAAAGGTAGGTTTTGTGTGAACTGGGTGGCTCTTCCCAATAATGAATGGCATGACAATCTTCTTAAGGGATTGAGTCTATATTTTTATGTTAGATAAAAATGGTAGTAATGAATAAAATGGTCTTAAGAATACTTCACTTGGTACCAACACATTTACCTACGTCCTTATGGTTAAAAACAAGTTGTTGGCAGAAAATAGCTCTAGTTGTGACCTTTTTACTTTTGTGTTGACTTAAGCAGTCATCGAGTGGTTCAGTCGAGCCATTTGTGAAGCTCAATCTTAACTAGAGCTGTTGTGGTTCCTTGACTCCGTTATCTTTAGCAATCAAGCAACGTGAGAGGTGATATATTCAGTTGCAAGTCCAAGTACCCATGCTAATAGTCTAGAAATTTCCCCGGATGTTTTCTAGGCGAAATTCTAAGTGTAGCTTAGCTTGAGAAATAATTGTAGGCTCTCCTTGATCTACTTTCAAATCTTTCATAGCCTACCAATGTGATATCCCTAGTCATCCCATTTGAGTCTAAACCCTTTTTCATAAAATAACCACATTACAAGCCTTAATCCATTTGTAATGACCCTCTCTTGGCACCCAATCTTTCCTTAGCATTCTTGAGAAACAATTGGCAAAGCATAAGTTTGGGGGAGAGACGAGGAATTTTGAAAGTGATATAAATGTACAAAGAAGAGGAAATAAATGAAGAAAAGGGAAGGCAAAGAAAAGAAAGAAAGAACAGAGAGAAAAATGCCAAAAAGAAAGTGAATTAAGTAAAAAGTTGAAGTAATAAAATCAAGGATGAAAGGCATGAAGTAAATAGAGAAGGAGAAAATTGAATATCATGACCAAGAAAGCGTGATGTTACGCCTCTCAAGTCCCCCCGAGGAAAAAGAAATTGACTCAAAGAGTTGATAAAGTATGAGCTAAAAAGAAAAAATGGAGTGCTTAAGGAAAGATGAACCCATTCTATTCCAAAAAGTCCTACCTTCGTCCAAAAGCCTTCATTACATCTTGAAAAAGCTCTACATGATTTCAAGTTGAGTGACCTTACATTAGTGGTGATTTACATGAGAATCAAGTATATGGTACTTAGATTTGTACTTGTGACATTCTTTTTAGAGATATGAGCAAACTTTTCACAATTCTGGAATTGAGTTTTATATTCTAAAGTGAGATATGCTAAAGGAGAGTAGAGAAGGAGAAGGAGTTTGGGATCCACAATAATCTACATGATAGAGCGAGTTACCTAGATGAATAAACCCAACTTTTGATGCTCTAGTCTCACTATTAGAACTATTGTACTCAAAAATTTAAATCATTGCATTGTTGATAATTCATACGTGTTGTGGGTAATTGTTGGTCCCAATTGTTGTGTGATTGATTCATCTTAGGCCAACTAAAATAGTCTTGTCTTGTGAAGGTGGGAATTACCTTACTTTCTTGAGGGCAAGAAAACGCTTAAGTTTGGGGGAGTTGATAAGTAGGAATTTTGACTACTTATTTGCATTCTTTTACTTTTATTTTAGCTCGAACATTGCTTAAAGGTATTCCCGAAAACTAATAAAATGTGCTTTCTTGCAGGAGTGTCGGGATATGAGCCAAATAGATGAACATCAACTCAAGAAGGAGTAATTCTGGACAAAGACCAAAACAAGGCTAAAAGGGCAAAATGTGGACCGCACAATATTGAGTGCAGCCGCAGAACATGAGGCAGCCTCTATTAGTTTTCCTTTACAAAGTGCGGCCGCAGACGATGAAGTTCAGAGAGTTGTGATTTTGGTCCATGAAGAAGTGTGGACCTTACCATTATTGTGCAATCGTAAAATCCAAAGCGCGACCGCACTAAGAAATGTACGGTCCAAAGAAATCCCTATGCAAAAGCCCAAGGTCAAGAAGTGTGGACCGTACCATTATTATGCGTCACAAAATCAAGAGTGTGGCCGCATTTACAAATGTGCGATCTATAGAAGTTGAAAAAGTGCGGCGCAGCCCAGAATTGTACTGTCGAAGAAGTCCAACCTGTCAAGCCAAGTTTCAAAGTGCGGACCGCACACAGAATTGTACGGCCGCATAACCTCCGCAAGGAAAATTTTGTTAGATAATTTTAGATGGATATAAATAGATCTTTTTGTCATTTTTAGTTTAAGTTTGGTGCACCTAAGAATATATAGACATTTTTCTTTACTTTATTGGGTAACTGTATAATAGTTTAACATTTTAACATCAGATTTTCTTCCCTTAATCATCTATTATGGATTATATTAGTTTCTTCTTTAATTTCTGCATTTTCTGTGAGCATCTAAACCCTTAGCTAGGGTTCTGACCCAACTCTAGTATGGGTACCTAATGGGTGATTGATTTACGGCTTATTTATGATTGGGTATATGATATTTAGCATAGTTCTTGCTTGAATTTAAGAATTGATGGTTGAAAATAATCATTCAAGCATAATTGACCTAGTCTCTACTTGAGAAAGAGAGACTAAGTCTATGAAAACCTGGCTAACAAGAAATTGGGGCGAATTCAAGAAATTGATAGCCCCAATTAAAGGGTTGAATCTAGCCCCAATTATGGTCCACCATTGATGAAAGATCTGAGGAATCTCTAGAAGGCACAAATGTTGACAGGTGATGCAACTACGCAATTGAAGAAGAAGAGACATTTAGATTATAAGGCACACTACTATCTCGCTATCAATGTCAAATTGAGGGATCTTAGATTGTTTGCGTGCGTCGGCATTGCAAACCAACAAACCAACCACCTTTAAGTAGCTTTTATTTCAAAACAACAAGCGTGTTAGAATAAACACTCTCTCTTTTATTTCTTATAAAAATAGTCAGTCATAGAAATTGAGCCTTATCTGGTTGAGAATGAGACTGAAGGTAACCCACTTATAAAAATAGTCAGTCATATAAATTGAGCCTTATCTGGTTGAGAATGGGACTGAAGGTAACCCCACGCACCAGAGAGACTAGCTGACGCACTCGGCCTGGAAGAACCCTGAACAGATGGAGCTCGTGATGAACCTTGTGCTGGAAGAGCACTAAGATATGGCCGACTCGTACTAATAACCCTTATGACCACGACCTGAAGAAGACCCATGATACTCAGAACGGGCAGACTGAATAGGTCTGAAAGAACGACCTCTACTCTGCTAGAACTGTCCCCTAGACGAAGCACCATTGAAACTACTAGAACCTCGAGGCCTCTTGGCCTCCCTCTCCTCTCTGTCCTGACGGCGAGCCGTCTCAATATCATGAGCAATATCAACTGCATCCTCAAAGGAAATACCCAGAACTTTCTCTCAATTCATCAGAACACGAAGGTGATAGTTAAGTCCCTCCACAAACCTCTTGATCCTCTCCCTATTGGTCGAAACTATCCAGGAGGCATGACGAGCCAACTCAGAAAATCTCGCCTCATTCAGGGTCATAGTCATATATCTATGGCGAAGCCACTCGAACTGCATACGTAGCTCCTCTCTTTGAGACTGCGGTACCCACTTCTCCATAAAGAGAGTGGAGAACTCTTGCCATGTCAAAGGCGCTGCACCTCCCGACCTACGCTACTCATACGCCTCCCACAAAGTGAAGGCAGCCTCAGTAACTTGAAATACGGCTAATGCTACTCCACTCGACTCCAAAATCCCTGCCGTCTGAAGCATACTCTGACACTTTTCAAGAAAACCCTAGCATCCTCGCCCTGTGCACCACTAAACCTGGAGCTTGGAGCCTACTGAACCTCTCAAAACGACGCTGCTCATCGTCTGGCATAGCTTGAACCACAAATTCCTGAAATGGTGCAGCCAGCTGAGCTGGAGCTTCTCCCGGTGTTTGCAATCCCTGCACTACCTGCTCAGGTGAGCGAGCAGTGGGGGTCTAACTGCCTCACCCAGCCTGAGAAGTAGCTGTTGTAGTAGAGTTAAAACTACCTGAGTCAGGCTAGTGCAAATTGATAATGTCTGAGCTAAAGCCTCCTAAAGGCCCGGAATCACAATGGGCATCGCTGGTGCCTGAACAGGTGCTGCTGGAATGTGTGCAGCTGGAGTCTGATCCTGAGCCGGGGCAGCTGGTGGAGCAATAGGAGCTGCCCTCGTAGCTCTGTCTCTACCACGACCACGACCGCGTCCACAGCCTCTGGTGCCCTCAATAGGAGGTATTAGTGGTCGTATGTCTCATCCTGTAGCGTGGTCCTCGCCATCTGTGAGAGAATAGAACACAGGAGTTTAATTCTCGGATCAACGAAGTCGCACGACAAGAATTTCAAGAATATGAAGTATTTCCTAAAGGTTATGTAGTCTCTCGAGGATAAATACAGACGTCTCTGTACCGATCCGCGAGACTTTACTAAACCTGCTCATGACTCGTAAGACTTAGTAACCTAGACTCCGGTACCAACTTGCCACGACCTAATTCCCAACTCGGTCGTGATGGCGCTGGGTTTTGTAGTCTTTTGGACATATATACGCTTAATATTTGAATACCTGGACCATTGTTTCCAGGCCAAGATGTTAAAAAATACATTAAATTGTATTAAGCATATAGGAAATTAATTCATAAATATAAATTGGGTTTTGAATTAGGTAGCGGGTTTAAGCTAAAAAGGTTTTTCCCTTTTATTTGAATCCGGACTTAAATTTGAGGCTCGGATTTATATTTGTGAATTAATTGGCCTTTAGAGACAAATAAAAATAGAATATTTTCATGCAACTCATTCAAATAAACATACATTTATGAGTATATGTGTGTCGGCCAAAATTATACCAACGATGTCGAGCCAAAGCCAGTAGGATGATCCGGACCAACGTCGCTCTTGGGCTGGACCACTGATATGTTCCCAATGGCAATTGCCAAACAACCAAATTTCTCCCTTTGCATGGCTCGCCCGAGTTCAAACTAATATTTCGAGCGACGCATGGAAGAGATGCTTTGTCCAGACAACGGTGAGTACATCACCCCAGACACAATTCCGACCCTACTCCTCCAAAGGTGTAAAACCCCATGACATACACAGGGCCAAAGCATCTAGCTACAAGTGATAGGAGGTGATCCCTCATCCGACGTTGCACTTAAATAAGGCCAAAGGGTAAGGACAGTCACGTCCTCGGCCAGGTCTGGCCGGAGGAAGAGGATGAATGTCGCAGGGCTTACTCCCCAAAACGCCGCTTCCTTTTATCATTTCCTTTTCTTTCTTGTTGCTTATCTATACACAAGCAGCCAACTGAGGCATTCAGTAGCTCTAGATTTCGCTCGAGGATCTGCGGCCACCGCAGGGCTGACTAGGTATTCTTTCCTCGATCAAATTTCTAACAAGAAGAAGGTTCAGCCGACAAGATTATTAAAATAACTACATATCCACGGGGAAGGGACCCGACAAGTTCATGATCCTCTTCCTCTCTTGAAATTTTCTAATATGGAATCATATAAGCACATCGGATATTTAGGTGAGTCACACCCATGTAGACCAGACTCACGGCAATATGACAACATGTATTTGCAACTTATATTTTCGCCAAGCAATAAAGAATATTATTTAAGCATTCGACAACTCGAAGAAAACTATTTCGACTTATCCTCAGCAACTTCTCCATCAAATGCATCCCGAAACACTCAGAGACTTAAATAATTCAGCACCCCCACGACCCCAGGGTCGGGGCTCCTGGCTCACAAAGCCCTCTCGATATTGCTCCAAGTCTATAAAAGGCGATATTTAAGCCTATAAATATCCAATATATTCGGAGACTCAACATAAGTAATTCAACAACTTGCGCGACCCTAGGGTCAAAACTCCGGGCTCACCAAGCCCCGGAAAACAACTCCGAGCTCACGAGAAGCTATTTTCAAGCAAATTCAATGACTTAGAGGTTGTCACCAATCGCCACACGCTGGAAAATCTGAAATTGTGATACCCTAACAGGTAGCCTCGGGAAAACCAGATCTGTTCTCCATAAACTGTAAGACCTCAACAGGCATAAAAGTAACTCAGTTTAGGCTATACGTCGCATTTGTAAGAATCCCTAAAGGGCATACCCTCGGTGTAGACACCTAAAATTTCCTATCGAGATCAACAATGGCCTCGACCAAATGCATACGACTCTGGTCAAAATGGCTGCTATAGCCCAAAAATGCTACTCAGGGATGCCCGACTGTTTCTAAAAAATCCTCAAAATCTACATCAGAAAGAACCGGTTAAACACAAGCTTCCCTCAACAGACAAAAAATGAGTCCCGACCACACCGGCTCCAAAATTGCAAAAGCGTCGATCTACTCAACCCATGAGCTATGAACCTTCCGAGGTTCTGAAAACATCACTGACTATGACTTGAAATCGGGGTTCTTTTAGAACCGGCGATGGGCCAGGAAAAATAATCAATAAGACCTTAACGAGAGGAAATAAAGCCTACAAAAACCCTATGGGACTCACATCAAATAGCATAAGTGCCATTGTCACCGGCTAAGCAAAGCCTCCGGGCCTCATATCAAAAGGTCTCTATGACCGTACAGCGTAAAAGCCATTATCGCCAACTTGAAAATTGACAACTTAAGGATTAAAGTGAGCTCGAGTCTTAACCCGATTGGGAGACTGGATCCAAAATACTTAAACATAAGCAAAGCCTCCGGACCTCATATTAACAGTCTTCACGACCAAACAGCGTAAGTGCCATTGTTGCCGGCTAAGCATGCCTTTGAGCCTCATACTAAAAGGTCACAACGACCAAGCAACAAAAAGGCAACCATAGCTGGCTGAGAGCTCACATAAGGTTTAAGGGTCGATTACAACTCAAATCACAATGATACTCGGAGACTAGACCCAAAAGTCATAAAGAGCGTGACATCGGTGCCATTATCTCCAACTGGAACATCCAGGAAGATCAAAGGTCAATTGTAGCTCGAAACACAACTTGATTCGGAGACTGGACCCAAGAATTATAGCACGCCAAAGGGTGCGGCGCAAAGACCATTATCTCCAACTTAAACAAGCAGGGCTCCATGGCATGCCAAGACCAAGCCGGGTTCCCGACTTAGAGATCGGCTCCAAGAAAATTGTGAAACACCTAAAAACATGGCACAAACAATGTTATCAACGGCCGAATCAAGTCTCCGGGTTGTGCATCCACAAAAATGCTTTAGCCCAGGAGTACAAAGGTTTATCACCCTCTGCCCATGCAGGCAAGAAAAAGATATAAGGGCAATCAAAGCTCGAGCGGTAGCGCGACTCGGGGACTAGTTCCAAAAACTGGTCTACGTAGTCGAAGGCAATGATAGAAAAAGGTACAATGGGGATTGTACTTTAAAACCTCTTATGTTACATGCGACAAAACATTCTCTATCTACAAACATGCCATGCGCACGTCGAAAACCAGGTAACTAAATGATAGGACCTATAGGAAGTTCCAAAAGACTACAATCTGTCAAGATCGCCCTCAGCAACATCCACGAGAAGTGACCTAGCATCGCCCTCATTTGCCCTTGCTTGAGCCAATTCCTCCGAGAGAATAAGCCTCTCGATCTAACTTCTTCGAGCACCTCTCTCCGGGATCGGTAGTAAACATATTCCTCGATCCTCTTCTCACGATTAAGGGCTTGCCTCAACTCAGATTGAGCGTCAGTAGCCTCCTTTATGCAAATCTCCATCTCGCAATCCACCCTGGTTCGGCTTAACGCTTCTTCCACCCGGGCATCAATTATTTCGGCCTTGATCTTCGAGAGGGAAGACTCCATTCTCTTAATCATATCCACCAAAACATTGGTGTTACCACGAGACACGTTAAGCTAGGCCTCAAAGGCACGAATCTTGGTTGAGGCACTCATCTCCTCCAAGGCTTGAGCTCGCACTTGGCCCCTTAGTTCCTCGCAAGCTGCCCTGACACGGTTCACGTCACCTTTAAGGTACTCCAATGCTTTTGTCTTTTTCTGCAGCTGATACGGCAAGATGAAGTTAGACATAAAATTAGACAGAAGCAACGAACACATTGCATAAAGTTATCTGCTCCATCAAATAGCTCTCATAGTTTGAGCTCCGATACGCCTCATATCGCCAATGCTGCAGCTCGGCTTCATTCTCTTTGCAAAGGAGCCTAAGGGATTCTCCTTCATCCCGAATCCTCTAGAACTTGGCCTTTTGATGAGGTAACTCAGACTTAAGCCAATCATAGACCTGCGCAGGAAAGATTCAATAAGAGGAGAAAGATATGGGATATGAAAGAAATATGCACTAACTCACCGCGAAGTGAATATGGCCGGTTTCCTCTAGATCAGAACATGCTCCTGATAGTACAACTCTTGCAACCCCGAAAGAACCGGCCCCGGGCATAACATGCTTACTTGAGGGAGCTGCTTGTCGAGAAATAGGCATCCCGTAGATAGCCGACTTAGGCGATGTCCTCTCTTCAAAAGCACGCGTCTGCCTAGTGCCACTAAAAGCTCCTTCGTATGATGAGTCCCAGACCCTCTTGCTGCTACTGTCTCTCGGCTCAAAGCCCGAACACTCCATTTCCTCTCAGAGAAAGCATTGCCTCGCCTCAAGAAATCACCCGATGTCTACAAAAAATGGTAAATCCAGTATAAAGATGGGAAAATGTCGCCTTGAGTATGTATTAGTGGGAGAAAAGTAACATACGCACATACCTTGATGGTACAATCAAAACCTGATGCGAGATGTGGATCGCCACCCGCATTCATCGCAAGACGAATGGGTCACCAGCTACCGAACTCAGCTGGTAAAATGATGAACTTAGCTTGACGTCCATAAAGTTGCTGCAACAAGGGAAGTAACACTGATTACTTAGCCGATTTTTGACATGAACAAAATCTGAAGGAACAACAAAGCCACTAACTTACGTGTGTGGTTCCACCCTTCGGGGAAGGGCAGAAACTCCATAAGAATAATATCGGTCGTCCTAACTTGGCTAAACCAACTAGGCCACTCTCGATCTCCGCCTTCCTCGTCATCAATAATAAAGGGCATAGGCGAACGACCCCTCAAGGTTAACAGTCCTTGATGGTGAAAGGGCCGATATGGCCTGATGAGATGATCAATCGTGAAATCAAGTATGGTTTTCTCCATGAAGAATCTTATCATCAACAGCGTCCACCAAAATGAGGGATCAATCTATGCAGGGTGACCCGATATTTCAAGAAAAAATCGAGCACGACCTTATCAAGAGGACTAAAGGCAAAGGGGTATAGGTACACACTCAAAAACCCATCAACAGAATCTGCGATGCCTTCACTAAGGAAAGCACCCATAGTGTTATCCCCTCACTCCACCCGCAGTATCGCCTCGCCAACTCCAGGTGTTCCTCTTTTACTAAGGACGCCGACTCCAGAGAAAAATCCTTTGACTCTCCAACATCAAGAACAACATTTTCCGCCCTTTACCCCAGTTCCAAAGTGGTTGCCATAACTAAAGCAAAACTAACAAAACAAAGTAAAGAAGCACAAATGTTCTTTGCTCTTTAAAAGATAGGGAGCCCTATGCCGAAACTGAAGAACATCTGCCCAAGAATAGTGAAGTCTCGCAAAAAAGATGAAGCCATCCCTCTTATATACAAAAGGCAATGGCGAAGTCCCTTACCAGATGTAAGCTCCAGGAAGCCAATGGACTCGATACAAATGGACGGGTCAATACCCGACCCAGGACACATCCTCAAATAGATGACTAAGCTCGAGGATCCACACAAATTATCTCCATGCTCCAGAGAGTATTTCACATTTGGAATCCCCGTCCGCTAAGAAGTAGGGTCACAATGTCCTCCATAACGTCGATGTCAGACGCGAGGCACGCATCCGGGCTCGCGTTTTCCACTCAGGAGGGGTAAACCCCGGAAGCTTCAATCTCTAAAGCTCCACGAGGCCCCAAATAAGCAACCCTCACAAAGGCAAACTCCTCGAACAGAAGCCAACCTTACACTCTTTGAAAGAGTTATCCACATCAAAATCAACAGGCCCCACCGAGGCACCCAAGGATGACCTTCATCGGGATATTGTTCCTGGAGGCCCCAAAATTTGATACAAGATCCCCAAAACAATCCTGCAAGCCCCGATAACTCAAGTTTATCTCGCTGGTCCTCCATCAGTCCAAAGTACGACAAAAAAGAAAGCGAGAAGAGCCTTGCCAATCAGGTGGAGACCAGAAAAAGCTATAACGACAAGCTACAACGGCTCATAAACAAAACAAGGCATTCAAAAATCTCGAAGGGCATAAAAGAAAGCAAGCGCCAAAGGTGAAGCAAAAGTCTATCTCACGCGACCCAAAAAGACCGTCCACGTCTAGATCAACTAGGGCTCCGGGGTACCCAAAGGTGGCCTACATCCGTAAGTAGTATCCCCGGAGGCCACGAAACTCAATGGCAATCCCCGAATAAATCAGGAGAATTTTATAAGCACCAAACCATCAGTTCGACCCAGAGTTGCCCTTCAAGTGGGACCAAAAAGAGCCCATATCGATCAGCAAGAAATCAAATCAAACACTCACGTCCAAATCAAACATCAATGATCAGCAACACAAAAATGATACATTTGAAGAGCCTCGAAGGGCCTGAAAGCATACAGAAGTAGAGAAAATTTGAAAATAGAGGTTAACAAAGTTCAATTCTCATTTATGAAGATTTCAAGTACAATAGACTCTAATGGTTCACGGCGTTCGATTACAAAGCCCCAAAGGGTCACCATATACAAAGTACAAAGGCTCACAAAAATCTATGCCTAAAGATAAGGAACGGGAGGATGTACATGTGATGAAACCCGGGCACCCGAGTCGCCCTCGAGAGTTCATTTTTTGTATCAGCACTCCCGAGCACCACACTCTCGAGCACGTATCCTCAGGGTGACTCCTTCGACCTTCGCCTCCCATAGGCTCCCAGCTCAATCCCTAACGGATCCCCACCTCAACGGCCGGCGGTGCCACTTTATCCTGTAGGATAGAAATAGCCCCAAGGATGAAGTTCCACACCAGTCCTAGGTAGAAGAGTGAGCAGCGGTGCATAATCCGAATGACCATCTGCGCAAAGGTGAAACCAAATCTCCACCCATCACTATCCTAGGCCAACGATAGCGGGTGACAGCCTACACACCGACGATCATGGTAGTATCAGGACAGCATGTTTATGTTCGATGAAGGAAGGCCCCGGAAGAAGGCCTCAATGCGGCCTGGAAGAACTCCTCCAGACAGCCTTGAGATAGAAATCTTCCATTGTGGCAATCAAAGGTAAAAGATGATGGGAAGGAAGAAGCAACGCATACCAGCAGAAGTATTGAGATAAAGGATACAATGCCACAAAACACCCTCATATATAGGGGAAATGGCACGATCATTGATGCTCCGAAAGATTGATTGATAGGTGTAATTACTACTTCCTTTAAAAAACAAACCAATGGTAGCAATTTTGCCTTGAGGAGCGAAAATGATAGGATATCAAGTGGAGATCTATGAGACGCGCCATCTATCTCGAAAGATTGAGTCGTGATCTGAATCACCATTATAGCATCGTGACAAGACGCTCGAGGAGTCAACTGTCAGAATCATTTCCTATCACTTTGTCATGAGAAATGTGGAGACTATCTATACGCGGTAAAATTAGAAGACATGATTTTTGCTATCAAAGACATTCTAGAAGCCTTCCCCAAGACCCTAAAGGAGGAAGGACACGATCGAGTTCCCGGCCTATAGGCTCGTCGAGTTCCGTATCGAAGGAAGCAAGGCTCGAGGTCAGGATAAGAAAGGAAGTCTCCTAAGCACATGGATACACCTGACAGGTCTGGCCTATCTAAGAGCCTACTAAGAGGACTTGCGTCAGGCCATCCCATCTTTATACCCATATAATTAATATATATTTACGTTAATGAGTACCCTTACCTATATAAGGGAGAATCGCCAAATCTTGAAAGACTGATGTTGATCCATTTCTCCATAATGCAATAATATCTCTCTCGCTCTCTCTTTCTTCTAAATTATTAGTCTTCATCAACCCCGAGATCACCTTAGCATTTTATTATTTCTTCATTTGTTCATTATTATTTAGCTTAAGATTTATAGTATATAGTCTTACTTACTTATATCTTTATATGTTATCTCCTTCCTGACTACCCTTATTACGCACGAGATAGGCTCGGTGCTTGGCTCCGAGGTACCTACTGGCTTAATTTATGCCTAGGAACATCCCCTTACTGGTTCAATCATCACTTTGGCTAACTCGATCTTTACTGTCTTACTTCACGTTTTAACACCAATCACCCTAACAAACTAGCTCGGGAATAGATCACGTATTCTTAGTATCCCATTTATAAATTTAATTGTTGTTACCATTTTTACGATAAACATTAAATTTTACAATATTTTATGAAATAATGATGAAATGGAACTAATATTGGATTTTTAATGTAAACCACAAAATTTGATTGGTTACTATAACGACCCGATCGGTTGTTTTGAGTATTTTAGCCTTGATTTTGTCATGCCCCAAACCGAGGGACGTGATCGGCACCCGATCGGGTAGCCCCAGTCAAGCGGACCTGGGTGACTTTCTTATCCAACGTGTTACCCCGTATTTCCATTGCTCATTAATAAAGGAATTAGTCATTTATAATTAAGAACACCTTTTACAAAACATACATAACATATTTGGTTACTTAATAAGGTTTACAACTTACATCGTCCAACATACAAAATATAGATTTACATAAGTTCACAACCCACTTTTATTATCTACGGAGTCTCTAAAGATACAATAAGATAATACTGTACTTGTCCTAACAAGGCTCCAACTATACCTTACACAAAAATCAAAATAAGATTCCGGAATAAAAAGCGGCATGAGCTACGTAGTGCCCCGAGAGGAAAGGGGCTCACCAATACAGCTAACGGCAGGTGAAGGGGAGCTACCGTTGGTGAACTGGAGTACCTGTTATTGATCTACCTACAATCATAACATGAATGTAGTGCCCCAAGCAAAAAAGATGTCAGTACATTTGAATTGTATTGGTATGTATGAACAAACTTTGCTCTAAGTAAACTCAAATAATACACAAGTAACAAGTAACAAACAACAATAGAATCAACAATTGAATACACATGAAAGGACACAATCAAGCCAGACAAGTTTACAATCTCTCCTTTTCCCCTTCAATATTTTCACATCAATGATTTCACAATTTTTCTAACATTTTTACTTCAATAGTGATTTCTATCACTTTTCCACCCTTATTACCTCGGCCACCCTTATTATCACAACCCACACCTTATTACTTCATGTTGCGGACCGCAACCCGATCCCACCGAACAATCACAATTCACAAATAATACAACAACAACAATTCTCAAAGAACAACAACAATAATAATTCTCAAAGAACATCAACAACAATTCTCAAAGAACAACGACGAAAATTCTCAAGGAATTTCCATAACTATTAATACCATTTCCATCATATTCAACAACTCATATACATTTTACGTCACACAATAATTTCCCACAACAAGCCATAGATGTTATTGCCACAGTTCTTCCAATTGCATCATTTACTATTTCTTTCCATCATTTGTTTCTCAACTCTTACCACATAACACACTCACAATCACACATTTGGTTTATTGTCAATTACTTACACCATTATATCGGGAGACTTAACCATGAACACTCAAACCATACCAATCAAATAATCCACGTAGATATTACATACCAAGTATTCGTACACCAAATAAGGTAATTTTACAAAGGTCAAAGATAGGCATACATACCTGAAGCCGAATTCCCTTTTAACTTCTATTTTTGATTCACCAAATAGCCTAGCAACATCAATTTAGTGCACAATTTAACACATAGGGCTTATAATTGAAGTTCACAATTGCTACTCAAACTTATTTAGGTTATCAACCCCTCTTCATACAATCCTTTACTCCTACCCAATTCCTCTTAGTAGATTTTAGGTCTTAAAAAGTATGCATGTATGTTTTCAACCATTATTTTCAAGAATTAATGCATGAGACTCCCCCCACCCCCCACCCCCCCATTAGTTTAAACTTGAAAATCAATGCAATGGGGGTAGGGATTTTACCTGCAAGAATGGGGATGAAATAATTACTTTGAAATTTCCCGGCCCAGATAGTTTTGAGGAATTAAATTGAGGAAGATGACTTTCTGTCTCAAGGACCCTCTCTTCCTTCTCTCTTATTTTGTTTAGAAAAGTTGTTAAAATTAAGGGTTGGGGTGTTTTATTAAAAAGGGGGTCGGGTTTAAAATTTAGAAAATTAGGAGCCTGAGTCAGGTTTGCGGTCGCACTTTGTGATCGCAGAAATGAAAAGTGGTCCGCAAATTGGACCGTAAAAGTGCTCCAAAAATCCAATCCTACTATTTGGGTCTGCGGCGGAAATGCGGTCCACACACCCGATTTGCTGTTGCTAATGCACCACAATTTTTTACCTCAAATCTGATTGACACATTGACTCAATTTGCGATAGAAATGCGGTCCGCATATCAATTATGCGATCGCATAACGAACCGTATTTTGACCTCAACTTTAACCAAACTACCGATTCAATTTTGCGGCAGAAATGTGATCCACATACTAGATTTGTGACTGCATTCTAGACCGCAAAATAGCACTTTTCTAGAAAACTTGAATCTTTGATTTTTAAAAATATAGATCAATACAAAGGGTCTAAACCGTGAAGAATTTTACATATTCCCAAAAGATAATCGGAACTTGACATTACGAGCTACTAGATTTTGAGAACAAATTTTTATAGAGCCTTATAGATTCTCTATTTATTGCTTTATGTATGTTAAATATTGGTTACGTTACTTTTTGGGGTGTATGTTTTTGGTTTCGGTTGAGTTCCGGAGTGAAATGAGACACATAGTTCTAAAGTTGGAGGTCTAAGTTGTAGGAGTTGACTATAGTTTGACTTGTGTGAAGATAACTTCGAAATAGAGTTTTGTTGATTCTAATAGCTCCGTATGGTGATTTTGGTTTTATGAGCATGTCCGGATGTTGATATCGAGGTATGTAGGTCAATTCGGCATGAATTGGTAGAAGTTGGAAAATGGAAGATTTTGAAAAGTTTGACCGGGAGTTGACTTTATTAATATTAGGGTTGGATCATAATTCTAGACGTTAGAATAGGTCCATAATGTCAGTTATCTTTTGTGTGCAAAATTTGAAGTCAATCGGAGTTGTTTTGGTAAGAATCAGCATTGGTTTCAGAAGTCCGAAGTTCATAGTTACATAGGCTTGTATTTGGGTTGCGATCCATATAATTGATGTTGTTTGATGTGATTTTTTGCCTCTAGCAGGTCCGTTATGTGTTTAGGAACTTGTTGTTATATTGGGACGGGGTCACCGACGGCCGCGAGTCTGGTTCGGATCGAATTCGGACCAATTTAGGTGGTGTCATAATTCCTACAAAGGGTTTGACTGCAGGTGAGGAACCACGTGTACGGAAGGTGAAGCGCAGAAGCAAAAGGAGAGCCCGGGGCTGGGCTCATAGGTGCGCCTTCACAGGTGCGGTCTTTTCCTCCGCAGAAGAGGAACTAGAGGAGGGAGTTTGGACATGATCAAAGGTACGGTCTCCTTCTTTGTAAAGCGAGCTTGCAGGTGCGAGCCATGGTCCACAGAAGCGAAGCTCCTGGACTTAAGTGGAATCTACACTTGCGATGATTTTTCCGCAGGTGTGGCTTTGCAGAAGCGACACAAAGGCCGCAGAAGCGAGGATCACTGGGCAAAAAGACCTTGCTCGATGGTTAATCTTCATAATCCAGTTTTGGACCTAGAGAGCTCGGTGGCAAGTGATTTGTGAGGGGTTTTCAGAGAGATCATTTGGGTAAGGAATCCTAACTTGGTTTTAGTTAATTTACAAGAATCTATTGTTATTTTCTTCATAGTTTGAGTTGCAAAATTGAGGGACAATGGTAGAAACTTCATAGAGAAAAATTTTGAATTTTGAAAGGCGAATTGAGATTGGATTTGAGTAATATAATTTTGGTCGAGTTCCGAGATGCGGGCCCAAGTTTAGCTTTTGGTTTG
This sequence comes from Nicotiana noctiflora, assembly GCA_032618575.1. Classification (NCBI taxonomy): domain Eukaryota; kingdom Viridiplantae; phylum Streptophyta; class Magnoliopsida; order Solanales; family Solanaceae; genus Nicotiana; species Nicotiana noctiflora. The sequence continues at coordinate 87,488 of JASVEL010012948.1, forward strand.
GCTTTTTATTTCTTCTTAAAGATCATAATTTCATTGTTTGAGTTAGTTTTATAAAGTTATATTTATGGAATGAAATTGTTTTGGCTAGATTCGAGCCGTTTGAAGTTGGATAATTGAGGGAAAGGCCTTCTAGTTGATTAATTTAGTGCGGTTTGAGGTAAGTGACTTTCCTAACCTTGTGTGGGGAGACTACCCCTTAGGATTGGTATTGTTTGTGATAATTGTGATATGTGAAATCCATGTACGCAAGGTCGTGAGTGTGTACACGTGCTAAATGTGGAAGTTTTCGGCTTTAGCTATATAGTTGCCTTCCATGCCTTAATTGAGTTGATGTAACATGTTATAGTCATCATTTTTAGTCTAATTCCACATTTTTGCTTATTTTATCTCTCACTTGCTAATTGCTTCGTTTATACTATATTCGTTATTTAACTATTGAATTCTTACTTGAAATTGCTATTCTTGGTATATCTTGTTGTTGAAATTGGTATTGAGATGCAAATACTATGATTCATATTAAGGCAAACTATTAAGTTGTGAAATATCATTCTATTGTGTTATTCATCTGGTTGTTATTTTTGAGACTTTGTGTACATTCTGGTTGAGCCGTCGGCTCCTCATTGTGAAATTTGGTTATGGTATGGTTTCTTTGGCAAGTTGTGATATTGGGAACTTAAGGTGCGATTTTTTATACGTTGTGATATTGATATCCATGTAGCGGTGTAAGGTATGGGGGTTGAAACACATGTGGCGGGGTAAGGTTGGGTTCATACGCGTGGCTAGTAGGGGAACTACTAGAAGCAATGCAGTGTGATAAGGTTGGTTAAACTGCAGGATGCTATTTCGGGAAAAATAATTTTTAAAACTATATGCAAAGGCTCCCGCGGTGATATAAGAAATGACTAAGAGTTACTTTTGAGATTAGGGACTACGAGGTAGTACCTCGGTAGTGGCCCTTGTTGATATTTCTCTATTTGTTGTTCTTGTCTTGGTTGTTTGTTTCATTAACATTTCAATCCTTGTTTCATTCTGTGTTGTATTATCTACTTTGATTCTGCATAGTTAACTTTTGGTAAATTCCTTATTTGTTTTATTTTTCCATTGTATTGTTATATCTTTTGTCATGTTTCTTATTATTTTTAATAGGGCATCGATCTGACCTCGTCATTACTCTAGCGAGGTTAGGCTTGGTACTTACTGGGTACCGGTGTGGTATACTCATGATACTCTTCTGCCATCTTTTTGTACGGATCCAGGTACTTCCTATCAATCCCGGCACTAGTGAGCTGAGATTATACTCGGATACTTCAATGTACACCTGCTCGTGTCTGCAGGCCTTCCCCTTCTATTCCTTTTTATATTTTTCCGTCTTTACTAGACATAGTTGTATAGGAATGGTTTTTGTATTTTCATAGAGCTTGTGACTTGTATTACGCCGGGTTTTTGGCTTTTGTATTCATAGTGAGCTGTAGAGATTTTCCTTTTTAATATATGTTGTTGAGTTTTGAGATTTTTAAATTATTGTTTCATTCACGTTCGCATGTTTGTTAGGATTGTGAGCACGTGATTTTTGCCCTATATGAGAATTACTCCCAAAAATTCAAAAGTAAAATAATCTTTTCGTGTGTGCTCTTTTTAGATTTTTCGTGACATTTTTGGATAGTTGTTTGTATTTGTCTAAGCATGTTTGTTTGTTTAAATTAAGGAAAAAGAACATAATACAAAAAAATGTTGTGCTTGCATTCTTAGGAGTTAATTTACAATCGAAAATAACCAAAATAATTTGACAAAATGGAAAATCACAAAAATATGTATTGTTTGTATTTAATGTCTCAATCGTGTGACTTATATTTAATTGATGATGTTAATCGTTAGTATAACTTAATTAGTATTTCTTATAATCCAATTGATTTCTTGTAGTGTAATTAAAATTTTGTTTTACTAAATTAAGGATTAAAAGAAAAAAAAATGAAGGAAAAGGTTGAAAAAACAAGAGAAAACTCGGATTGGGCCCAGATCATATAATCGAATCCAAAGCCCAAACCAACCCACCCCAAAGCTAGCCCAGTCTTCATTAATCGCCCGACCCGCCCCTGTCGCCCTCCAAAACGACCCCGTTTCTGGTATTGTAGCAGATCTTAGCCGTTGGATGTTGTAATCCAACGGCTCTGATTAAACGCCTATTTTCAGTATACAAAATACCCCCAAACCCGTTAATCAACCTCATATCCCACACCCCTTTCATCGTCTCTATCAGAGACAAGAACGAAACCCTAGCCGCCACCATATCCCACCGCCCAAAACCCGGCGGCAACGACGCCGCCGGCCACCAAAATAACACCCCTGAACCACAAAATCACCATGAACATGAATCCCTTACCCATTTGGCTCGAATCAATCTCTATCGTTTCGAATCTTCAATCGAAGATTCGAGTCCAAACTCAACCTACACCAATCGACCCCAAATTGATACCCCATGCCTCTCTGACCTGCCTCATAACTAAACCAAGTTTGGTTTAGTTCGAATCTGACCGGAAGAGGTCGAACCCCAAATTCCCTCTCAAGAACCCTAAAATCTAAAATCACGAATTAGGCCAAATTGATCAAGATTTTGGGGTCCAATGGACTTTATTCGGGTTGTTCTCGGTTGAGAACACTTCGATTAAGGTTTATTTGACCTCAAAATGGGCAAGCCGAGTTCGAACCTAGGTCATTCTGATTTCCTGAGGTGATTTTCCTTTCATTTTTGTTCTGTTTGTGTTTTATTAACATCCGTTTACTTGTGTAATTTATCTCATTGGATTTTCTTATTCTTTGTCTTTCGAATTCGTTCTGCCCGCCTCCAAACGACCTTTTATTTGGTCGACGTTCCTTATTGTTAATTGTATATGTTATAAGACGATTATTCGATTCGATTGGGGTCGTCGAATAATTAGCTTCGTGTTTCCTTTGTTTTGCCCGTCCCTGGGAATCACTGTTATCATAATTGTGGTAATGTGTTGTTATTATGGTCATAAGCAGATATCAGATATAGCTTTAGAGATTAAAATAATTAAGATGCTCAAAATTGCTGGACACATGGGTGTAGTCAGTAAAGCCTGCGAAACAACATGGATTCCACTTAATTGTGGAACTTTAGAATTAGAAAAGAAAACAGACCCATACTTAAACATTGATGATGGGAGAACAGAGGGAATACTGTGGCTGTGTAGTATTATAATAGTCAAAAGCTAAAGGGGTGCACATGGGGGGAAGGCTGTTCTATTTTTGGCCTATAAAACAGTAGGCAGAGGGACTTATACAGGGGGATAGATACACAGATTAAGACACAGACACAAATACAAAAGGATATAGAGAGATTAAGAATAACTATTGTTTCATAGGATTCCTATTTGAAGTTCACATATATCCCTTGCATAGATTTTGGGTCGTTTGTTTTGTTGGTCGAGGTGGTGTTACTGGTTTGCTGAGAGATTGTCACTGGTTTGCTGGAGTGATTGTGTTTGGTTTGCTAAGTGACTGTGTTTGGCCACTGTTAGCGTTGTTTTGGCCACTGTTAGTGTTGTCTCTTGGCTACTGATGTGGTCTGTTTTGGCCACTGTTTGGTGCTGAGTGTTTGGTTTTACTGGTTGTTTTCTTGCTGTTGAAGTTCTGTTACTGCTACTGCTGCATCTGACTCCTTTTACCCTCATTTCCAGGTATTCATTTCACCTTTTAATGTATGAGAATGTATAAACATTGAAGTGGATTTATCCAAGTCGAGATTTATCAATGTAGCCATTGTGCTGCATTTGAATACTGTTTTCTTTTGTGATTGGATTGAGGCCATACTTCGACTTTGAAGTTAGTATAACATTTCAGTTCACTGATCTGTTGGGATTCAAAAAAAAAAACAATTTTTCATGGATTACATTTTATTCTATTTGGTTGATTTGGAATGAAGCTTTTCTACCCCATTGATCAAGATATAAGTTCATTTCACCTCCTGATAAGTCAATCGATAGTTAATAACATTCGTGAGTCACAAATGTTAAAACAGTGCATTTAGTAATTAATATCAGTCAGGTATTTTCCATTAGGCCAAAGTTAGGCCGAACTATGTGAGCTATTCATGCTTTGTCCACCCATAAAACTGTAATCTGTATTTAAGTGTACTATCAGAATTGCCGACTTTTATGGTCTCATTCTCGTTTATTGGCAAATTAGCTACAACTTTCACTTTTTGGGATTTGCTATATACTAAGTGGAACTTGTAACGTAGGTTGTGGAATAGTTGAGAAATGATATCTAGAATTCAAAGTAAGTTTTTCGTGTAATTGTTCACCCTAGTCTTGAATCTGCTCACTTAGTTGTCTAGTCGTATGTTTACTCGAATCGGTTATAGTTGAATACGACTTTGTCATTATAGAAATTGGTTCGTTATTCTTTAACTGAACGACGTAATTAGATTAAAGGAATTGGGGGTGCATTTCATGTGACCCGACTCCAATTTTGAACAAGGTTAAATAAAGCGTGTCGTGAACCACAAGTGCATTTCATGTAGTGTGGCTTGCAACATGTTTTAAATAATCTTGAATTAACTCTTAAATAAATATAGCGGGATGTAGTTTGCTTTTAAATTAGAATTAGAGTTATGCCTCGCCTAACAAAATTGTACAAATCGCGGGGCCCTCATAAATGTATATGTAAAATATTTAGATTTCGAGATGTGCCGTTTCTTAGCGAATTTCCGGGCCTTCTCAAAAAATGTAAATAAGTAATCGCTCTAGGCGCGTATTTTAATAATTTTACCTTCTTAAATACGGGCGTGCATTTCATGCGGCCCAAATCCAAATCCCAAAATGTTGAATAAGAATGTGTCGAGGATCCGGGTGCATTTCATGTGACGTGATTCGAAACATATTTTTAGGCAACATTCTCTTTCGTAAATAATAATAATAATAAAAGCGGTAAAAGGATATTAATTTGCATTAAGTATATAACTGTAAAAATCAGATAAATAAGCCGAATATGACAGTTAAGCGACCGTGCTAGAACCACGGAATTCGGGAATGCCTAACACCTTCTCCCGAGTTAACAGAATTCCTTATCCGGATTTCTGGTTCGCGGACCGTTAAATAGAGTCAAACCTTTCCTCGATTCGGGATTTAACCGGTGACTTGGGACACCATAAATCTCCCAAGTGGCGACTCTGAAATAATTAAATAAATCCCATCTCGATTGTCCTTTATTTTAAATTATTGTTTCATTCACGTTCGCATGTTTGTTAGGATTACCTAGTCTTAGAGACTAGATGCCATCACTATATCCTATGAAGGAAAATTGAGGTCGTGATAGTTAATTGTGGTCAAACACAGTCAACAATCACTTAATTGTACCGGACGACTTTACCGACCGAAGTCGGTCAATACCTTTTAATTCCATATCTAAATAGTGAGGTTTCCCTTCATTTCTTCTCTTATTTTCAAAATTTTCTAACTCTCTCACTCTAATCTCCCCATACACACAGTTCCTTTCACACTCCTTCTCCTCTACCTCACACACATCCCATTCCTCACTCTTCCGTTTCCACCCCATCTGCCTCAATTCCGGTGCCCCTCCTCCTCCACATCCTAAAAGTTTTAGGTTTCAATTTGAATTTACATAATTTTAATATTTTTTAATTAGTTAATTAGTGTTTAAATTAAAGGTGTTAATTAGGTGGGCTGGTCCAGGCTAGACATGGAAATACAGCACGTCCGATTAGTGGGTCGGGTTGGGTAATAGGTTGGGGTACCGGGCTGATAGTGGGATGGTATTTTTTGGGTAAAATTGGGCTTTTTTGGGTTTGGTCTTATCGGGTCTGGACCGGGCCAAGTCATTTGTTTTAGTATATTATGTTGTTCTTATTCAATGCAATTGATACTTAAGTGTTTGCAAAATTTTAAATAATAAAATAAGTATTTTAACAAAAAAAAAATTAAACTTTTAAACTTTAAATTTTAAAGTTTGAAATTTGAAATTTGAATTTTAAAATTTTAAAATTTTAAAATTGAAACTAAGTGGCTACAAAAAATTATTTAATAATATAACGACCCGGCCGGTCATTTTAAGGATTTAAGTTCCGATTAGTGGCATAAGGTCCTGAGAAGCTTCATATTATATGCATCGACTTGCGTGCATGATTGAATTTAGTTACCAGATGATTCGAAGTCAATTGGGAGAAGGAATCTAGTTTTGGAAGCTTAAGCGATGAGAATTTGACCAAAATGGGACTTTTGAGTAAACGGCTCCAAAATAAGTTTTGGACGATCTTAACAGCTTTGTATGGTGATTTTGGACTTAGGCGCTTGACTGGATTTGAATTTGGAGGTCCGTAGAGTAAGATGAGGCAAATCAGCGGAAGTTGGAAAAGTTGAAGTTCGAAAAATGGAGAAGTTTGACCCACAGTTGACTATTGTGCTACCTGGGTCAAAATGCGATTATAATAGTTGGAACAACTATGTCTTGTCATTTGGGACTTGTCTGCAAAATTTGGCATAATTCCGGGTTGATTTGATTGGTTTCGGCACAAGTTTTCAAAGTTGGAAGATTAAGAAATTCATAGTTTGATTTATGATTTGCATTTTCGGTGTTGTTTGATATGAGCTGAGACCTCGAGCGAGTCCGTTTTAGGTTATAGAACTTGTTTGTGTGTTTAGACATGGTCCTAGGAGCCTCGGGTGTGATTCAGACGAGGTTTGGATGTTTTGTATAGTTTAAAACAGGTCTAGTTCTGGTATTTTTGCACCTGCGACCTTGGAGTGCAGATGCTTTTCCGCTTCTGCGTGAGCCCGGCCACTCTGCGGTCATGAATGCCTGGGAGCTTGCACGCTTCTGTGGAGGCTGTCACACAGGTTTGATGGCCGCTATTGCGGTCCAGCGACCCCTACGGAGAATTTACGCTCCTGCGATTTCCCTTTTGTTTCTGCCGCGCTACTGGTGCGGTTGTATATCCGTATATGCGGTCCCAGGCTAATTAGCAAAAGTTCACAGATGCAGTCTCTTTCTTGTAGATGCGGTCCCGCAGATGCGGTTTCTTGTCCGCAGATGCGAAAGTTCTCGCAGAATCATATAAGCCGAGGGTTTGGTCATTTCTTTATATTTTGAGTTTTAAACTTCGGATTTTGGAGCTTATTTTGGGGTTTTTCAAAAAAAATCGATTTGCTAAGTATTCTTCATCTTGATATAACATATTCCATGATTTTATCTTCATTTTAATCATATAATTTGTGTTTTGGATTGAGAAAAATGTTGGTTTTTGAAGAAAATTTCTAAAATGAAAAATCATGATTTAGGGGGCTAAATGGTATCAAAATATGATAATTTTGTATGGTTTAACTCATATGGGAATGGGTATTCGAATTTTACAAAATTTATCGGGTTTTGAGGTGTAGTCCCGGGAGTCAACTTTTTGACCGATTTTTGGATTTTCTTAAAGATTGAGACTTTATGATCCGAAATAGTTTCTTATTTGTTTTATTTGTGACTTGAAGTTATTTTGGTTGGATTTGAGCCGTCCGGGGGTCTTTTCACCCGAGAAGTGAATTTTAGAGTATCGATTTGTCGTAATTGAAGTAAGTATCTTGCCTAACCTTATGTGGGGAATTTCTCCTTAGGATTTGAGTCTTCTATGTTGATTGTTGTCCGTGTACGTGAGGTGACGAGTGCGTGCTCGGACTTAATTGTGGAAAATTGTCCTTTTAGGGTTGTTAGGTCCTTATATTTACTAGATAGGAAGTTTTTCTTGTTGTAATTGAGTTTCTATTTGCTAGTTTTACCTCTACATGTTTTAATTGGAATCTCTTATTTCATAATCCACTCTTATTGCCTATTTGATTCCTATTTGACTTAACTGAAGACTTTACCTCTTCTATTGTCTTGCTATCTTTTGTCCATAGCCGCTGGTCTTTAAAGTGGAATTCATTATTATCTCCCCTGTAATTGTTAGTCTTAATTGAGGTTATTATTATCTCCCCGCTGCTTATCCTAAACTGAAATTGTATAAACGGTTAGTAATTGCCCAACCTTAAAAGAAGTTTAGACACCCTATATCCTAGTTGACAAGTCTTTATTTATAATTATTCGGCTCGTGTTAGCTTCCTTATTGTTGGACTGTATACTGTGAGGTCATCGTTACATATTATTTTCTCCCTTGTTAAGTTGTTCTTATTTACGCTTAATATTCCTAATTGTGGTTATTCCTTGTGAGCTAATTCTACCGTCTCTTTGTGATCGAAAACTCTCAAGTTGATTTACTTGTCATGTTCCAGTATTTACTATCAATCTTATTGTTTTACTTGTTACGGTGGTGGACGAGATTTTTGTCATGCGGTTGTTGTTATGGGATTGCACGAGGTTTCTTCCGCATTGTTGTTACTATTAATATATGCACATGCGGCATGACAAGGTAGGATATATAAATATATATACGGGGGGTTGCGCATGTGGCGAGACAAGGTGGGAACATTATGATGCACATGTGGCGAAACAAGGTAGACACTTATTATATTATATTGCACGTGTGGCGAGACAAGGTGGGCTATGTCACAGATTGATTGTGATGATTTGTGATGGCTTGGGGCATTCTTGTTGTTGATATTGTGTTATATGCTTACCTGTATGAGCTTTACCTCATGAAAATTTGTGAGAAAACATCTTACGTGTTGTCCATTCTTTTCCTTGCGCTTTTAGCTGGTACAATATATGTTAGAGCACTTACACAAGCATACATGTAATTAAACACTCCTATGAGTTAGAAAGCTCTCCTGATATTGTTGAGTATAGATGTACACCCTCATTTACTTGTCATATATGTGAGAGTGGCTCTATTGAGCAAGTGAGTTGTCAGCACGATCACGAGGTGTAATGGGAGCACAGGCTTCTCAGTGTTAGGGTTTAGGTATTGGGACCCGTGAGCTGTAAGTTTGTCTGAGTTTCGATACTTCGTGGTGTTTGTTGGCTAAGACATGATATGAACACTGTCGTGGTTGCTAAGTTATATCTTGTCTTTACTGTATTTTTTATTTAGGATCTGGGTTGTATTTCCGCTCGCCCTTTTATGCCATTATTATGGTGTTTCCGCTGTTACTTGTCGTTTTCCTTCCTTATTGTAATTGTTGTATTGCTAGCCATATCGTGTAGCCCTTATATAGGCATCATATTTTGTTGTTCCTATACTTATACTTGTTTCGTTTATTAGACCAGTAGGTGTCTTGACTGTTCCTCGTCACTATTCCACCGAGGTTAGTCTTGATACTTACTAGGTACCGCAATGGTGTACTCATGCTATTGATGTGCAGATCATTGTTTGGAGACTCAAGGTAATATGTTGCTACGTTGGCAGGCTTCGGAGTCACCTTCCTATTTTGTATACACATTGTTCTTACTTATTTCCAACAGTTGTATTTAGCAGTTGTAGAAAACTCTGTAGAGCTTATGGCTTGTGCTACTCTGGTTTTGGGGTTGTAAAAATTTAAGACATTTCTATTTCAAATTGTTAGATGTTATTCAAATTTTGTCGTTATTTCATTTAATGTTAGGCTTACCTAGTTCCTAAGACTAGGTGCCATCAAGAAACCAACGGAGGAGAAATTTGGATTGTGACAAGTTGGTATCAGAGCAATAGGTTCATAGGTGCTACGAGTCATAAGAGAGTTTAGTAGTATTACGGATAGGTACAGAGACATCTGTAATTATCTTCGAAGGCTACAGAACTATTAGGATAATCTCACTTCTTTCATTCCTATCGTGTGAGCTTATTGATCTCGGTGTCTGAACTTTTATTGTTGCATTCTCTCACAAATGGTGAGGACACGCGCTATAGTTATTGACGACAATGCTCCTAAAGCAGGGGTCGCTGGATGCAGAGGCCAACGAGGAGTAAGTGCCATAGCTAGAGCACCTACCAGAGTAGTTGTTGATGAGCCGCCAGTAGCTTCAGTTGGGGAAGGTACCGGAGGCTCCTGCTGTTACCCCCGGACTTCAGGAGACCTTAGCACAATTTTTTAGCATGTTTGGCACATTGGCTCAGGCAGGGTTGATTTCGATTGTACCAGCTACTTCACAGACTGGGGGAGGGACTCAAACTCCTATCGCCCGCACTCCATAGCAGCAAGTTCATATTAGTCAGGTTCCAGACATCATGGCGGCACATACTGTGTTTCTAGTTCAGCCGTAGTCAGGCAGCAGCATCTGAAGAAGAGCAGGTTAGACATGTAAGGTTCAAGAAATACGACCCTCCTACATTCAGTGGTTTGGCTTCAGAGAGTGCACAGGGTTCTTGGAGGAGTGCCATTGGATTCTCCGTACTATGGGTATTGTTGAGTCGAGTGGGGTTTCTTTTACTACGTTCCAGCTTAGGGGAGCGGCTTATCAGTGGTGACGGGAATATGAGTTGGGTAGCCCGGCTGATTCAGCTTCACTTACATGGGTTCAGTTTTCAGATATGTTCCTAAGATAGATTGTCATGCCCTGAGCCCGGGGGGAGAGATTGGTACCTAGTGCCTCATTTATCCTCGCGTGCCACTTGTGACTAAGAGACTCTGAACATGTAATGTCATACTTTGGCTATGGTCCACATTACAAGATAATGTGCGATGCAAACTATAAAACTAAATGGAGACTAACACTGACTAATGTCAACATAAAGCTAGACCGTCAAGGCCGTCACAATTACTACATCTGATAGGCCAACAAAATATACATACAAGGCCTACAAGCCCAACATATTGCACTAACTGACAAGATATGTCTACAAGCCTCTACTGATTGATGTACTGTGATCGGAATAGGGCCCCGACTTACCCATAACCTATCTACATATATACACGAGATATACACCATACTGCTAGACCCGATAACTCCGAAAGAAGGGGAGCTTACAGATAAAGCTGAACTCAGGCAACACCTAGTGAGGAGGTCTATCTGTCTGTCTATTTGGATCCGCACGCATGAAATGCAGCGCCCCCAAAAAGGGACGTCCGTACGAAATAATGTACCGAGTATGTAAGGCAATATACTGAAGCTGAAACTGAACTGATAATATAATAACTGAAAGAAACTGGGGATCAAAGATAATCTGAGGATATGCTCATCAGCTAATACTGACTCAACCCTCTCAATATAGTGAGTAAATACTTGTTCAGCCCTATAAGGCTCGGTATGTATATATCTGTTCTGTCGTAGTAGGCTCACTCATAGGCGCTCGGTCGTACTAGGCTCTGTATCTCGATCAGCTGTGCTCGCTCATAGGTGCTCGGTCACAACAGGCTCGGTATATAACTTACCATCTGATAAGAGGTTGTCCAATAGGGGCCTGCCCATAGATCATAGCTCGACGGTAATGAAAATACTGTAATACGATATCTATATATAGATTCTCTGTTGTCTTGGTTGGATGAAGGAAATACTCAAATGAATATAAAACCCCGATAGAATATAAGTATAAAGGGTAAGAAAAAAGACCTTAGAACAATCTAATACTCTATTTTTATGGTTATGCCCGCTTAGGATGCGCACAAGTTTGTTCAGATACTAAAGAATAGGGATCAGCACTAAGTTAATCTCCAATAAACCAACTATGGTCTCACAAGTACAAGGTTTGAACATTAATTTAAAGAAAGCCTCAATAAAATCCCTTCAACAACCTAAAGTTATTATTAAGATAAATGTAGCACTGTATTCTTTTGACAAGCAGAACTGAGCTACATCACATGGATATAAATATAAAAAAATTTAAAAAAAAAAAAACTTACAAAACTAGGAAAATATAAATAACTTAGTGAGACTAACAAAATATGCGTAAATTCCGGAATATGAATTTTTCTTTATGCCTCGTTATCAAACTCGTGTAATTATGACATAATGCCAAAATGAAAGAAGATCTTAACTTAACATACATGTTGTAGAGAAAACTCCGTATAATATTCTCGGAGAAAACTGTACGTACTCCTTTAGGACCATAAAATTTTACGTTGTTATAATTCTACCAAATTGTCGTTGAAACCGTGTTGCTGCACGTTGGATTGAACTATTGAAATGGCTGCTGTTCTTGAGACCTTCGAACCAGGATATGAAATTTTTCTTTCTTAAGTTCTTGGTTGATTTGTTTTGTCCAAAAATGAGTGGAATCAGGACTTATATGAAAATGTTTCTTTCTAACGTTCTTGGTTGATTTGTTTTGTCCAAAATAAGTGAAATCTAAGACCTCTGCTTTTTAATTCTAAAAAAAGTCTTAGATAGCCACCTAGAATTATGACTACTTAGTCATTTTCTAGGTTTGTGGCTTCTTGCCACGGGTGGGGGTTAAATTTTTTTTTTTTCATTTATTAGTTAATTGGGTAATGTCTTGTTATCCGATAATTAATTAATTACTTGCATAATTTAAAAATTATCATAAATAATTTAAACTTTTATTTATTTTTAAAATACTTCATATATACTTTATATATTATACTACCGTGGTCATATGGTACCTTGTATGGTACTAGTTCATAATGATCGGGTATTATCGCCCGACCCGTATTTTATTCCAAATTTGCCACTTTCAACGAACTCGTTTTCTTTAATATGTGTGCCCATTTATCCTTCATAACACTTATTTATCGCTTGTTATAAATAGCGTAAGTACGTTAACATCAAGATGATCTCATCCCCGAGTCTATGTCGGTTAACTGAAAACAAAATTTTAACGTGCGAAAACGTGAGATGTAACATCCTCCCCCCTTAGAAACATTCGTCCTCAAATGTTCAACTCCTGTGATCCATATAACTTTGGCAAGGTCGCCTTTGTAACAATACCACTACCAACTTTCCCCATAGAAGCTTAATAGTCCAACGACACACAGGACCATAATTATGAATAATGACAATGGCCTCGCATGACCAATGATAATAACCAACACAGGAATTTATACTCGTACCTTATGATTATGACGTCTTAGTCGGACTCTTCTTTGGAGGAGGAAATAAGTACGGATATCTAGACTTCATGTTTTCCTCGGCCTCCCACATTATTTCTTCCATATTGTCGTTTCTCCAAAGTACTTTCACGGAGGCCGCCTCCTTATTCTGCAGCTTGCGAATTTATCGGTCTAGGGTGGCAACCGGAACTTTCTCACATGAGAAGTCTTCTGTAACCTGTACATCATTCATGGGCATCACTCGGGTAGGATCTCCAATGCACTTTCGTAACATAGATACGTGAAAAACCGGATGAACAGACACCAATTCTGAGGAAAATTCTAACTCATAAGCTACTCGGTCCACTCTCCGAATGATCCTAAAAGGCCCAATATACTATGGGATAAGCTTGCCTTTCTTGCCAAATCTCATTACACCTTTTATAGGTGACACCTTTAAGAATACCCAGTCATTAAACCCGAACTCTAGATCGTCGGCGCATGTCAGAATATGACTTCTGACGACTCTGAGCTGTCAACAGTCACTCCCAGATAAGCTTTAATTTTTCTATGGCCTGCTGAACTAGGTCTGTCCCATGTAACCCAGATTCTCCAACATCAAACCACTATATAGGAGATCTGCACATGCGCCAATACAAAGCCTCGTACGGAGCCATCTGGATACTGGAGTGGTAACTGTTATTATATGCAAACTCTATAAGAGGTAGACATTCATCCCAACTTCTTTTAAAATCCAGCACGCATGCTCGCAACATATCCTCGAGCGTCTGAATTGTGCGCTCAGCTTGTCCATCCGTTCGTGGATAAAAGTTGTGTTGAGATTCACTTGAGTTCCTAGACCTTTTTAATGATTATCAATTAAATAAAAAGTTATTGTATGTATCAATCCTTAAATCTCCGATAACTGGTGGAGTGATAGCTAGTTTTGGTATGTTGGGGGATTAGTACTAAATTCCTATTGTCCATTATGCTAGGCTTGATGTGAGTTCTGAGTATTTTTTGCTACAAGCTGTGACTTGTTGTATGTTCCACCAGTGTGGAAGCCAGCACGTATTGTAATTTTGTTGACGGAATTGATCTCGTGAGAGATTCCAGCTAGTTGATGTATACCCTACATGTGATTCAGAGTGGAGGGGGGCCTCACCATTTCATGTGATTTGATGCATTTGAACCGGTTTATGTACCGCAGTGGAAGTTATATCAGTAAGAGATCCTTGTGATTTGCTTATATGCTTTAATTCTTTCTTGTTATATTGTTTTGTAGGTTAGTATTGATATAAAATTGTGCTTCTCGGGCTTGTTTGATAGTTACCTTATGTGTTTCTCTTTTAATACTCAATCATTTTTGTTCTTTGCTTCTTGAGTTTTAGCTTGCGGGGTGTGTGCCTGGTGGTGTCAGTTGTGACTTATTGATTTAGGTTTTTGGTTATGAGGTCTTCGTATTTCTTGCATCATTTCCAGTATTACAGAGGTTTGAAACTGAGTTCTAGGATATGAGACTAGTGACCGTTGCAGGATTTGATTTTAGGCAGGTATTATGATAGGGAATATTATTATCGGTCTATGTGTGGTGTGTATGTTGTGTGGTTGTACTCTGTGGTTGTAGTCATAGTGGTTGCAGCTAGTTGAGACATATACCGGATATGGATTTAGAATCGGGTCTCTTGGAAAATAATGGGAGGTGGGAATTTTGGCTCTAAGGCTTATTGGTATTGGTAGAAGACTGAATTGCAGTTAGGATAGTGTCGTCAAGCTTGTATGGATTGGGGTGACGTAGGGTCACCCGCGGGTATATAAGTGTGCAGTCAGTGATTTAAGGAATTCATTTGGCATGTTCGAGGACAAATGTTTGTTTTAAGAGAGGAAGGATGTAACGACCCGGTCGGTCATTTTAAGAATTTAAGTTCTAATCAACGGCATAAGGTCCTAAGAAGCTTTATGTTATGTGCGTCAACTTGCGTACATGGTTGAATTTAGTTACCGGATGATTCATAGTTGAATTGGGAGAAAGAATCTAGTTTTGGAAGCTTAAGCAGTGAGAATTTGATCGAAATTAGATTTTTGAGTAAACGGCTCTGGAATGGGTTTTGGATGATCTTAACAGCTTTATATAGTGATTTTGAACTTATGCGTGCATCCATATTTGGATTTGGTGGTCCATAGAGTAATTTGAGGCAAATCGGCGAAACTTGGAAAAGTTGAAGATTGGAAAATGGAGAAATTTGACCCACAGTTGACTTTTGTGTTATCGGGGTCGGAATGCGATACAGAGAGTTGAAACGGCTCCATCTTTTCATTTGGGACTTGTTTGCAAAACTTAGCATCATTCTGGGTTGATTTGATTAGTTTTGGCACGAGTTTTCAAAGTTGAAAAATTTAGAAGATCATAGTTCGATTCATGGCGAGATTTGCATTTCTAGTGTTTTTTTGATATAATTTGAGACCTCGAGTGAGTCTGTTTTAGGTTATAAAACTTTTTGTGTATTTAGACGAGGTCCCAAGGGCCTCGGGGGTGATTCGCACGAGGTTCAGATGTTTTGCATAGTTTTAAACAGGTCTGGTTCTGGTGTTTTCGCACCTACGTCCTTGGAGCGCATGTGCGGCTCCACTTCTCCGTGAGCCCGGCCACTTTTTCAGCCATGAAGGCCAGGGAAAATGCACGCTTCTGCGGAGGCTAGCATGTAGGTGCGATGGTCGCTTTTGCGGTCCAACGATCGCCCCTGTGGAGAACTTACGCTCCTGTGGTTTCCCTTTTGCTTCTGCGGTGCCGCTAGTACAGCTGTATATCAGCCGATGCGGTTTCTTTCTCGCAAATGATGTCCCGCAGATGCGGTTTCTTGTCCGCAAATGCGGAAGTTCTGGCAGAATCATATAACTCGAGTGTTTGGTCATTTCTTCATATTTTGAGTTTTAAACTTCGGATTTGGGAGCTTCTTTTGTGGGTTTTCAAGAAAATCGATTGGGTAAGTGTTCTTCACCTAGAATATAACATATTCCATAATTTTGTCTTCATTTTTATTATTTAGTTTGTGTATTGGGTTGAGGAAAATGTTAGTTTTTGAAGAAAATTTCTAAAATGAAAATTCATGATTTGAGTGACCAAATGGTATTGAAATTTGATACTTTTTGTATGGTTAAACCCATATGGGAATAGATATTCGGATTTTATAAAAAAAATTCAGGTTCCGAGGTGTGGCGCTACAGAAGCAGCTAAGAGATCGAAGATGCGACCATGTGAGAGCAGGCCAGTTTCCGCAGGTGCGGTAGTTCACACGCACCTGCGTGAGCGCAGGTGCATTAGAGGATGCGATGGTGCGGCCCAAGAGAATTATGAAATATAGCACATGCACACCTGGGACCGCAGGTGCGTGGAAATGTCCGCATGGTGAAAGTCCTGGGCCAAAACATATATAATGGTTCAGTCGCAATTTTGCCCTTTCTTTCACCATTTACATCTGGATTTTTAAGCATTTGGGAGGTTCTTGAGAGAGGATTCAAGGGATATTCAAGGAGGTAAGATTTTTGGAACCTAAACTTGTTATTATGGTGATCTTTATCAATTAGCATGAAATTTGAAGGATAGTCAATGGTAAATTGGGGGTTAAGGCTTAATTAATTAGAGAGCTTTGGATGGTGATTTGAGGGACTATTTGAGGTCCAATATTGGTACTTTTTATATGACTAAACTCGTGAGAGTATAAGGATTATAAAAATATAAATTTAACTTATTTCGAGACGTGGACCCGGAGGTTATTTTGGTTATTTTACCTATTTCATGTATTAGTTTAGAATTTATTTGTAGAATCAGTTACTTGAAGCGTTATTTATATTATACAATTGAATTGAATAGATTTGGGCCATTTGGAGTCGAGTACTCGTGAAAAGAATGTGGTTTCGTGTTGATTTTGAGCTTGTTCGAGGTAAGTGACTTGTCTAACCTTGTGTGGGGGAAACTCTCCTTAGGATTTGGTTTATTGATAATTGAAATATCTTGTACGTGAGGTGACGAGTGTGTATTTGTGCTAATTATTGAGAATTCATTTTCTTTAAGTAGCTATAAATGTGATTTCCTTTTTCCTGTTAATACCATGTGTAATTTAAGCATGTTATTAGCTTAGGGAAGCATGTTTAGTTGACTTAATTGTCTTAGTTGCTCAAATTGACTTCTTTGGATTGTGTGTATCATGCTAGGCTAGAAATACCTATTTTATTTGGTATGGAAATTTGAATTGAATTAAGTATTCTTTTGTGTTTCTGATGTGTGTTTATTTTGGGACTACAATAGTATCCTGGGAGACCCCCTGTATGTTTACTTTGGGACTACAAATTTATATTTCGGGAGATCCCCATACACTTTTACATTGGAGTTACGGGACTGCACCCAGTAGATTCCCCTAGTATTGAGTATTTACATTTGGGAATACGGATTGGGATTCTGGTAGATCTTCGCGTACTATGAGTTGGACTACGGAACGGTATCTCGGGAGATCCACTGGATATTTATATTTGGGACTACAGGACGGTATCCTGGAAGATCCCCGGTTGTTATCTCTGTGTGAGCTGTATTTTTTTCTGTGATTATTTGTCTCTACTATTGTTGTTCTTTCTATTCGGTGTTACTTCTTTCTGTTTCACTTAACTATACTGCTTTATTTTACAATGTTATATCTTGTATTTCCTTTAGTCTTAGTAGGGCCCTTACCTTCCTTGTCACTACCCGACCGAGGTTAGTCTTGGTACTAAGTACCGATGTGGTGTACTTATGTCCTTCATGCACATGTTTTTCATGTGTAGATCCATGTTCTTCCACTTAGACTTACCACGCTTGAGGCGAGGCGTTTTGTAGAGACTCCGAGGTATATCTACCACGTCTGCAGACTGAAAAGTCCCTTTCTATTTTTATTACTAGCATAGCCCTTTCTATATTTTTCCTTGTTGGTAGACAATCTGCAGTTAGAGCTTATTATGTAATCTCTTAGCTTGTGATTCATAGAATTTCGGGTTTTGGTAATTGTTCAGTTGTTGAGATCTTGTGTCGGTACATGCCGAGCGGCATCTTAAACACCTCTATATTTGTTTATCTTCAGTTTTTATTTGTTTTTCTGCATTTATTTCTTTTTTTGCAAATTGTTAGGCCTACCTAGTCATAGAGACTAGGTGTCGTCACGACAATACACGGAGGGTGAACTTAGGTCGTGATATCGACGGGTCCAAAAAGGGGAAGGTATACAAACTTTCTGAGAAAATACTCCATCACTATAGTTATGGAATACAAGGAATAGAGACTTTCTCATAGGGGATGCAGAAAATAGTGACAAGGCTTACATCCGAGCTAGATATGGGTGTGGCTGGATTTGTGGTGAATTAGGGATTATTTGTAGTGAATTTGGGTTTATTGTTATGCTAAAATTATAGTGTATTTTTATTTGGCAGGTGGTTTGTTACCAAAACAGGGATTGCCTGCCAAAATTATTCCAAAAATCGGCTGACTTTGATCAGTAATGAAAAGATATCTAAATTAAAAATACCAATCAATGTTGGCCAGTTAATGCACATTAATTTCTAGAAATTGAACATTACCTACCAACTTTAGTCGGTAAGTTGGCTGCAATGTCCATAAAATCAAGATTATCGACCAACGCTAATCGCTAATCTTAAATTTTAATTATTTAAAAATAAAGGATAATACTAATATTGACTAACGTTTGTGGGTAAGTTAAATATTATTTGATTAATTTATTTTTATTTACCGACCAACTTTGGTTGGCAACGATAATTATTAAATTTATCACACCGACCAATGTTTGACGGTAACATTAAATGATTAAAATATTATTCTAACCAATAGTGGTTGGTGGGTTACTTAAATTTTCAGATGGTCGTTTATAGTAACCGGCCGATGTTGCTCGGTAATTCCCGATCGACTTTGGCCAGTATGCTATACCGACCATTAAATTATCAACCATGTGAGCACGTGATTTTTGCCCTACATGAGAATCACTCCCAGAAAATTCAAAAAAATAAAATAGTTTTGTGTTGAGCATGATTTTTGTGATTTTTGTGTTATTGTTATCTTACATTTGCATTTTTGTGTGTGCGTGTTTATTTATTTAAATTAGTAAAATACAAAATATATACATCATGTTGTGCATTTTTTTTAGTGTTTAATATCAAAATTATACGGTTTACATTTAAGTGATATGTAATTATGTGGGATGATTGTAGTAAAAATTAATTGTGTTATGAGTTAGTATATATATATATATATATATATATATATATATATATATATATATATACACACATATGTATATGATACACCATGGAATGTAGTATGGAAATCGGAATTGGGCCATAGCAAAACCAGGCCCAATGTAATTCAATACACCACCCAATTCCCTACCCATCCAGCCCAACACCTCAGCCCAAAACCGGACCCAATTCTCTACCCGAACCGGCCCCCTCCTCCTTTGAAATCCTGGCCGTCCATCACATGATCCAACGGTCAGTTTTAACCCAAGGCTCAATTGAATAAAATAGAAAAATTTTAGACAAAAATTGAGGAGGCATCGAGAGATATACTGATCTCTGTCTCTCATCTCCAGATATACCCCATTTCTCTCCCAGCCGCGCCGCTAGGGTTCCGCCGCGTGTGGCGGCGGCCGGCCTCTCCTTCGACCAAAACCAACGGCAAAACATCCCACACCTCCTCCTCATCACATCCCTACCATTGTTAACCTCCAAACACCAACCAATTTCTTCGAATTTCAAACCCTAGTCGCGCCGCCACCCACCACCCATGGCGGCGCACCACCCAAAATCACCCAAAATCCTCGCCCGCCACTCGTACTAACATTGTTACATGAAGAAATCGAGCCAAAGCTGCGAGTCGTCAAGAACAACTTAAACCGCCGGGAGCTTCAAGAAAAGTTCAAGAAATCCAAGATTCGAAGTCCGTTGAAGGAAATGATGAAGAAAACAAATAAAAAAACAAATAAAAAAAGAAGCAAGAAGAAGAAACGGACTAGTTAACGGCTAAGCTAAGTTTCCCTCACTCTTCTATTTTTTAGTTAATTTGTCTTGTTGGTTTGAGTTGTTCACTTTGCGTTTTGTTTTCTTTACACGAATAAGATAAGTCTTCTCCTCTTCTTCGATTAGTAATCTGCCGAATCGGTTGTGTATGAGCTTTGCTCCAAGTCCGGATTTCGTAATCAAAAGAATCGATTTGTTTGTATTTTTGTTCGATTTGCCGATACGGATAGCTATTTCTATTCTTACACAAGTTCATCGATATTGAGTAGAATGTTCATCTAATTCTTTAACTCCAGTTTATGATTTCGAATGCGAAACTGTTTTCTTATATGATAGTTTTAGGCTAATTGTTTGATTAATCGGGTTTCATTCTGAAATTGATTAGATGGTATGTCTTGTCGAATTTACCAATGGTTCCGAGTGCTTCACTGATCTTGCTTTGGTTGTGATTATTTAGTGGTACCTCGAATCTAATTCTGAGCATTAGTGATATCAATAGCATGTCAGTGTGGTTTTGCTTGATGAGAGGCAGTGTGAACAATTGTTTTACCTCATTACAGCATGAACATACGCTCTTTGGATATAAATTTTTATGGATTTTCGTATTTAGCTAAAATCTTTGGGTTGTGTGTGTGCAATTTGTGAAGGACTCTTAATCTGTATGCAATTTTGGCTTGAGTTATTCCTCCCTACTCATTGTTGTTAATTGAGTTAATATGGTTATAGTACAAATTGAAAGGGGATGGATGTAGGATAGTGATTTCAGAGGTATTTTGGGATTTAGAAGTTTAAATATGCTTAGTTGAATATTCTGTCAGGGAACACTAATGGACCATTAAACTATTCTATTTGCTACAAGACCTAATGGTATGGGGGAGCTTCAAGACAAAATGATTAAACAATTAACTCACCCATAACTTTTGAATTAATTAAGGAAAAGACAAGTGTTAGTGGGGAACCAAACAATAGGCATGGGAGTTAATATTAATACTATAATACACCCATGACTTTTGATTAAAACAAGAAGGGACAAACATGTAAGCATGGGGAACCATTTAACTTGAATCAAGAAGTCATTTAGGGAGGAGGTCTGTTTTAGCTATAAATATAGCATTAATCTGGAACAGTAACACACGGGAGGAGATTCGAAAATATAGGGAGAAATATTCCTACATACACAGAGAGATCTGGAGAACACTGGGAGGGGGATTGAGAGCATAAACATTCACTTAGACTCATACGAATAGAGAGTGTTGACTGCCTACTGGTAGCATTTTGCTTTGGCCTCTATTTCTTCTGTCATTACTGTTGTTTGGAGGCTGTAGTGGTCATTTGATTGCGGCTGTTCTGTTGGTGCTGGTATTCTTGTGTTGTTGATTGTTTGTCGCGCTGCTTGACTGTGTTTGATTACCACTGGTTGCTGTTTGGTCGAGGTTGTGTCATTGGTTGGCTAGCATCGTGTTTGGCCACTGATACTCTTGTGTTTGGCCACTAGTGTTCTTGCATTTGGTTGTTGAGTTGGGACTGCTGTAGTTTGTACCTGGGTGTTGATTGTTGCTGTTGTTTTGGCTCCTGTTTTCTCCTGCTATTGGCTGTTGATACACTGCTGTTGTTGCCCTTACTGCATAGCTGATCTTTTGGTTCTTTAATTGCCAGGTACATATTCTAGAGACTGTTTTCCATACAGCATATCCAGTTGAAATAAAATGAGACCCTCATCTCGCTGGAGGCCGTAGTAACTGCCATATTTCCCTTTATAATTGACTGTACTAGTTTAGTTGTAATTAGGACTATTTTTTCTTAAATGATTTGGATTTGTTGAATACTTAATTAGTAATGGTGTATTAGAATGGAAGACGGTTGAGTATGTTCGTTTGAATCTATAGGTATATCTTCTTGCATTTTGAAACATGTATGAGCTTTAGTAGTTGAATATTGGTTGTGAATTAAATTGAATAGGTCCCTGTTAGCCTTAGTTGATTCCTTAATTTGTTAACAAGTGACTCAGAAATGAGATGAACCTTGAGCGACTAGTCTCGTCCTCCATCAATAATTAAACATGATTGTGTTGAACAATATTGAATCAACAAGCGTTTTCTTATCAAATTGAAGAAGTCCAGGTTAATTATATTGTTTCTATGTTTGTAATCGTAATTTGGATATTGGTTCAAACATGAATTCAGTACATTCTTAAAATGATAAAGTCATTGCCTATCTAAGTATAATTATGAGCTCGCCATTGAAACGCACATTATTTGCCACTTGCTATATATTTTCCTTGGGCAGATTTGACCATTTTTTAAAAGTCTTATGGTAGTGAGAAGAGTTAATGTAAGTTTTAAACAAGCGGAGCTTGTCCGCACGGGGTTATTTTTGATAAGTATGTCGATACCACAATAAAACAAACTATGCCTCAATACAAATCCAAGGATATCTATCATGTCATTCATGCTCTAAAATCGTCATTTGGTTGTTCTAAGAGGTATTTTCGTTGTGCTTGACCAAAGAAGTATCCCACGCGCAAGTGATTAAAATTGAAAAATATACCCAATGCTCAAAAAAAAAATGACAATTGCGTGGCCTTCATTTTAATTTTGTATGGATCCTTAGATTCTGAAGCGTGCCATTTAGCAAATTCCATGGCCCTCGCAAAGTACAAGCGCGTAGTTGCTTTAGGCGCGTATTTAATAATCTTATCTCCTTAAACTCGAGTGCACATTTATGTGACTCAAATCCAAATCTCAACGGAGTCGAAATGTGTTGACAACTACGGGTGCACTGGTGCGACGTGGTTCGAAATACATTTTCACAACGTTGCAATTCTTTGCTAAAATAATAATAATAATAATTCTTATAATAATAATAATAATATTAAAAGCGGTTAAGGGTTAAGTTTTGCACATAAGTTAAAACATGGTATAAAACAAATAATTAAGCCAAATATGACAGTTGAGCAACCGTGCTAGAACCACGGAATTCGGGAATGCCTAACACCTTCTCCCGGGTTAACAGAATTCCTTATCCGAATTTCTGGTTCGCGGACCGTTAAATAGAGTCAAACCTTTCCTCAATTCGGGTTTCAAACCGGTGACTTGGGACACCATAAATCTCCCAAGTGGCGACTCCGAATCTCTCAATAAATGAATCCCGTTTTGGTTGTCCTTTAATTGGAAAAACTCTTTGCGCCCTTACGGGTGCGTAAAAAGGAGGTGTGACAGCTCTGGCGACTCTGCTGGGGATTATAAACCCAGAACCTCGGTTCGGGGTTTAAGAATTCGAGCTCGATTAAATTGTTGTTTTTGATATTATTTGATTTCATTATATGCTTTGATCAATGTGATACTTGTTTACCGCTTTGATATTATGTGAACTGTGCATAAAAACTGCTTTATGTCTACCGCTTTGATACTAGTTGCACTGTATATACAAACTGCTATATGTTTACCGCTTTGATATTATCTTGAACTGTATATATAAACTGTGCCGAAAACCTTCTCTTCTCACCTATGGGGATGTGCTCACTGGTTGAGACTCCCTATTCTGTTAGTGCCATACCCCGAAATAATAAAGAGGCTCGGAAAGTTTCTAAGCCGGTTGGCCTTTTGGTTCCCTGAAAGGAGCTCCTTCCTCAGCCCGAGTTGTCCGCTTGGGTACACAGTCTAGATCATGTACCGAGGTTTTGAACTTAGAATAACATAACTGCATACCGGATCCCTAGTAGGAAACGCTTATTTGCATCACGTTGCATTTGACTTAGGGGACTCAACACAGGGGTTGGGTCCGTCTAGGACAGGCAACCTGAAATGAAAGACCATCCTGCTATGCCATGTTTGTTTCAAGCATTTATTCGAACTTGCATGTTGACCGGCTTTTTAAATACTGAGGAGAAACGAAAAACAAAAGGAAACAGTGTGGGTAAATAGATATTTTCAGAAAATACAAAAATGGGTCTTACCAACAATATCAATAGTTTGTTAATAAGAGACAATGGAAGGTTGACTTTGCCGACAATGGGTTTCTTAACGAAATGTGTTTTCTTTGTCGGTCAATAAAAGAAAATGTGTTTTCTTAACAAAATGTGTTTTCTTTGTCGGTCAATAAAAGAAAATGTGCTTCTTAACAAAGCGTGTTTTCTTTGTCGGTCAATAAAAGAAATAGTTTGTCTTGACGGACCGAACTACGCGAGTTTGATTCTCACCGGAGGTGAGATACGTAGGCAACCCCCGTCGGGTCCAACTTGCCATTTTTCAAAAATATATACCAAAATCTGTAAATTTTGAAAAAAAATCATTGCCAGCCAAAATGATCGTTTTCTTTAAATAAATGTGCAGGATGAGCACGATTCAAAATGAACCCTTTTCACTCATGACTAAAATCCCGGTACAAATACGGCTATGGTGGAATGATCTAGGCCAAGAAGGGCAGGGCGAGGTTAAAAAGTATTTGAAAGGTCTCACGGGTCCGCTTGAAATAAAACCTCGTGGGGACATCATAAGAGCCTTAGTCACATATTGGGACTCCGCGCACAATGTCTTTCACTTCTCGGATTTCGAGCTCACCCCAACTGTGGAGGAGATGACCGGATACATTGGAAACACTGATATACCATTGGGGCATCAATATCTAATCGCCCCCAGGGTTGTCGCCATACACCGGTTTTTAGACTCACTGAAGACGGCCAGAACGGTACGTAACCCAGATCTAGCACGAGGGTTTTGTACTTTAAACTTCATCTATCAAAGGTACGGTCATGCGGGAGGTTTCGACGACCCAGAAAACAAATTATGCAGCAAGGGTAATCGCCAGAAATGGGAGGAGCACAGACGAGTTGCTTTCATGATAGCCTTTTTAGGACTCGTGGTATTCCCAAGGAAAGACGGGAACATTGATATAAAGGTAGCCGGAGTCGTCAGTACTTTGCTTGACCAAAGCGAAAGTACTCTTGCTCCTATGATACTATCGGACATATATCGAGCCCTCACAATCTGCAAAGCCGGGGGAGATTTTTTCGAAGGCTGTAATTTACTACTACAAATGTGGATGATCGAGCACCTGTGTCGCCGCACCCAATTCTTGAGATATGGGTTGGTTGAGAAAACTTGCATAAGCGAATTCTATACAAGGATTGATAGGGCCGTCCCGCCTGAAGGAACATTGGCATGGAGGGCATACTTTCAGGCTCTCAACGCAAGTCAAATACAATGGACGTTGGGTTGGTTGCAGATAGACAGAATCGTGTACATGCCAGCGGCTAGGTCCCCCTTTCTCTTAATGGGACTTAAAAGCATTCAACCTTACGCGCCCCATCGAGTGTTGAGACAGATCGGGAGGTGCCAGATAGTACCCAAAGAAGAAGACCAGAGTACCCAGGTTATTGAAATTGGTCCCGATGGTCAATTCCCAGAAGCAAGGGTCCGCCAGATCTGGAGCAAATGCCAATATCTCGAGGCAAACACTTGTGTGCAGGATCGAGCTAGAGGAGAGGTTGTACCTGTCACACCTCCTTTTTCCGCACCCGCGAGAGCGCGAGGGAGTTTTTTCAATTAAAGGACAATCAAAACGGGATTTATTGAAGCGTCCCAAGACCAATGGGACTGGTTGGCTAAGGAAGAGGTTTACAGAACAAGGATTGGCAAGATAGAGCAACGGGTCCAAGATCTTCAATTTAAAAGGGATATGCAAGCCGCCGCCGACGAAGGAAATAAAAAGAAGTTGGCGCAAGAAAATGACTTTTTGAGGGCTCAAATCCAGCAAATGAAAAGGGATGCTGACAGGCAGTCGAGGAGTCGAGCAGACGAAAAGTTGATAAAGGGTTTGAGAAGCCAAGTTGCCGATGTCCAAAGAGAATTGGAAGAATCAAAGGCCCAAACAATGAGGGTCCGTGCTAGCTGGAAAAAGGAGGCACATCAACATGCACTTCACCTGCAACGGATAGAAGAAGATTACACCGAGACCATCACTAGTCTAAGGGAGGCAAATGTTATCCTCAGGGAGCGGGTTTTCAAGCAAGCCCAAGATGCCAGAGCAGACCTCGACCGTTGCCACAACTTGATGGCTCGACTGCAAGAACAAATAGACAGGCTCCTAGACCAAGTCACCAACAACGCTCGAAGATTGGGGGCGAAAAACCAGCAGATAGAGCGGCTACTCGGGGAAAGGGACATGATCAAGGATAGAATTGGAGAAATAGGGCACTATGTCACTATGAAGTGTTTAGATTGCGAACGGATGCCCCGCCATGCCCTTTTTGCTTCGGTTATGGGCTATGTTCATCAGATCATGAGGGATTTAAGGGGACTGCACAAGGACCTCACACCGAGACCCGCGGCAAGGCCGAATGATGCCTCGCGGACTCCCAGGAATTTTAGAGCATTAGACTTCTGATTTAAAAATGTATTTCGAAATATCAAGTCAAGTTGGTTGGCATTTTATTTTTTTTATTTCTCGAGTCCGGCATTCCTCTATTTTGTCGTTTATTGTAAGCCATGTTTTGTAACTTTGAGGTTTTATTTGATATAAAAGTTACTGAATTTTGCCACAATCTTGTTACCAGAACTACGCTCGGTCTGATTCACGCGGGGTCGTGATACGTAGGCAATCCACATAAGATTCGACCACCACTAAAAAGAAAGGAAAAGAATCCAAAGGTTAAATAACAATAAGGCTTGCAAAGATAGTCGAAAAAGAAAAAAGAAAAAAAAAAGAAAAAGAAAAAGAAAAAGAAAAAGGGCCGGAATGACGCATGTTAAGAGTACATGTAGAAAGGGTTATTTGGTTAGGTGCATTGCATCCAACGTGCTATAACATATCTGTCAAACTCGGTGAACTAACAAGTTTGTTGCATTTCCAGAGAAAGTTTAGCAGTTGGTTTGACAGAATATACTGGCCAGCCATCACTACCGTACTAGATCCAAAGGACCGGTTACAGTAAGCATGTCTAGTTCTGGCAAGAGTCTCGAGGAAGAAAAATCGGAGCTACAAATCATGAAAGAAGAGGTAGACCGGTTAAAACAACAGATAACAGAGATGCACCTGGCCTGGGCCAGGGAACAGTCTTCACCAAACCGCCCTACTCTCGCCTCAGCTCCCGAACATCCGCCCATCGATCCTTCAACAAGCGCCCCAAGCTATCCATACTTTCAGGGGGGAAAACCCATATGCCACCCACATTCCACCAGCCAAACCAAATCCTCCTCCAGCCACCCCTGTTTTTGTGGCACCTCCACCTGCTCCTCTGCAAAGGCCGGCCAGCGAGCCGTATGTTCAGATCCACGACAACTCTTACTATCCTCCAGAGCCTACTTTCAGGGCTCCTGAACCACAATCACATACACCTCACTGGGATAATCCGGCAGAACCGGAAAAACACTTCCAAAGTTTGGAACATGAGGAAGTTATTAGAAAAGTTAAAAGCCTGGAGCAGTCCTTCAGGAATATGCACGGTTTGGGCAACCAGTTCAGTGTCGCTTACAAAGATCTGTGTCCATTCCCAGACGTCTAGTTGCCAGCAGGGTTTAAAATGCCCAAATTCGACCTATACGAGGGGCATGGTGACCCAGTGGCCCACCTGCGAGGGTTCTACAGTAAAATGAGAGGGGCCGGAGGACGGGACGAGCTTCTGATAGCTTACTTCGGCCAGAGTCTGGGAGGATCTGCGCTGGAGTGGTACACTAGACAGGATCCCAGTAGATGGTTTACGTGGGATGATTTGGCTCAAGCTTTTATCGGCCAGTTCCAGTACAATCTTGAAATAATCCCCGACCGCCTATCATTGCTAAAATTGGAGAAGAAGCCCGCTGAAAGCTTCAGGGAATTTGGTTTCCGTTGGAGGGAACAGGCGGCCAGGGTAGATCCGCCGATGAGAGAGAGCGAGATGGTGGACTACTTCTTGCAGACATTAGAGCCCACCTACTTCGGACATCTGGTAACGTCCGTAGGCAAATCATTCACTGAGGTGATAAAAATGGGGGGTATGATCGAGGAAGGTTTGAAGGCCAACAAGATCATGAGCTACTCGGCATTGAAAGCCACCACTCAGGCTATCCAAAGTGGTACTGGAGGAGTACTGGGGAAAAAGAGGAGAGAGGAAGTTGCGGCCGTCGAGTCCGGGCATGGTTCAGAAATAGAGGCCCCGCACCCCAATATAGCCCACCCCAACCTCACCACCAAAATTACTCCCACAACCCATATAATTACCCGCAACACTACTATCCAGCACCTGATCCCCATTTCACTGTCCATCATGCTCAGTCATATGTCGCACCTCCCGTCCATGCACCGTGGCGTGCACCAAACCCGCAGAACAATTATCCACCCCCAAGAGCTTACAGAAACCCCTCGGGCGCGAGTTTTCGTCCGAACCAAGCATTCAAGAGCGACAGGGCGCCAAGGCCAAAGAATTTCACTCCCTTGGGGGAATCTTACACCAGCCTGTTCCACCGGTTAAAGCAAGTAGGGTTGCTGAATCCGGTTGAAGCTAAGCTGCCAAACCCTCTTCCGAAGAACCTGGACCACTCAGTAAATTGTGCATATTGCTCGGGATGTCCAGGACACGACATGGAAAAATGTTGGAGGTTGAAAACGGCCATTCAGGAGCTCATCGACACTCGCAGGATTGAGGTCCAGACTCCAACAGAGCCCAACATCAACCATAAGCCCGCTTCCAACTCATCATGAGACCAACACGATCGAGTTGGTTCGGGTGGAAGAAGGAAAGGAGAAAGCCTCTCAGATGGTAATGATGATCAAATCTGGCGGGGTAGGAATGAGAAAGGGGCCGAGCTTTGATGAGCCGTCCATTTGCAAGAAGGACGTACCAGGAGGGTCAGAAGCAGAAAAAAGTGTGAACGAAGTACCGGTGAGGCCGGGGGAAGCAAAGATAATTGTACCAGGGGCAGCAATCAAGCCCATCTTGACAGTAGCAGGCGTTCGAATGGATCCTTTCATCATCCAGCCGGCAATACAGTTGCCAATAACTGATAGCCGAGCTGTTCCATGGAATTATGCTCGGATCACAACGACCTACAAAGGAAAGGAAGTGAAAGAGGAAGTCCGCGAAGCACAAGGGTTGACCCGCTCGGGGAGATGTTTTGCCCCTGCGGAATTGAGGAAGACCACTCCGGCAGCATTGAAAAAGCCGGTAACTGATGAAGAAGCGGAAGAATTCTTGAAAAAGATGAAGCTGCATGACTACTCTGTCTTAGAGCAATTGAAGAAGACTCCGGCGCAAATATCATTGCTATCCTTGCTGATACATTCTGAAGAACATCGGCAAGCATTGATGAAAGTCCTGAATGAGGCACATGTACCGGATAAAATCTCAGTGAGTCATCTGGAGAAGATCACCAATAGGATCTTCGAAGCAAATCGGATCACCTTCACCGATGATGAATTGCCCGAAGAAGGCACCAAGCACAACAAGGCTTTATACCTTACGGTAAAGTGTGAGGAGTCGGTGGTTACCAAAGTCCTTGTCGATAATGGGTCCAGTGCTAACATTTGTCCTCTCTCTACACTGGACAAATTGAAAGTAGACATCGGCAGGATACGCAAGAACAACATATGTGTTCGAGGGTTCGATGGGGGAGGCAAGGCATCGGTTGGGGACATAGTGTTGATCTTGACGATTGGGCCGGTGGAGTTCACCATGGAATTCCAGGTGCTGGACATGGTGGTGTCATATAACCTCCTGATAGGGCGACCATGGATCCATGCCGCAAGAGCAGTTCCATCCAGCCTACACCAACTCGTCAAGTTTGAGTGGGACCAACAGGAGATCGTCGTCCATGGAGAAAACGGTCTACAATCAGGCACCATCATCCCCTTTGTTGAAACAGAAGAAGATGTTGGGCCATGGGTATACCAGGTCTGCGATGTGGTGTCCGCCAACCGAGTTCCAGAAGGGGAACGCATTCCCGATGACAGAACAATTACCGCAGATGTCATGGTGGCTCACGAAATGTTGCGACATGGTTTCATACCCGGTAAAGGTCTAGGTGCATCTCTGCAAGGAATCATACAACCGGTATCGGTGGTCGAAAACTTGGGAACCTTCGGCTTGGGATTCCAGCCCACATCAGAGGACATCCGGCGAGCAAAGAGGAGTAAGCAGAAGACGTGGGTGCTCCCGAAGCCGGTTCCACGCCTTTCCCAATCTTTTGTCAGGTCCGGAGCAAGAGGACATCCAACGACAAAGATTCCCGGTCCTACGATCGGGCCAGACGAAGAGTTCTTCAGGAAGTTCGAGGACCTATTCACAGATGTATGTATGCTCGAGGATGGTGAAGGATCCAGTCACGCCGAGATACAGTTTGTGGGACCAAAGGCAAAACTGAATAACTGGAAGGCTACTCCTCTCCCCGTCCGGAAGGAGTCTTGGTAGTTTGTCTTGGATTGTTTTTCTTTCGAAATTTTGTGTTGGGGGTTTGTCCCCGGAGTAAAATCCAGTTGTTTTTAGTTCATTTTTGATTTAAGTTTGCAGTTTGTTTTCCCTTGTACAGTTCCCATTTAATGAAATTTGATTCCCTTCGTGTCTAATTTTGTTTATTTTTCCTTCTTTTTACTTTTCTGAACAGCCTTCTTGCAACTGATCTTAATGATATGGCGTGCTTAAAGATTAATCAACCCAGTCTAGAAAGTCAATCGGGTTTGGAAATAATAACGCATGAAATAAGAAGTGACGAGAGTGAGTCAGAGTACGGCGATGATGAAGCCGTAGAAGAAATCGGTGAAGAATTAAGTCACTTCGAGGAAAAACCCAAACCGAACTTAAATGATACTGAGGCCGTTAATCTAGGGAATGCGGATGACGTCAAAAAAACCCGAATAAGTGTCCATATTGAACCCAACCTGAGAGAAGAGTTGATCAAAACACTCATGGAGTTTAAAGACATTTTCGCATGGTCGTACGACGACATGCCAGGACTCAACACTGATCTAGTGGTTCATAAATTACCCACTGATCCGGCATATCCTCCCGTCAAGCAAAAACTGCGGAAATTCAAGACGGAGATGAGTGTGAAGATCAAAGAGGAAGTAACCAAGCAGTTGCAGGCGAAAGTCATCCGTGTCACTCGATACCCCGAATGGTTGGCTAATGTAGTACCGGTGCCAAAGAAAGACGGAAAGATCAGAGTATGTGTGGACTATCGCAACCTCAACAAGGCGAGTCCTAAGGATAATTTCCCGCTTCCCAATATCCATATCCCGATTGATAATTGCGCCGGACGCGAAATCGGATCCTTTGTGGACTGTTATGCGGGATATCATCAGATTTTGATGGATGAAGAGGACGCAGAAAAGACGGCTTTTATCACACCGTGGGGGACCTATTGCTACCGGGTGATGCCGTTTGGTTTGAAGAATGCAGGGGCAACATATATGAGGGCGATGACTACGGTATTCCATGACATGATACACAAGGAAATTGAGGTGTACGTGGATGATGTGATCATAAAATCTAGACGTCAGGAAGACCATGTTGCCGACCTCAGGAAGTTCTTTCAAAGACTTCGAAGATATGATATCAAGCTCAATCCGGCCAAATGCGCATTCGGAGTTCCATCAGGAAAGTTGCTAGGATTCATCGTCAACCGACGGGGCATTGAGTTGGACCCGTCCAAAATCAAGTCCATTCAAGAGCTACCCCCGCCAAAGAATAAAACAGAGGTAATGAGTCTGTTGGGAAGGTTGAATTACATCAGTAGGTTTATTGCCCAGCTTACGGCAACTTGTGAACCCATATTCCGCCTATTGAAGAAAGACGCCGCGATAGAATGGACGACAGAATGTCAGGAAGCGTTTGACCGAATCAAAGGGTATCTGTCAAATCCACCTGTACTAGTTCCGCCTGAACCGGGCAGACCCCTGATTCTTTATCTGACGGTTCTGGAGAATTCGTTCGGCTGCGTACTGGGGCAGCATGATCTTACTGGCAGGAAGGAACGGGCCATTTACTACCTCAGTAAGAAATTTACAATCCACGAGGTCAAGTACACTCATCTAGAAAAGACATGTTGCGCCCTGACTTGGGTAGCCCAAAAGCTGAAACACTATTTGTCTTCTTACACCACTTACCTCATTTCGCGTTTGGATCCGTTGAAGTATATTTTCCAGAAACCTATGCCTACAGGGAGGTTAGCAAAATGGCAAATATTACTTACGGAGTTCGACATCATATACGTGACAAGGACGGCTATGAAAGCTCAAGCCCCGGCCGATCACTTAGCCGAGAATCCCGTTGACGACGAATACGAACCTTTGAGGACGTATTTTCCAGACGAAGAGGTATTGCAAATTGAGGGGTTAGAACTAACCAAGGATCCAGGGTGGAAGCTCTTCTTCGACGGAGCGGCAAACGCAAAAGGAGTCGGAGTAGGGGCTGTGCTCATATCTGAAACAGGACATCATTATCCTGTTACTGCTCAACTGCGTTTTCATTGTACCAATAATATGGCCGAGTACGAGGCATGTATCTTGGGGTTGCGATTAGCGGTGGACATGGATGTACAGGACGTCTTGGTCTTGGGAGACTCGGACCTTCTGGTACATCAGATTCAGGGAGAATGGGAAACCAGAGATTTAAAGCTTATCCCGTATCGTCAGTGTTTGCATGATTTGACCAAACGCTTTCGATCGGTAGAATTCAGGCACATCCCAAGGATGCATAATGAGGTTGCCGACGCGTTGGCTACTTTAGCGTCAATGCTACACCACCCAGACAAGGTTTGTGTCGATCCGTTACATATCCAGATCCGGAATCAGCATGCTTATTGTAATGTGATTGAAGAAGAGATGGATGGTGAGCCATGGTTTCATGATGTCAAAGAGTACCTCAGGTTAGGAGTATACCCAGAGCAAGCAACCGGAGATCAAAAGAGGGCTATTCGGCGATTGGCAAACGGATTTTTCCTTAGTGGAGGGGTGCTGTACAAAAGAACCCCGGATTTGGGATTATTGAGATGTATAGATGCAAGTCAAGCCACAACAGTGATGACAGATATACACTCGGGAGTTTGTGGACCACACATGAGCGGATACGTATTGGCAAAGAAGATTCTTCGAGCAGGATATTATTGGCTCACTATGGAGCGGGATTGTATAAGTTTCGTGCGAAGATGCCATCAGTGTCAGATACACGGAGATTTGATTCATTCTCCGCCGACTGAATTGCATACAATGTCAGCACCATGGCCGTTTGTTGCATGGGGTATTGATGTTATTGGGCCTATTGAGCCTGCGGCTTCCAATGGTCATAGGTTCATCCTGGTGACGATCGATTATTTTACCAAGTGGGTGGAGGCCAAAACATTCAAATCGGTGACCAAAAAGGCGGTGGTGGATTTCGTACACTCCCACATCATCTGCAGGTTTGGAATTCCAAAGATAATCATCACGGATAACGGTGCCAATCTTAACAATGGATTGATGAAAGAAGTATGTCAACAGTTCAAGATTACACATCGAAATTCCACACCGTATCGCCCAAAAGCAAATGGTGCGGTCGAGGCGGCAAACAAGAACATAAAGAAGATATTGAGGAAGATGGTAGAAGGGTCTAGGCAGTGGCATGAAAAGTTACCATTTGCGCTTGTTGGGTTATCGCACTACCGTCCGGACTTCGGTAGGTGCAACTCCTTACTTGTTGGTGTACGGGACTGAAGCAGTAATACCAGCAGAAGTTGAAATCCCATCCCTCCGAATTGTCGCTGAAGCCGAGATTGATGACGACGAGTGGGTCAAAACCCGATTAGAGCAATTGAGCTTGATCGATGAAAAGAGATTGACAGCAGTATGTCACGGCCAATTGTATCAAAAGAGAATGGCGAGAGCATATAACAAGAAGGTACGTCCCAGGAGATTTGAAGTGGGACAGCATGTGCTGAAGAGAGTTCTACCCCATCAGGCCGAGGCGAAAGGCAAGTTCGCTCCAAATTGGCAGGGACCTTTTGTGGTGACTAGAGTATTATCCAACGGCGCTCTATGTCTGACTGATGTCGAGGGAAGATGCACCGATATGGCTATCAATTCCGATGCAGTTAAGAGATATTATGTGTAATTCTTTAATACATTTGTCAACGTTTGGTTTCGTTTGTGTGTATTTGGCATTTTTCGGAGAATGAAATGACAGAGGCAATTTTTCTACTACCCAAACACTTTAACCTTTGTTTCCCCATTTGAGCCTTAATTATTCTTTCATATACCCTCTTTCGGAATCATCAAGGAAGATGTGTAACGAAATAGAAAAAGAAACAAAGAAAAAAATACAAGAAAAAGTGAACTACGTTCGACCTGATTCCTCAAAGAAGGATACGTAGGCGCCACACGGCTCGGTCATAATAAAATAAAAATCAAAAAATCCCCCAAGCGACAAAACTGGGGCAGAAGTCATTATTTCGTTGGAAAGATAGTGGGGATCCCGAAAGTTGTAATAAGCTAACCGTTGAGGCTAAACCCCTTTCTTCAGCCTCACGCGCAGAAACCATATTAAGAACCAGAAAGACCTCTCGATCAGTATTTGAGAAGTGCCAAGTCATGTGAATGAAAGCTAAGAGTGACATCCCGACCCTCGATTGAATCCAGGATGCACAAGCCGAAAGGGGATAACGCTCTAGAGGGAATCTCAGGGGTGATACCCCGCCGCAGGGAAAGAAAGCGTAAATGAGAGAGTCTTAACGGTGAAAACCCTCGAGGGCACCTTAAGGCGAAGGAAGTTGAGAGAAGTAAAATGAGAGAGTCTTACGGTGAAAACCTTTACGGGCACCTTAAGGCGACGGGAGATAGAGAGAAATGAGAGAATCTCATTAGTGAAAACCCTTCGAAGGGCACTGTGAGGTGACAGGACGAGATGGTTACAAGATGTCTGCATGAGACAAGGTTTGGACATCCGTTTACCTCTAGCAGAACGCGGCATCAGAAAGTGATTGACATGAATAGACTGGGTAGTTTAATCTCGAAGGCGCGGCATAACCATTGGATCAGGCACACATTCAGATAAGTTTTCCTATTTTTGAGTTCGGAAAAGTTTTTCTCTTCTTTTGTCATTTGCGGTCAGTATTCTTTTCTTTTCTTTCATTTTCGAAAATTGATTTTTCAAAGCTTACTACCAAGTCTCCCAAAGCAGTATATTGAAAGTGAATAGGCATGGAACGAGGCAATAAGACAGAAGTCGTTGCGATAGTAAGATTGGGATGACAGGCCGAGTGGAAGGTTCGCAAGAGTTATGGAGTATGATGGACACATGTGGCATGTCCGAAAGATGATTTCACGCAACGGATCACCGGCCAAAAAGAGTCGGATCAAACCAAAGATTGGAATAAAAGGAAAGATGAGAGGTCGTTCGTGGAAAGAGCATCGTCCCCAGCAAGCGTCAACGTCGCCCACAAAGTTCGAGAGAGGCCAAGCAGCTGAAAGAGAAAAGAAAATGGCCCCAACAAGAGTGGCACGATCACTCACCGCATTTTGAAACTAACAATTTTTCTTTGATTTAAAAGCAGGAAAAGAGGGTTCGTTGGCAGAAAAGCATACCGTCCAGAAGTTTATCAAACTGGGGCAGAAAATTTTCTCCTGTTGCGAAAATTTTCTGGAAAGCAAGACTCGGAGGATAAGGGTAGAAAGCAATACGAGATTTTGGGAAGTACCGGCTCCGAGCAGAATAGTTTTGAGAAAAGCCAGACGACACGATGGGGTAATCTTTGAGCTTGGTATCACCCCCAGCAGTTGTGGGGAAAATAAAACAATAGCTTCGAGATTCCCCTAGCAGTATTACATCCCATAATTTGTTCGAGGAGGCAAAAGCGTGAGTCCCAGAGGAGGTATGGGAAGAAGGAAGAGAATGAGGGGTGAAGGAAACAAAGAATACTTCCTCAGCAGCATCATCCCCAGCAGGCGAGTAAACAGTTCCAAAAATATCCCCAGCAGCCGGAAGAAAAAGTAATACGACCCAGGGGAAGGCAATTCCAAGACAGGATAATTCAGAAGAGAAGGTGGTCCGAGAGGCAATGCAGGAACAAGGAAATGGTACAAAAGGCAAAGGAAGGTAATCAAGATAAGATGAAATCAGTGAGTAGTAGTTGAAGTCAGGGAGCCCGCCTGGAGAATGGAGTGGCGATTTAATTTTGAAGTTGTAGTTGAAATCAGGGAGCCCGCCCTGGAGAATGGAGTGGCGATTTAATTTTGAAGTTATAGTTGAAGTCAGGGAGCCCGCCTGGAGAATGGAGTGGCGATTTAATTTTGAAGTTATAGTTGAAGTCAGGGAGCCCGCCTGGAGAACGGAGTGGCGATTTAATTTTGAAGTTGTAATTGAAGTCAGGGAGCCCGCCTGGAGAATGGAGTGGCGATTTAATTTTGAAGTTGTAGTTGAAGTCAGGGAGCCCGCCCTGAAGAATGGAGTGGCGATTTTATCTTGAAGTAGTAGTTGAAGTCAGGGAGCCCGCCTGGAGAATGGAGTGGCGATTTAATTTTGAAGGAGTAGTTGAAATCAGGGAGCCCGCCTGGAGAATGGAGTGGAAATTTAGTTTTGAAGTTATAGTTGAAATCAGGGAGTCCGCCTGGAGAATGGAGTGGCGATTTAATTTTGAAGCAGTAGTTGAAGTCAGGGAGCCCGCCCGGAGAATGGAGTGGCGATTTAATTTTGAAGTTATAGTTGAAGTCAGGGAGCCCGCCTGGAGAATGGAGTGGCGATTTAATTTTGAAGTTGTAATTGAAGTCAGGGAGCCCGCCTGGAGAATGGAGTGGCGATTTAATTTTGAAGTTGTAGTTGAAGTCAGGGAGCCCGCCCGGAGAATGGAGTGGCGATTTAATTTTGAAGTTATAGTTGAAGTCGGGGAGCCCGCCTGGAGAATGGAGTGGCGATTTTTATTTGAAGTAGTAGTTGAAATCAGGGAGCCCGCCTGGAGAATGGAGTGACGATTTAATTTTGAAGTTGTAATTGAAGTCAGGGAGCCCGCCCGGAGAATGGAGTGGCGATTTAATTTTGAAGTTGTAGTTGAAGTCAGGGAGCCCGCCCGGAGAATGGAGTGGCGATTTAATTTTGAAGTTATAGTTGAAGTCGGGGAGCCCGCCCTGGAGAATGGAGTGGCGATTTTTATTTGAAGTAGTAGTTGAAATCAGGGAGCCCGCCTGGAGAATGTAGTGGCGATTTAATTTTGAAGTTGTAGTTGAAGTCGGGAGCCCGCCCGGAGAATGGAGTGGCGATTTAATTTTGAAGTTATAGTTGAAGTCGGGGAGCCCGCCTGGAGAATGGAGTGGCGATTTTATATTTGAAGTAGTAGTTGAAGTCAGGGAGCCCGCCCGGAGAATGGAGTGGCGATTTAATTTTGAAGTTGTAATTGAAGTCAGGGAGCCCGCCTGGAGAATGGAGTGGCGATTTAATTTTGAAGTAGTAGTTGAAGTCAGGGAGCCCGCCTGGAGAATGGAGTGGCGATTTAATTTTGAAGTTATAGTTGAAGTCAGGGAGCCCGCCTGGAGAATGGAGTGGCGATTTTTATTTGAAGTAGTAGTTGAAATCAGGGAGCCCGCCTGGAGAATGGAGTGGCGATTTAATTTTGAAGTTATAGTTGAAGTCAGGGAGCCCGCCTGGAGAATTGAGTGGCGATTTAGTTTTGAAGTTATAATTGAAGTCAGGGAGCCCGCCTGGAGAATGGAGTGGCGATTTAGTTTTGAAGTTGTAATTGAAGTCAGGGAGCCCGCCTGGAGAATGGAGTGGCGATTTAATTTTGAAGTTATAGTTGAAGTCAGGGAGCCCGCCTGGAGAATGGAGTGGCGATTTTATTTTGAAGTAGTGGTTGAAGTCAGGGAGCTCGCCCGGAGAATGGAGTGGCGATCTATTTTAATTTGGTTGAGGAAAGCGGTTGAATGTAACAGAAATCCCCGGCATGAATCCAAGTTCGTGAGCAGAGGGAGGCAACAAGGATCGGAAAAGATAGATTCGGATTGCAAAGGAGAATAGTTCAAAGATCATAAAGAAAGAAGCAATGGTCGGGGTTCGGCAATCAAGATAGACCGAAATAACAACTGGCAGAAGAGAAGAAACATCAGAAGGACGTCAAGTCAGACAGGATGGCAAGGAGCCTGACAAGGCCAAGTTAAAAGAGATAGATAAGAATTTGTAGTACTGTAACTTAGTCTAGCTTCTTATTTTGTTTAGCACGGTGTAATAAGGGGATCGGTTAAGCATTGGCAACAGCAGTAACAGCGGTAACAGCAATAACAGCGAGATCACAACAGTCACGGTAGTCCCAGCTACCAAAACTTCCCGAACTACACTGACCTGATTCCCTTTTAGCCAGGGATATGTAGGAGACCTTTGAAGCGAAGGTTCGGTCAAACTTTGCCAAAAAACGCTTCACACGGGGTGCTCGAACAGGCAAAAATCGCTCGTATCCGCTCACTTATCTTTGCACGAAAACTCTTCATGTTTACGCGCAAAGAGGGGCAGCTGTGAGCACGTGATTTTTGCC
Organism: Nicotiana noctiflora; assembly: GCA_032618575.1. Lineage (NCBI taxonomy): Eukaryota > Viridiplantae > Streptophyta > Magnoliopsida > Solanales > Solanaceae > Nicotiana > Nicotiana noctiflora. Next base: position 125,919 of record JASVEL010012948.1, read on the forward strand.
CTACATGAGAATCACTCCCAGAAAATTCAAAAAAATAAAATAGTTTTGTGTTGAGCATGATTTTTGTGATTTTTGTGTTATTTTTATCTTACATTTTGCATTTTTGTGTGTACGTGTTTATTTATTTAAATTAGTAAAATACAAAATATATACATCATGTTGTGCATTTTTTTTTAGTGTTTAATATCAAAATTATACGGTTTACATTTAAGTGATATGTAATTATGTGGGATGATTGTAGTAAAAATTAGTTGTGTTATGAGTTAGTATATATATATATATATATATATATATATATATATATATATATATATATATATATATATACATATATATACACACATATGTATATGATACACCATGGAATGTAGTATGGAAATCGGAATTGGGCCATAGCAAAACCAGGCCCAATGTAATTCAATACACCACCCAATTCCCTACCCATCCAGCCCAACACCTCAGCCCAAAACCGGACCCAATTCTCTACCCGAACCGGCCCGGCCCCCCCTCCTTTGAAATCCTGGCCGTCCATCACATGATCCAACGGTCAGTTTTAACCCAAGGCTCAATTGAATAAAATAGAAAAATTTTAGACAAAAATTGAGGAGGCATCGAGAGATATACTGATCTCTGTCTCTCATCTCCAGATATACCCCATTTCTCTCCCAGCCGCGCCGCTAGGGTTCCGCCGCGTGTGGCGGCGGCCGGCCTCTCCTTCGACCAAAACCAACGGCAAAACATCCCACACCTCCTCCTCATCACATCCCTACCATTGTTAACCTCCAAACACCAACCAATTTCTTCGAATTTCAAACCCTAGTCGCGCCGCCACCCACCACCCATGGCGGCGCACCACCCAAAATCACCCAAAATCCTCGCCCGCCACTCGTACTAACATTGTTACATGAAGAAATCGAGCCAAAGCTGCGAGTCGTCAAGAACAACTTAAACCGCCGGGAGCTTCAAGAAAAGTTCAAGAAATCCAAGATTCGAAGTCCGTTGAAGGAAATGATGAAGAAAATAAATAAAAAAACAAATAAAAAAAAGAAGCAAGAAGAAGAAACGGACTAGTTAACGGCTAAGCTAAGTTTCCCTCACTCTTCTATTTTTTAGTTAATTTGTCTTGTTGGTTTGAGTTGTTCACTTTGCGTTTTGTTTTCTTTACACGAATAAGATAAGTCTTCTCCTCTTCTTCGATTAGTAATCTGCCGAATCGGTTGTGTAATGAGCTTTGCTCCAAGTCGGGATTTCGTAATCAAAAGAATCGATTTGTTTGTATTTTTGTTCGATTTGCCGATACGGATAGCTATTTCTATTCTTACACAAGTTCATCGATATTGAGTAGAATGTTCATCTAATTCTTTAACTCCAGCTTTATGATTTTGAATGCGAAACTGTTTTCTTATATGATAGTTTTAGGCTAATTGTTTGATTAATCGGGTTTCATTCTGAAATTGATTAGATGGTATGTCTTGTCGAATTTACCAATGGTTCCGAGTGCTTCACTGATCTTGCTTTGGTTGTGATTATTTAGTGGTACCTCGAATCTAATTCTGAGCATTAGTGATATCAATAGCATGTCAGTGTGGTTTTGCTTGATGAGAGGCAGTGTGAACAATTGTTTTACCTCATTACAGCATGAACATACGCTCTTTGGATATAAATTTTTATGGATTTTCGTATTTAGCTAAAATCTTTGGGTTGTGTGTGTGCAATTTGTGAAGGACTCTTAATCTGTATGCAATTTTGGCTTGAGTTATTCCTCCCTACTCATTGTTGTTAATTGAGTTAATATGGTTATAGTACAAATTGAAAGGGGATGGATGTAGGATAGTGATTTCAGAGGTATTTTGGGATTTAGAAGTTTAAATATGCTTAGTTGAATATTCTGTCAGGGAACACTAATGGACCATTAAACTATTCTATTTGCTACAAGACCTAATGGTATGGGGGAGCTTCAAGACAAAATGATTAAACAATTAACTCACCCATAACTTTTGAATTAATTAAGGAAAAGACAAGTGTTAGTGGGGAACCAAACAATAGGCATGGGAGTTAATATTAATACTATAATACACCCATGACTTTTGATTAAAACAAGAAGGGACAAACATGTAAGCATGGGGAACCATTTAACTTGAATCAAGAAGTCATTTAGGGAGGAGGTCTGTTTTAGCTATAAATATAGCATTAATCTGGAACAGTAACACACGGGAGGAGATTCGAAAATATAGGGAGAAATATTCCTACATACACAGAGAGATCTGGAGAACACTGGGAGGGGGATTGAGAGCATAAACATTCACTTAGACTCATACGAATAGAGAGTGTTGACTGCCTACTGGTAGCATTTTGCTTTGGCCTCTATTTCTTCTGTCATTACTGTTGTTTGGAGGCTGTAGTGGTCATTTGATTGCGGCTGTTTCTGTTGGTGCTGGTATTCTTGTGTTGTCGACTGTTTGTCGCGCTGCTTGACTGTGTTTGATTACCACTGGTTGCTGTTTTGGTCGAGGTTGTGTCATTGGTTGGCTAGCATCGTGTTTGGCCACTGATACTCTTGTGTTTGGCCACTAGTGTTCTTGCATTTGGTTGTTGAGTTGGGACTGCTGTAGTTTGTACCTGGGTGTTGATTGTTGCTGTTGTTTTGGCTCCTGTTTTCTCCTGCTATTGGCTGTTGATACACTGCTGTTGTTGCCCTTACTGCATAGCTGATCTTTTGGTTCTTTAATTGCCAGGTACATATTCTAGAGACTGTTTTCCATACAGCATATCCAGTTGAAATAAAATGAGACCCTCATCTCGCTGGAGGCCGTAGTAACTGCCATATTTCCCTTTATAATTGACTGTACTAGTTTAGTTGTAATCAGGACTATTTTTTCTTAAATGATTTGGATTTGTTGAATACTTAATTAGTAATGGTGTATTAGAATGGAATACGGTTGAGTGTGTTCGTTTGAATCTATAGGTATATCTTCTTGCATTTTGAAACATGTATGAGCTTTAGTAGTTGAATATTGGTTGTGAATTAAATTGAATAGGTCCCTGTTAGCCTTAGTTGATTCCTTAATTTGTTAACAAGTGACTCAGAAATGAGATGAACCTTGAGCGACTAGTCTCGTCCTCCATCAATAATTAAACATGATTGTGTTGAACAATATTGAATCAACAAGCGTTTTCTTATCAAATTGAAGAAGTCCAGGTTAATTATATTGTTTCTATGTTTGTAATCGTAATTTGGATATTGGTTCAAACATGAATTCAGTACATTCTTAAAATGATAAAGTCATTGCCTATCTAAGTATAATTATGAGCTCGCCATTGAAACGCACATTATTTGCCACTTGCTATATATTTTCCTAGGGCAGATTTGACCATTTTTTAAAAGTCTTATGGTAGTGAGAAGAGTTAATGTAAGTTTTAAACAAGCGGAGCTTGTCCGCACGGGGTTATTTTTGATAAGTATGTCGATACCACAATAAAACAAACTATGCCTCAATACAAATCCAAGGATATCTATCATGTCATTCATGCTCTAAAATCGTCATTTGGTTGTTCTAAGAGGTATTTTCGTTGTGCTTGACCAAAGAAGTATCCCACGCGCAAGTGATTAAAATTGAAAAATATACCCAATGCTCAAAAAAAAAATGACAATTGCGTGGCCTTCATTTTAATTTTGTATGGATCCTTAGATTCTGAAGCGTGCCATTTAGCAAATTCCATGGCCCTCGCAAAGTACAAGCGCGTAGTTGCTTTAGGCGCGTATTTAATAATCTTATCTCCTTAAACTCGAGTGCACATTTATGTGACTCAAATCCAAATCTCAACGGAGTCGAAATGTGTTGACAACTACGGGTGCACTGGTGCGACGTGGTTCGAAATACATTTTCACAACGTTGCAATTCTTTGCTAAAATAATAATAATAATAATTCTTATAATAATAATAATAATATTAAAAGCGGTTAAGGGTTAAGTTTTGCACATAAGTTAAAACATGGTATAAAACAAATAATTAAGCCAAATATGACAGTTGAGCAACCGTGCTAGAACCACGGAACTCGGGAATGCCTAACACCTTCTCCCGGGTTAACAGAATTCCTTATCCGAATTTCTGGTTCGCGGACTGTTAAATAGAGTCAAACCTTTCCTCAACTCGGGATTCAAACCGGTGACTTGGGACACCATAAATCTCCCAAGTGGCGACTCTGAATCTCTTAATAAATGAATCCCGTTTTGATTGTCCTTTAATTGGAAAAACTCCCTTTACATCTCGCGCTCCCGCGGGCGCGTAAAAAGGAGGTGTGACAAACCACACGTAAAATGGTCGCATTTTGGATGATTATTTGCCATTACCGATCAAAATCGGTCCATTTACCGGACGATTTTAAGTGAATTTTTTGTAGTGCCTTTTAAAAGGCTCTCGCCTCAGTATTTCTGCGTTCAATTAAATCCTTTCCTCTTTTTTTCCCTCTCCTCTCCTCCTCTCTCCTTTTTTTCCTTTACCTAATTTCTTCAATTTGTTTACCTAGCACACTCATCAACAAATTGGTCCATTCATAGACCAAAAACACATACGACTCTCGAGCATACATTCACATAATTTTGGATTTAAGATTTTGTGATTTGTTTGGAGTAGATGTTTTTGAAAGTGATTAAGAATATTCTTTGGAGTTTATATCTCAATTTTGAGGGAGATTGGTTAAGTATAGAGTTGGTTTTAGGTGAAAATTCAAATTGAAACTCGAGGAAGAAGAAGTTGCAGAAATCGTATGATAATTATATAATAATTTTATGTGGGATAACTAATCTTCCATTTTGATTTAAAATTTATTTCACTATTAATTAATACTGATTACCAAACATGTAATAAATACAGTCCCTAGAATTATTATTGAAGTTGAGTGTTCGATAATAAAATACTAAGACTGTTTTTTACTATCCTGGCTTCAGGTAATAAAATGAGCTTGTTTTAAACTGTCTTCTTGGGATGCCATTCCAGTATTCAACTGTGAATTTAGTGTTTGTACCTGAGATTGTTGATTTGTTATCAGGACTTCAGATGCACTAAAATATTCTTATAAATGACGTTGAGCAATATGAACATCCTCTTTTGCTTTTCTGAGATAGTCCTATTAATTCTGTTGTCCGTTCTTGTGTTACTCTGGCATACTTGGCTAAGTTTTGGACCATAGCCAAGGTGTTTAATATACCCCTTTGTAAAATTGCTTGTATTTGTGACTATTCATTTGCCACCACGGTTGGGGTTAATGCAGCCAGAAGCTTGTGTAATGATCTGGACGGTCATCTTAAGAATTAACGCTCTGATCTCCTATTAACTACATTCCCCGTATTTGTTTCTGCTTTTGTGAGTTGCCGAGAATATTTATTTGGAAATTCGGAGAGTTTTGGGATACTTAGTCCCTAAATGAGAGTTTAAGTTTTAGAATATGGACTGCAGTTAGAGTAGTGTGAAGACAACCTTGGAATGGAATTGTGTTGGTTCTGTTACCTCCGTTGGGTGGTTTTAGGTTTAGGAGCGCATTCAGATTGTGTTTTGGAGGTCTGTAGCTTAATTAGGCTTGAAATACCGAAAGTGGAACTTTTGAAGTTTTCAGTTCGATTGTGGGATTTTGTTATTAGGGTCGGAATGAAATTCCAAAAGTTGGAGTAGCTTCGTAGTGTTGAATGTGTCGTGTGTGCAAAATTTTAGGTTATTCGGATGAGGTTTGATAGAATTTTTGATTGAAAGCATATTCGGAAGATTTTGGAATGCTTAGGCTTGAATTCGATGATGATTCGATCTTGTTTTAGGTGCTTTAAGGGTTGATATAAGTTTGAATAGTGGTATATGACTTATTTGTGCTTTTGGTTGAGGTCTCGGAAGCCTCGGGATGATTTTGGATGGTTGACGGAGAGTTAGGCATTTGAAGTTGGTCGCTGAAGCTGTGTTTCCTATCATAACCACACCTGCATGTGTGGGACCGCAGGTGCGGCACCGCAGAAGCGCCTATGTGGTCGCAGAATTACTACTATTCTCATTACTACTATAGACTTTTTTGTATTTCCCTTGTTGGTAGACAATTCTGGAGTCAGAGCTGATTATGTAATCTTTTAGCTTGTGATTAATGGAATTCCGGGTTTTGGGTATTTGTTAAGTTGTTGAGATCTTGTGTTGGTACATGCCGGGTGCCATCTTAAATACTTTTATATTTGTTTATCTTCAGTTTTTATTTGTTTTTCGCATTTAGTTTCTTTTTCAAAAAATTATTAGGCTTACCTAGTCATAGAGACTAGGTGCCGTCACGATAGTTTATGGAGGGCGAACTTGGGTCGTGACGGCTCAGTTACTGATTAGGTCGAACCGAATAGTTTTTGTTCAAATATTGTATTATATTAAGAAATTTATTAAATATATATAAGTCGTCATTCTAGAATCTATGACACATAAAATTAAAATCTTGACTCCGCCTTTTATCGAAATATAGTCTTGGCTATGATCCGAAACTTCGTACGTACAACTAAAACAACACAAAGGAGGACAATTAGAAGACTCTCTTAGAGGTCTTTGCTCCGAGCTCACTCCGGTCGGTGTGGTTGTATCGTAATTTTAACAACTCTAAATAAAAGGATGAGAGAATGTTAACAAAATCTAAAAACATAGTAAATACATAACATAACAAAAAAAAATAGCAAGTGCAACAAGTAACTCACAAGAAACAAATAGAAGGAGTAAAACCATTTGTCTTCTGGATACGGAAAATGGCCAAAAATATCCCTATCGTTTGATAAATGGTGTATAAATATCATCCGTCCATCTATCCGTTAAAAACATACACAAAGTTAATTCTATTAACAAAAATACCCTTGCGACTAACGACATAACTAATGGAGTGTGTAGTTTTAAACGGATAGATGGACGGAAAGTATTTATAAACCATTTATCAAACGATAGAGATAGGTATTTCATTTAGTGCCAGATTTTTAACTTTTTTTACCTTTAATAGATTCAATCTTTTCCTAGAATATGATAATTTCAAGCTTTTTAGCACCTTAGTTTCGATTTTTGTGTGCGCTTGTGTAAGGCCCCGTAAAATTTTTGTGCATGAAACCTAGTAGTTGTGGTGCCATGGTCCGAATAATGTGTTAGGAATACGTAGAATTCTTCTAGTAGCTTGCAGCTGTTGTGTTTGCCTTGAAAATATGGCGACACTATCTTTATGGGGTTCATGTAGATGTGTTTTCAAACCACAAGAGCCTCCAGTATTTGTTCAAGTAGAAAGAGTTGAATCTGAGACAGCGGCGGTGGTTAGAATTGCTCAAGGACTATGATATGAACATACTGTACCATCCAGGGAAGGCAAATATGGTAGCCGACGCTCTTAGTCGAAAATCCATGGGTAGTTTGGCTCATTTGGGTGTAGATCAGAGACCCCTGGCTCGAGAGGTTTACCAATTAGCCAGTTTGGGGGTTCGTATCTCGGCGTCAGCCGAGGGGGATATTTTAGTGCATAATGGAGCAGAATCATCATTGGTCGCGGAAATCAAGGAAAAAATAGTTCATGGATACAGCATTGGATCGGGTGAAGGAAGCAGTTATAAATGATAAGACCTCAGCATTTGTACTCAGCAATGAAGATGGTGTATTGCGGTGCCAAGGTAGACTATGTATTCCGGATGTGGACGAGTTTCGGGAAAGAGTGATGGCGGAGGCTCATATTTCCAAGTATTCGGTACACCCAGGTTCCACGAAAATGTATCATGACCTTAAGGAGATTTATTGGTGGAACGGTATGAAAAGGGATGTGGCAAGCTTTGTAGCTAGATGCCCGAACTACTAGCAAGTGAAGGCCGAGCATCAACGGCCCGGTGGATTAACTCAGCATCTAGAAATACCAAGGTGGAAATGGGAGATGATCAATATGGATTTCGTGGTGGGGTTACCTCGCACTCAGCGTAAGTTCGACTCAATATGGGTGATAGTGGATCGACTCACCAAATCAGCCCACTTCCTGCCTGTCAAGTCCACTGATACTGCGGAGCAATATGCAAGGTTGTACATCAGAGAGATAGTAAGGCTTCATGGCACTCCACTTTCTATTATCTCAGATCGCGGGGCTCAGTTCACAGCTAACTTTTGGAAGAAGTTTCAGCAAGGTTTGGGAACTCAGGTGAATCTCAGCACAACTTTCCATCCGCAGACCGACGGTCAGGCCGAGCGGACCATTCAGACGCTTGAAGATATGTTGCGGGCTTGTGTCTTAGATTTTAAAGGTAATTGGGATGAACACTTGCCACTGATAGAATTTGCTTACAATAACAGCTATCATGCTAGCATTCAGATGGCCCCGTTTGAGGCATTGTACGGGAGAAGATGTAGGTCGCCAATCGGGTGGTTTGAGGTAGGTGAAGCGGAATTGCTAGGGCCAGATATTGTGTACGAAGCTATGGAAAAGGTCAAGGTTATTCAGGAGAGAATGAAAACAGCACAGAGTCATCAAAAATCCTATGCGGACGTTCGCCGAAGGGATTTGGAGTTTCAAGTCGATGATTGGGTGTTCCTGAGGGTATCTCCTATGAAGGGAGTCATGCGATTAGGAAATAAAGGGAAATTGAGTCCTAGGTATGTCGGGCCATATCGGATCGTTCAAATTGGTCAAGTTGCTTATAGGCTAGAATTGCCTCCTGAGATGTCATCAGTGCACCCAGTATTCCATGTGTCCATGTTGAAGAAAGTGATTGGAGATCCATCCACCATCATGCCAGTCGAGGCTATAGAGGTTAATGAAGATTTCTCACATGAAGAAGTTCCGGTTGCCATTCTTGATAGGCAAGTCCGTAAGTTGAGAAATAAGGAAGTTGCCTCTGTTAAAGTATTGTGGCGAAGTCAACAAGTTGAGGAGGCCACATGGGAAGCAGAAAAAGAGATGGAGGAAAAGTACCCCCATTTGTTTGATCAAGCCTAGAAGAAATTAGGTGTCCCTTCTACTCCTAGTAACTGTCATCTTGTCCAAGTTGTTTCCCTATTATTATTAGTAAAGTCTCCTTCATTTTGTAATGAGATCAATGTGTTGTTACCTTGGGTCACTTGAACCTTTCTTGATAAATGAAAGCCTTATAAAAGATTCATGTGTTAAATAAACAACAATTAGTAAGTGTAGAATGGTAATGGTTTGTTTGTGTGTACATAGTGTATTAAGATGGTCAAATAAGGTAAGAACTCATTGAAGTGACTAGTTTATGTGCAATTGTAACAATATGATAGAATATGTGCATTTGTTGAGGCAAGAAAGTATATACGAGTTATGGAAAGTGTTGTATTTGTATATTGTTGTTTGGTAATGTGTTTCGGGGCCCTCTGACAGGTGGATATGTCCATAATACAAAGGAAACTCTGGCGAAATTTTTCTAAAATATAAGAGTTAGTTAAAATTTTGATAGTTTGCATATCATGTCTTTCAAAACCAACTCATTTTCAAAATCCTCATTCGAGGACGAATGATCTTAAGGGGGGGAGGATGTAAGGCCCCGTAAAATTTTTGTGCATGAAACCTAGTAGCTGTGGTGCCATGCGTAGAATTCTTCGCGGCGAGCTAGCTCGCCGCGGTTCGGACCCTTGGTAGTGATTTAAGTTTCAAAAATGTAAAGAGTCAATTTTTCCGGAAAAGTGTCGATTCTGCGGTCAGGAATGCGACCGCAGATCTGCTATGTGGACCGCATTCTTGCCGCAGAGCTTAACAGTAGGTTTACAAAATTTTGTGTTGAGAATGCGGTCGATATGCGATCGCATAACGGATCTGCGGACCGCAGATCTACCGCACAAATTCTCGAAGGTTTTCTGGGTGGCGAATCTGCGGTGCACTATGCGACCGCAGATCAAGAATGCGGACCGTATTTTGGTCGCATTCCGTAACAGAACTTATGTAAAGTTTTAGGCAATCCCGCGGTCACTATGCGGACCGCATGTTGATTCTGCGATCGCAGATGCGACCACAGAATTGACCCGGCCCAGGAATTTTATAAAATTCGACCCGACCTCTTCTTTAATATAACACCTTTCTCCTTCATTTTATCATATCATCTTACCAAAATTAAAGAGAGAAGAGAGGGGTTTTAGAGAGAGAAGTTCTTCATCTTCAAAGATTGTTCCAACCATTTAGTCCAAAGGATTCTAGGGCCAAGATTCAACTTCCCCAATCTTTACAAGGTAAAAACCCTAACTATTTTTCCCTAATTTTCAGTTTTAAAAGGGGTAAAGAGAGGTTTGCATATAATAGCTTTTGAAAATGGATTTTTGCACTCATGCATGGTTATTTGAACTTGATTTTTAGCAAAGAGGAAGTGAATAGGCGTAAGAGTCTACAAAACGAGGTCGGCAAAGATAGGGTAGCTTGGGTAAGCATAAAGTAGGAAGTTAACAGAAGGAAACTCGATACCAGGTATGTATGGCTAATTTTGATTCTTGTGAAATCGCCTATATGTGTGAAATTTGTTTGGTTCGTGTTAAATTGACAAATTGTGTGAAATTCTTGATGTTGTTGTTGGATATTCAAAGTTGTTGTTGAACTATGAGTGATGTAATATGAAATTTGAGCCGAAAGATAAATGAGAGTTGAATTTGGTAAAAGAATTGTGAATAATGGCTATAATGGCATATATGGTACCTTGTGGAAAAGAAGCGAAACACTTGAGGTGTGGTAAGTTATTGAACATAACAGTATGAACATCCTCGATTTTGGAAACCTTGTAACTTGGTTGTGATATTAGCTTGAGAAGTAATTGAGAACATGAACCAATGTGTAAGTTGCTTATTTGAAATTGTTGTAATTGTGTGTAGTACCTTATCTGCTGTTTGTGATTGTTGTGTTTGAAAACTGTACGGTGGGATCGGGTTGCGCGCCGCAACATGAAGAAATAAGGTGTGGGTTGGGGTGATAAGGGTGGCTGAGGTAATAAGGGTGGACGAGGTAATAAGGATGGAAAGCGATCAAAATCGCAAATGAAATTGAAACAAAATTATTGATATGAAATTGTGAAAGGAGACAACAGGAGAGTTTGCAACCTGGGGGCACTGATTGCACCTATGTTTGACTACTTGCAATTTATGTGGTTGATTGGTTGTTGTTCTATTTGTTGACCTTAAACGTGCTTGTGTTGAGGCTTATCCGAAATGAGTAAAAGGTGGGAAACATGGTTAGTTAGCTTAATTGATTTCTTGATGTAATCTATTGGCTGTCTTGTCGTCGTGATTCTTGTTTAACGGCTTGAGTTTACTTGGGGCAAAGTTTGTCCATACATGCCAGTACAATTCAAGTGTATTGACGTCCCTTTTACCGGGGACGCTACATTCGTGTTATGATTGTAGGTGGATCAGTAGCAGGCACCTCAGCTCATTAGCAGTAGTATCCTTCTCCTTCCACTGCCCGTTTTGGTGAGCCCCTTTTCTTCCTTGGGGCCCTGTGTGGTTCATGCCACTTTTGTTTAGATTTCATTTTGGTTTTGTAAGGTATAGCCGGAGCCTTGTTACCGGCAAGTATTGTATTCCCTTTTGTATACTAGAGGCTCCGTAGACATGTAAACTGTGGGACTCCAATCTTATGTATATATTATGTTATGTCGGGCATTGTAAAAACTGTAAACATGTTAATGAATCACTCGTATCGTTTTGTTTGTTTATTGTGAAATTATTTATGATTATTAAGATATTTGGTTAATGAGAAACAACCAACACAGGGGTAACGCGTGGGAATGAAAGGCACCCAGGTCCGCTCGACTGGGGCAACCCGGTCAGGCGCCGGTCATGTCCCTCGATTTGGGGCGTGACAGCTTGTATTAGTTATATATAGTTATTTTTTCTCTCTTATTTCGTGGCTCTTTTGTCTTCTTATGAACAATCCAAAAATTTCCATTACTTGTCCCTTTCGAAGTTTCAATATTTCTCCTAGATTTTGATTGATATATTTGGACAATTTTAGCATTTGAGCTCAACGTTTTTTCCATATTTTTATTTTGTTTTAATCCCTGCCGTCTAACTTAACAATCCAAATGTATATGTCGATTTTCCATTTAAGAGTTTGAATACTTATGTTGAGTTTGATTGGAGAAATTTCATAATCTAGTTTGAATTTTGGGTTATTTGATTTTAGGTTTTATCTGTTCTTTAATTAATTTGTTATTGTGTATATGCAGTATCCCAATTGGAGAAGAAGAAAGAAAGAGATTAGATGATGTGATAGATACTATCCATTTTTGTAAATGGGTCGGATAGGGTAAATGAGTTAAAATAATATTCATTTTTTATTCCAGTCAAAAATTGCCACATGGCCAATAAAAGCCACCACATCATTAAATGAAAGAACCATCCCTATTATTTTCTAAATGGTTTATAAATACCCTCCATCAGTTCTGCCGTCAGTCGCAGGGGTATTTTTGTAAATAAAATTAACTTCGTATGTTTTTTGAACTAATAAATGAGCGGAGTGTATTTTTTTGGATGGATAAATGGACGGAGGGTTTTATAAACTATTTAGCAAACGATAAAAATAGTTTTGACCCTTTTCCGTTCTGGGTATATATTAAAATGTATTCTTTTGTTATTCTTTAGGGTTTTAAATTTCTTTTCCAGCAAATGCTACAACTGGAAATGAATTTGGAATGTGTCTTTTGCAATAAAACAGAGTAGCATGTACGGAAAATACTATAACTGTAAACATGTTTGATGAGGAAACTAGAAACCTACTTGATCATGTAGGTCCAAATGATTTCTAAAGAGGACTTGAAGGATTTCGTCAACATTAATATAAATTTCTCAAGAATGTTCAATAAAGAAACACTTATGAGGCAGCTCAGTGCGTTAAGCTTTCGCTATATGCGGGATCAGGAAGGGTTGGACCATAAGAATATATTATACGTAATTTTACCCTGCATTTCTAGTAGAAATTACACAAGGCATCCTATTTGGTTGCCCCCATTTAACTTATACCCATTATTTTAAAAACTTCTAACTTGTACCCACTTTTTAAAAAATTTGAGCTCCCTTTCTCCCAGCTCCATTTTAGCTTCAGCTTCTTTCACCAGTTTAGTTTCATAGAAGTAAAATCAGGTTCTTCCCACATACAGCCCTATAAAGTTGTCTTAAGACTTCACAAATAATTGACAAAACGTTTCAAATTTTTTTTTTAATTTAGAATAGTTGGCAGTAATCGTCATACATAAATTTTAACAATGGTTCATCAAAGACAACAACGAAGAGGAAAATATACAATAACTATGGAATGCCAAATATACAGACAAACACCTAGTACTCCCCCATCGTCTCTTCTGCACAGTTCAAAATAAATCCAAGTTGCAATAACTTCAGGTCTATAGCTGAAGTTTTCCGATTACAAAAACAAAAACTTCAGCTCTAAAGCTAAAGTTTTTCGGTACAAAAGAAAAATTTCAGCTCTAGAGGTGCAGTTTTCCGGTTACAAAGACAAAAATTTCAGCGCTGAAGTTTTTCGGTTACAAAAGAAAAACTTCAGTACTAGAGCTGAAGTTCGCCAGCTATAAAATAAAAACTCCAGCTCTAGAACTGAACTTTAGATCCAGATACTAAATGCTGAAATTTTGCGTGATTGTTTTTGCTACTTCAACCCCGCGTGCTGAAGTTATGTGAAAAAGCGGATACGCTTGTAAAATTTTTGCAAAGCGGGAACATAAAATATGGCACAAAAAAACAGGTATAGATGCAAATGCCCTGCATTTCTACGAGAGATTATTTTCACGACTCGCTGTACATACGCATGTTGTAGGCATCCGCCACTAGGGGACACCCCGAACAGCCCAAAGAATTACATCGTTATAGGACTTTATTTGAAACCTAGATAAAAAGAAACAAAAAAACAAACTTTCGCTTGCACCTTACTATGAAGCAATCCACGCAGTCTGCACCATCAGGATAAAGAATTGGCAAACATGGCCACTACTCACTAGTTGGCGTCTGGACATGACTTCAATTAGCAAATGAATGTATTGTTTTATAATTTTGTTCATTATTTTAATTTCAACTTGAATTTTAAAATTTGAAGTTGAAAATATTGGTTTGAGAAGTATTTAAGTGAAATAATAATTTCAGTCGCAAAACTTCAATTTTTTTCCAAGTAAAATTCGAGTTCAAATACAATTTAACTTCCAAATACTTCTTGACCTTAACTTCTCAAATACTCACTTTTGGAAATTTAACTAGTTATTGTCTAATTTTGAATAGTTAACCTAAATAGACAGCCACCCAACCACTTAAATAAAAAATAGTTAATATATATATATGCTAACTCTGTATAACTTATATTGGTTAAAAAATAAATAGTTAATTTGATTGACCATTTGTGTAAAAATTCCAATATCCTTGACATTAGGTCGATTGGACTTCACAAGAGTAACAAACTGTTCAAGTCTTAAACCCCAACCCCCCTCCCCCCAAAAAAAAAAATGTAAAAATAGTGCGGTGTAACCAATTTTCCGATTGGTCAATCAAAAATGACCAGCGTTTACCAAGTCAATGAAAAATAGCTACTGTTTTGCTGCAATAGAGACCAGTCCAGCATAATATACTGGAGTTCGGTGCACTTGTGTATGAACTTCAGTATATTATGCTGGACCGGTATACTTTGTTGGCTCCAGTATAATATACTTGAGACTAGAGCACTGGTGCTCCAAACTCTAGTATATTATACTAGACCATTATACTTATGATGGAGTTCCAACATAAATACTGGAGTATTTTCCAAGTTTTGAACAATATTTTCGTTCAGATTTATCTTTACATAAAAAATGACTAAATTTTAATTACTTTTGAAATTAGGCTATTTTTGAATGATCACTTGTAAATCTGGCTATGTTTTAAAATATACCCCAAAAAAATGGTTTACGAAGGAATTTCAATAACAATAGGCCCATAATCCGTTGGTCTTGCAAAACCCTAGCCTTATTCTTCAAACTTGACGAGTGTCCCGTACTGCCGTAGTTATATTAGGAAAAAGAAGACTCCCTCTACATCAATAGAGTGTTATCTTGCCGCTCCGTCGACGCATTTTGCTTCTTCCAAGCAGAGAGCCACCATGGTTGCCGCCAAGAAAACTGTAAAATTCTCTCTCCTTTTCTGGTTAATAATGAAATCAAGAAGTTGTTGTCTCTTTTTTGGGTCTGAAGAGATGTATTTGTGATTGCAGAAGAAGACTCATGAAAGCATTAACAATAGGCTGGCTCTTGTTATGAAGAGCGGAAAATACACCTTGGGTTATAAGACTGTTCTCAAGACCCTAAGAAACTCCAAAGGTAGTTTTTAGCTTAGCTCCTATATCCTTTTTTTACCTTCTTTTGATTCGTGTACTGTTATTTTGGCTATTTTTGTTGCATTTTAGTTGTATGTCGATCTTTGCAGCTGTAGACACATGCTAATATTTGATTGAAGCAGTGTAAAAAGTTGATCTTTTAGCAGATTATTATGCAAAAATGTATTTTACAAGAAATGTGGTCCGGGGTTAGATCCCATGTATTTTAATTTACTGCTGGTGGTAGTTCATAGCTTGCATAGGTTAGAATTGCAACTATGCAGAGTAGATTAGCGTGGTCCGTGCCTCAGGACAACGTCCACAGATCGAGAAATGGTCAAAATTTGTATTAAAAACTTGCTTAGGTTAAGAAAATATGAGAAAATGTTCGATGAGTAATTTAATGTTGTGGGCATGGTATTTTGACTGAATAATGAGATTTATGGTGCTGGATATATATCTGTAAAAGACTTTTGTTTTCCAGAATCATAGAGATTATGGATTTCTGCTGTGAAGTAATTGTCTTGATTGTTATGTAACATGTATTTCTAAATTTGGCTTTGGTAAATTGCAGGGAAACTTATCATCATTGCCAACAACTGCCCTCCACTCAGGAAGTCTGAGATAGAGTACTATGCTATGTTAGCTAAGGTTGGAGTTCACCACTACAATGGAAGTAAGTACATTCTTTGTTTGTATGGTTTTAGATATCTGGACCTTCTTTTGGTGCTGTTGAAATGTTTTTAATTGTAGTTTGCTGTTTTGACTGTGTAAGTGTTAATTAATACTAGGTTACTTTCGTTTTTCCAAAATGTTGAGAATGGTCTATTAAAGTTCTATGTGATGACTGCTTAGTAAAAGAACAGATGCCTCATGATTATATGAGATTCAGATAGCATAGGTCTTAAGCTTTAGTGATTGCTGGATTGGTTTTATGAAAAATAACTAAGCGTGAAATTGTGCCCCTTATGGTAGTTACTGGTAGATATTATAGCATGCCTTTTATTTTTGGTTTCATGTTAGTTAACTATTTATGCGATTTCTGCTGGAGTCAGTAATGCTCTTTTACTTTCCTTTTTCTTTTTTCTCCTCTTTCTCTTCTCTTTCTCCTGAGCCGAGCCGACGGTCTACCTGAAACAGCCTCTCTACTATTTCGGGTAGGGGTAAGGGCCTATGTACGT
Organism: Nicotiana noctiflora; assembly: GCA_032618575.1. Classification (NCBI taxonomy): domain Eukaryota; kingdom Viridiplantae; phylum Streptophyta; class Magnoliopsida; order Solanales; family Solanaceae; genus Nicotiana; species Nicotiana noctiflora. Next base: position 142,406 of record JASVEL010012948.1, read on the forward strand.
ATTATCCTTCCCAGACCCCACTTTGTGGGACTATACACGGTAGTTGTTGTTTGAAATCAAGGGTGTACAAAGTAACAAAATATATATTGATACTGGAGAGGTCCATGAAAACCTTTTAAAAAGTTTCCTAAAATATAAGGCTTGGTCAGTGGAGATCTTCCTTACTTTATTGGCATAAGAATTATCTGCTTGTTTTCGTTGTGGTGGCTCCTGCATTCTTCTGTGAGCTATTGTCCGTGTATCCTTGGTCCAGAAAATAAGTATGTAGTTTCTATTTTGTGTGAAGATTAATATGATAACTGCTAGGGGTGTATATGAGGCGGTTTGGTTCGGTTTTTTATTAAACCCAAATCAATTAAATTATGCTGGTTTACTAAATTTATAATCAAATCAAACCAACATAAACTCGGTTTTCTTGGTTTCGGTTTTGGTTTTTGTTGGTTTATTTTCGGTTTTCTTTTAGTTATATTTTGCTTGAAAAAGAGATCAAATAATCACCAATTGCCTGTATGATTCCTATTCATTAAAATCATGTATGAGGTATAGCAATTGTTTGTATGAATCATAATTCCGAGACCTTCCTTAATAGAAAATGACACAAACAGTTGATAAACCAAAAGCTACAACCTAACTTGTAGTACCACAAAAAATATTAAGTTAATTAAAATTGGCCAAAACAAAAGCTAGAAAGAAGCAGCAAATAACCAAGCACCATGAGTTAAGCACACAAAGCATCTGAATAATTAAGAGCACCACATCTTCAGCTTCAGGTTTCTAAACTCACAATGGGGTATACACCTTTGTTGAATTCCTACAAGAGGTGCAAAAGAGGATAGAAAAAAAAATAGTTGAGTGATAATAAAAGAATTAAGCACACAAAGCATCTGAATATTAAGAGCACCAAATCCAATTACCGAACTTTTATTACTTGTCATTTACTTCCTGAGCGCCAATTCAACTTCCTCTTTTATCTGTAAGCAAAAGTTAAAATATGTTCATTTCTTATTCACAAGGCTTATCATGACAGCTTAAAGAAAAAAAGGAGATATTCCTGCAGACACGGAAGAATGAAGGTTGAAAACAACTCCTATTTTGTTGTCTTTTCTTATTGGGTGTTTGTTTGGGCTTCAAATTTAGGTTGTGTAGTTAGAATCTATTAAGTGGATAGTAAATTTATAAGCCCGCAAAGAAAAAATATCTCAAGACATTAAAAATTATAAAATAATTTAGAAAATACTTACAAATTAGATATTATTTTTTATAATAAAATATATATATATATATATGTATATATATATATATGTCGGTTTGGTTTAGATTCGGTTTGACTTTTCTTTTTGTTAATACCAAACCAAACCAAAAGTGATCGATTTTTTATTTTCCAACACCAACCAAACCAAGCCACAAGTAGGGTTTTTTCTTCGGTTTGACTTGGTTCGTCTGTTAGGTTTGGCTTGTACAGCCCTAGTAACTGCCACAGGGCTTTGTTTCAGTTTAATGTGTGAGTTGTCCTATTTCATGGGTTTGAATCTTTCTGCCACACACAAAGCGTGGTGTGGCAAAGAAAGAATGTCAGGCCTGTACTCTTCTGGAGTTATAGTCTTGCTATAATTCCAAAGAAAATAAGGTTGAACTAACTTTTGGTTGTGGAACAGACCCTTATTGACATTTTGCATATTAAATCTACTTTTTGTGGTTGCTGATGTATTCTTTTGATTCCTGGACCGTCTTTATTCCTCTGATTCAAGGTGAAAAGTTAATTTGTTTCTGCTTTTTGTTAAGGATTAACATCAAGCTGAATAGACCATTACATTTTGTCACATTGTCCATTTTAAGACTTACGATTGTTACTTATATGCTCATACCAGTCATCTGTAATTATATGCTCATATCTCTTCTCTTTCCTGTTTCAGACAATGTAGATTTGGGAACGGCTTGTGGTAAATATTTTAGGGTCTGTTGCCTGAGCATCATTGACCCAGGTGAGACATTCTATCTCGACTTGCTTTAGTGTTGTTCAAGTATACTTAAAAAGACTTTTTTTTTCTGATCATAGTATTCTTAATTTTCTTCAAAAACTCAGGTGATTCTGACATCATTAAGAGCATGCCCGATGACAAGTGAGAGGATGTCATTCTGAATCAGGGAAAATTATCCCATTGTTTCTTATGAGAAGAATAGCTAGTGTGGATGATAATTTTACTTTTATTCTGGTGATTTGCTAGATAATTTTGATGATATTGGAATCTTCATGACACCAATTTTCTGTTTAGTGAAGCTACTTTATGGATAATGATTTGTTGTGCCATTGATCACACTTTAGTTCTGTATTAGCTTTTGGGATATGGAACTTCTAATCTTGCAGTGAAAACTCACCAAGTTGAACTACTCTCAGAAGAGCTGAAGAATATACTGAATGGTAATTATGTCTAATTATTTTGTTATAAATTAATCAAACCCCACTTTGCTTTGCGATTGAAGATTTAAAAAATACACTTAGCTCATTCGAAGATCTATTTATTTTGAATTTATTAGCTAATTAAGGGTGAGTGAGGGTATATCATATGTTTTATTCATTTTCTGCGGGAAAGTCTGCAAAAACAAACATTTCCTCAAATATTTTTTCTCAAAATGAAATGAAAGTAAATGCAGTCCTATTATGTTCATGCCATGATCGACATTAATTAGATAGATTCTTTTTTGGTAAGAGTGAAAATCCGCTACCGCTATAGCTTCTACCATAGCCACATTGTGCACATGGATTTTTGTTTTGGTAAGAGCAGAAATTCGCCGCCCAAAGAAGTGAAATACGCAAGCATTAAAATGACTTTGAAACAAGGAGAACGCCTAAAAAGGAAAGTTTCCTTTCAAAAGCTTTATTTTATGCATTTATTGGTGGGTAAAAGGAAAATGCCTAAAACAAGACCCAAAAGGAAGAAGAAAGGAAAGGAAAATGAAAACTCCAAAAAGAGAATCAAATCACGTCAGTCCAATATCTGTTTGGACCCCGGTCAGAAAATCGAGGGTCTTTCCGGCCAGAAAGCCGCGAAACATTGTTTTGAATTCCGGCCAGAAAGCCGTGAAACTTTTTTTTAGATAACCTCGGTCAGAAAATCGAGGATCTCCCAGTCAGAAAACTGAGGAGTCGCTTCTTAAAACCCCGACCAGAAAACCGAGGGTCTTCTGGCCAGAAAGCCGTGAGATGTTGTTTTGATTTCCGGCCAGAAAGCCATGAAAACTTACTTTCAAAATCCCTGGTCAGAAAACCGAGGATCTCCCTGTCAGAAAACTGCGGAGCCGCTTCTTAAAACCCCGACCAGAAAACCAAGGGTCTTCCAGCCAGAAAGCCGTGAGACATTGTTTTGATTTCCGGCCAGAAAGCCGTGAAAACTTATATTCAAAATCCCCGGTCAGAAAACTGCGGAGCCGCTTCTTAAAACCCTGGCCAGAAAACCGAGGTCTTTCGGCCAGAAAGCAGTGAGACGTTGTTACCTGCCAGAAAGCCGTGAAAACTTACTTTCAAAATCCCCGGTCAGAAAACCGAGGATCTCCCAGTCAGAAAACTGTGGAGCCGCTTCTTAAAACCCCGGCCAGAAAACCGAGGGTCTTCCGGCCAGAAAACCGTGAGACATTGCTTTTGAATTCCGGCCAGAAGGCCTTGAAAACTTTCTTTCAAAATCCCCGGTCAGAAAACCGAGTAACTCCCAGTCAGAAAACTGCGGAGCCGCTTCTTAAAACCCCGGCCAGAAAAACTGAGGGTCTTCCGGCCATAAAGCCGTGAGACGTTGTTGGTCTTGCGACCAGAAAGCCATGAAACCTTTTATCGAAATCCCTGTCAGAAAACCGAGGATCTCCTAGTCAGAAAATTGCGGAGCTGTTTCTTCTAAACCCCGGCTAGAAAACCGAGGTTCTTCCGGCCAGAAAGCCGTGAAACAACGCTTTTGAATTCCTGCAAAAAAGCCGTAAAAACTTTCTTTCAAAAAATCCCGATCAGAAAACCGAGAACCTCCCAGTCAGAACTGCAGAACCGTTTCTTCAAATCCCGGCCAGAAAACCAAGGGTCTCCCGGTCAGAAAGCCGTGAAACGTTTATTTGTGAAACTATGGTTCTCTTGACCCATACCAAAGAGTCTTTTTAATCATTTTTCTGTGTCACAATTAACTCACGAAATTTTTCTAGCGAAACTGGGGCAGAAAAATTTTGTTCGTTTGTCTGTTTTGTTGTCTAAATAGGTTGGACCTGGGTACGCAAGGATCGAGATAACCTGCGAGTGGAACCTCAATCCAGAATGAAGAAAAGAAGAAAAGAACCAAAAGAAAACGAGTTCAAATGTTATAGGTAAACAGAGGTTGGATTGCTCAGAATCTGTTTGAAGTCACAAGCTCCGCCGATTCCATTTCACTCAATATCACAAGAATAAACAAGCATGTATAGCTTGCGAGCATCAAGATTCAGATCGAGATCTACAGCGAGATCAGCTAAGACTCAAGATCAAGTTTTCAAAAGAATCATAGATAGAAATCTTGTAACTCATAGTTGATAGCATAGCTAGCTTAGCTTTAGTTTCTCTTTTGGTGTAATAAGGAGGTCAAGTAAGCAGTAAGCAGCAACAACAGCAACGGTAGCAACAGTAACAGCAAAGTGTCAGTCCACGGTAGTCCCAGCTACCAAAACTTCCCGAACTACATTGACCTGATTCATGTTTAGCCCAAGATATGTAGGAAGCCTCCCGAAGCAAAGGCTCGGTCAAGATCTTTCCAAAATGCTTCACACGGAGTGCTCGAACGGACAAAAATCGCTCGTACTTGCTCATCATTCTTTGCACAAAAACTCTTCGCGTTTCCGGGCAAAGAGGGGCAGCTGTGAGCACGTGATTTTTGCCCTGGGAAAGAAATACTCCCAATGATTCAAAAGAAAATAATTTTAGTTTTCTTGTAATTGTTGTGAATTTTGTGTTATTTTTCTTGTATTATTTGCATTTTTTATCTGTGCATATTTATTTGTTTAAATAAATAAAATATACAAAAATATGTTGCATATGTATATAAAATTCAAGTTTACAATTAAGTTTATTTTACATAATTGAAAGTCATAAAAAATATGTATTTTGTATTTTTAAGCATTTGATGTCTAAATTGTGCGATTTTATTTTAATTGACGTTTAATTTTGTGTGATAATTATTATTAAGGAGTTAATTAGTATTTTTAGATAATTCTAGGTTTTATAACTTAATCGTAGCGTTTTTTTAGTTTTATTAATTAATAAAAGAAAAGAGAACAAAAAAAATAAAAAAAATAGAAGAACGAATTCGGAATTGGGCCAATTCTTGAATTAACCCCAAGCCCAAGCCAATTCTACCCAACCCAGAACACCCAACAACCCGGTCTGCCCCATAACCCAAAAGACCCCCTTTTCTTTTATTTTTACACTGCATTTCCCAAAAGACTAAACCCTAAAATCCTAAAAATCCCTAGCCGTCACACCCTTACACCCCACCCCCTCTTCTTCTTTTTTCACTTTAACCTACACACCACGAACCCTCCAACAACACCCGCCGGAATGCCTCCCATGAACAACCACTAGGCAGCAATTCGGGAGCCAGCCCTCCCCCCTTTCGTTTTCTTTTTCCTTATTTTCTTTTTCTTTTTCTTTTATATATATGTATGTACATATATGTATATAGTGAAGCTGGTGTCATGATTATATATGCATATATTGGGTATATCTTATATATCTACATGTATATGCATCATCGTTGTTTCGATCCGGTTAGTCGATTTCAATTTTTGTTCTTGTCCATATTTTGTTAGTAGTTTCAAATCCGAAATTGTTGTATGTTGGCTGGATTATTTTCTTGATTTGTTGTTCATCATGATTTCAGATTATTTATGAAACTTGTTTATTTATTTTGTTTAAGTTTTTAACATAAGAATGTATAGTTAATCACTTGGACGTTTTTTTTATTGTAGTGTTGTTAGATTTAATTTGTAGTTCAATTAATTATTGAGTTCTATTAAGTTTTTTTTTGAGTTTAATTGGACTTTGATTCTTGTATATTGTTGATTATGTGTTTGTTCATGAAATTAATTGTAGAATTCGATTGGAAATTGATTTCATGTGTTCATAAGTTTAATTGTTGAATTTGATTAAGTAATTTGGCGTTTTAAGTTAATTTTAGTGTATAATTTAAATTAGTATTATTAGTCTTAATATCCAAATCGTGTGATTCAATATGTAATTGTGATTAATTATTTTTTTAGGTTAAATAGTTTAAAGGTTCTTACTTTAATTTCTCTTGGTATTTGGGGACCCTTACCTGATAAAATTCATAGGTTATCTTCACTTGAACTTTTGGATATGAGTTCAAATTTTCTCTTTGGTTCTGTTCCTTTTCAGACGTCAAGATTGATAAAGCTTCATACTTTAACATTTGATGGCAATTTTTTCAATGATATTGTTCCTGATTGATTAGATTCGTTAACCAATCTTACTATTTTAAGCTTGAAAATAATAGATTGAAGGGTCCATTAGAAAAAAAATGGTACTTGGACTTTAGGGGGTCTACTTGGACTTTAGGGGTGGAATTGGACAGCATTTAGTAATTTAATTAAAAAAAGAAAAGGGATGGTTTTTGTCTATAAGACACACACGGATAAAAATTGAAAGAAAAGGAGAACACATCTTCTAGTCAAAAAATTAATATACAAGATGGTTTTTCAAAGTTTGGTGAAATAGTTGGTGAAATATCACTGTTGAAGCAAAAATTCAAAAAAGATGCTGGGAATGAAACGTTTAAAGATGCAATTGAAAGAAAGCTTTCTACTTTTATTTTTGATATGGGGTCTACTAAGAAAAAAGGGAACACAAATTCCATAAAGGAGGTAAACAAAGTTGTTGGCAATTTCAATCGTGCAAATGAAAGAAATGAAACTACTTTTTCTTTTAAGGTGAGATCCGCTAAGGAAAAAGAGAATACAATGTTCATAAAGGATATATAAAAGTGGGATCTACGAAAGAAAAGGAAAACAAACTTCTATAAAAAAAAAGGAGAGACTTACATACACGGACAATTTTTACACACTGAAAAAGAATATAACATACACACTTGAGAGGTGGTGAACAAAAAAAAAACAGTGAGAATTTGAGAGTGGAGAGTTGTTTTAGTTACCTGTTTTGGTGTTGATATTTGTTGCTATTAGAAAATTTTAACTGGTTTTTAAAAAAATCTGTTACTGAAAATTGTTGGTTGTTATTGTTGCACTGCTGGAATTACTGCTTATACTGATTATTTTTCCTCTCCTCTTGCTGTTCAGGTACACTCCTTGAAAAGCATTTACTGTATAATTTTAGTATAAGGTATAATACGAAAGTTGAAGTTGATTGGGATAAAACTTTTGTTATTGGTTTTTACATTTTAAGTTTTGTATCAATAATAGACTGGATATTGGCAATTATTTAGAATTTGTTTCTTCTTACTAATATCTTGAAACAGTAATTTGAATTGAAATTGTAGTATGATCTGGATTGTGTGAACTTTCTCATAACTATTAGATTTTTTTGTAATGTTAATAATTCACTTCAATATTGTTATTAAATAGTATAGGTACAAGCATGTTATTATTGTTCAAGTTTTTGAGTAATAAAAAAAATAAGACATCTCTTTAGTTAAATAAAAACTGGTTAGTTTAGTAGCTAATGTTTTAATATTGTTTTAAATAAGCTAAAATTGCAAATATGTTACTAGCTTAATAAAAATTTGAATTTTAATTATTTGGCGTAAAATTTAGGCATTTAGGTCCGATTTGAATAAATAATACTATTTTCCTTTAAATAAGTATTAGTAATTAAGGAAAATTATTGTTCCTTTAAATATTTGTAAATAGTTAATTTCATTGGTTTAAGTCAATTAAAATATGTGTTTAAATTAGTTGTAAAATAATTGGATCAATTTGTATAAGTATTAATTGTCAATTTTGTATTTTTATTTTTATTTAGATTTTAGCCATGTCTACTTCCATTAAACAATTATTTTAATATAGCAAGCAATATCACAATTTGAGTATGTAATCAATTAAGATTTTATCTTTTATTGTACAAAAAAATAAGTTTATTAAATAAAATTGTAGTATTTTAAGTTTGTTGAAAATTTTTATTTATTTATTTTCTGTTTCATTAATATTTACCATAAATTAATTGGATGTATTGCATATTTTTAGTCTCTTAATTAATTAGGATTTTTCTCTTTAAATTTGAGGGATAACTAAATAGAAAAAATGTAGTCACTTTAGGATTTTTCTTTTTAAATAAAAATGTTACGAGCCTAGCTAAATAGAAGAAATAAAATTGCGGGGCCCCTCAATAACAATTTTCACTTTTTCTTTAAAAATAACCAAATGCGGTAATTGATTTAAAATTGTATTATAGTATTGAACGTGTTTTAAAATCAGATATTTAGCCATTACAATAATTTAAGTGATCGTGCTAGAACCACGGGTTCCGGGGGTGTCTAACACCTTCACTCGGGTCAACATGATTCCTTGCTTAGAATTTCTGGTTCGTAGACTTCATTTGGAAAGTCGAAATTTCCTCGATTCGAGATTTGAATAAATTGGTGACTTGGAACACCATAATTTATTCCAAGTGGCGACTCTGAAATAATTAGAATAATTCCGTTTCGAATATTGTCACTTAAATTGGAAAAACTCCCTTACGCATTACCCTTCGGGGTAGGGCACGCCAAAAGGAGGTGTGGCAGTATACACGCAGACCTTACATCTAGCTATGGGAGTTTAGAGAGGCTGTTTTTTTAAAGAACCTCCGCTCAAGAGGATGAGTAGAAAACAGTGAAAGATCAACAACAATAACCAGAAAAATAATAACAACAATGTAAGAATTAAAAAATATATATGAAGAAAGCAATATCACTAGCAATAGCAACAATCAATAACCACGACAAGAAAATAGACGTAATACTAGCAACCTAGGATCAGTGATTAAAAAAATGCCCGACTACCCGCTATCCTTCCACTCTAGTCCTCGGCCTCCAAGGTTATGTTCTTACTCCATGTCCTACCTGATCACCTTTCCTCAATACTTCTCAGGGCGCTCTCTACCTCTTTTCATACCCGCTAAAGGCAACCATTAATACCTCTTAAATGAAGCATCTAGGCTTCTTATTTTTGCATGGCCAAACCATCTAAGTCTTGCTTCTCGTATATTGTCCTCCGTGGAGGCCACGCCAACCTTCGCCTGAATATCTTCATTCTTAACCTTGTCCAACCTAGTATGCATGCACGTCCATCTTAACATCTTTATTTCAGCTACGTTCATCTTCTGGACATGAGAGTTCTTGACTGGCCAGCACTCAGCCACATACAACATAGTACTGCTTTGTAGAACTTACTGTAGGTAATTAATCTTATTAAATTTAAATCCATAAGAAATTTGAATTTAATCTCAATTATATTTTGTCCAAAATAAATATTTTGGGCAAATATAATTGAATTAATTATATAAATTCAATATATATGAATTAAATAAATAAGTCTTAATCTGTTGGGCTAGCTCAAATAGTTGGGCTACAAGTAATAAGCCCACTTCATTAGACCCAAGATATCATTTTCCTAGAGACCCAATTTGGTGCCACGTGTCAAATGACGTAGCAAGCCAAGTCAATGAAGAGCCAATAGGATTATTCCATATGTCAAAATGACAAGGCATGCCAAGTCAGATTAAAAGGCCAATAATATTGTGCCACGTGTGCAAGTGCCATATTGGCCAATCAAATGCAGCATTGTCACACTTCAATTTGATTGGCCAAAAAAAGTTTGTTTGTATCATAATTCTTCCCTTCCACAACTATAAATATGGGTCTTCATAACTCAAACACCAGAAGATATAACAAGAAGCAAGAGAGAGCTCGTGGATCAAATGCCACAAATTTCTCTACAAGTTTCAAGCTTCAAGTAATCAAGTTGAAGTTCAAGAAATCACGTTCAAGCCCAAGAACGAAGAACAAATCAAGGTTCAAGGAGTACGAGTTCAAATCAAAGTTCGTGCCAGTTGAATTCAAGATCATTGTTCGTGGCAACAATATAAGGTCAAGATCAAGCTCAAAGGCATTTGAATTTAGTTACTAGTGGAAAGAAGAATCAGAGGATTCATAGATATTGTACACTCATATTATTTGAAATTAAATACCATGATTGTTGTAATAGTTTTGATCCTGATTTTATTTTCTCAATGTTAATTTATTGTGGGACAATCTCTACCTCTTATTACAACTTTTCAATCACCAAAGTCCAAGAACGTCAAAATGGCTTCAAAGAAAATAAACTCTAGATCAACATCCACCAAGGCTGCTAACTCCAGGTTCTATGCTGATGTGGAAAGCATCCTCGACGTTTCCTTTGGAAGCTCAGACCAGTTACGAAGAGCAAAGCAAGCTATTTAGAACAACAAGTACTATAAGTGTCATCCATATCAACCCCTACTTTTAGATCTTCATCATCAAAATGAGAAAGATATTCCACAAATGCACCCGAAGGAGGAAGCAGTGTTGCTGAAAAGGTCAAGGAAACTCTTGGTCTGCTTGACCTTCCTAGATCCAAGAACTCTGTTGTGAAGGAGGATGATGATGCTTCAAGTGATGAAACCTCTCCAGTTATACCACATAGTGTGAACCAATTGAAGATCAATTCGTGTGACAATCCATGCTAATCTCTATCGTCCACAACAATCATGCAAGCTATGGTAACAAATACTTCATTTGTGGAGGAGCAGTTGGCAAACTTGACGGAAGAAATCGTTGGCTTGACCAAGTGCATGCGAAATCAAGATGCTAGCATCGACAAGATAATGGATAAGGTGGGATTTTTATGGAAGAAGAATCCACCACGCACCTGGAAAGCTCCTAGAAGTTCAAGAGAGTGATTCTCCCCGAAGACAAGTAAGCATCTACTAAGGATATCCTTGTCTCATCTGAAGGGATGATTCCTATCGATCAATTGAAGGAGTTCATTGAAGGAAATATTAAGAACAAGTATGAAGTTGCTGCCAAGTCCTCCTGATAACAACACGACAGGGATTCAAGAATTACTAAAGAAAAACAAGAAACGTGCGGAAGCTAAAAGAAAATAAAGAAACAAATAAAAGACAAAAATTAAAGATAGATTGAATTCAAGAAAGAGTTTCTTGAATTTAAGAAGTCTATTCTTAAAGTTGAATCCTAACAACAACAATTAACTAACAAAGAACTAATCGCCTTGGGTAGAAATTAAAAACAAGAAATAGATTGTGAAACTCGACCATTTAGAATAATAAGAACAACAATAAGCCTAAACTTATCACCTTTCTTGAATACCTAGAAGTGATCTAAAATTTAGAAAAGGGTTTAATTCTTACCACCTTAAGTGGAGTCTTGAAGGTTGAAGAATAAATCCAAGAGTAGCCACACAAGAGTGCAAGAAAACTCTCACAAGTTTTATTGATAATAATCTAAATCATCTACCTAAAAACAAAGAAGATACCCCTTTATATAGATAGGTCATGAAATTATCCTTAAAAATTAGGAAATAATGTCCTAAACTACTTTGGACAACAAGTCCAACTAACATAGGAAAAGATAAAACTCTAGGAAACCAAAACCAAGTCAATATTGAAAAGTAATTCTACAAACCTTAGGAAAAGGAAACTATTAACCTTAACTAACTAGGAAAGCAATAAATATGTCCTAACAAACTAGGAAAATTGAGGTGCCTAATTTAGGTGCCTTTATGGCTGGTGCTTGGATCCCAATCAACCTCCTCTTGGACTTGGACTTGGACCACGAAATGAGTGTAGCACTTAACTAAATCCTCTACATAATTTCGTAGATCTTGTTCCACCATTAGCGCCTCCTTGATCTCCCATTGAAGCCCAATAACCTTGTCTTGATTCTCCTTAGCTTGAGACCTCGTGAATGGCCTTCTTGGAGCTTCTACAACTTTATCCTTGTCCATAAGCTATGATACCACTTGATAGCAACACGATAGGGATTCAAGAATTACTAAAGAAAAACAAGAAACGTGCGGAAGCTAAAAGAAAATAAAGCAACGAATAAAAGACACAAATTAGATAGATTGAATTCAAGAAAGAGTTTCTTGAATTCAAGAAGTCTATTATTGAAGTTGAATCCTAACAACAACAATTAACTAACAAAGAACTAAACGCCTTTGGCAGAAATTACAAACAAGAAATAGATTGTAAAACCCGATCCTTTAGAATAACAAGAACAACAATAAGCCTAAACTTATCACATTTCTTGAATACCTAGAAGTTATCTAAGATTTCAAAAAGGGTTTAATTCTTACCACCTTAAGTTGAGTCTTGAAGGTTGAAGAATAAATCCAAGAGTAGCCATAGAGTGCAAGAAAAATCTCACAAGTTTTATTGATAATAATCTGAATCATCTACCTAAAAACAAAAAAGATATCCCTTTATATAGAGGGGTCACGAAATTATCCTTAAAAATTAGGAAATAAAGTCATAAACTACTTTGGACAACAAGTCCAACTAACATAGGAAAAGGTAAAACTCTAGGAAACCAAAACCAAGTCAATCTTGGAAAGTAATTCTACCAATCTTAGGAAAAAGAAACTATTAACCTTAACTAACTAGGAAAACAATAAATATGTTCTAACAAACTAGGAAAATTTAGGTGCCTTTATGGTCTAATTCGCGGTCGACCCCGATCAACCCTATGCTTCTTCTTCACCCAGAGTCCGACATCCATCACTAGGAGTCTATGAAGGGTACAAAGGGATTCTCCTGGAATAACCTTGCAGTCCCTGCACAGACCTCTATCGTTCCTTCTGCGAAGGAGGTAATCGATCCGAGTCCTCGCCGCCGAACTTTTGAAGGTGACCAAATGTTCCTCCCTCTTGTGAAATGTCGAGTTAGCAATCAGAAGCTCGGAAACCCTAGCGAAATCCAACAGCGCAGTGCCTCCTCCGTTCAGCCGCCGTGCACCTCACCATAACCACTAGCATCTGTCCCAATATGGCCATTAAAGTCCCCTCCAATGACCAACTTCTCAGATTGGGGGATACTATGCACCAACTCATCCAAGTCATCCCAAAAACGCCTCTTGACCTCCTCATCTAAGCCCGCATGCGGTGCGTAGGCGCTGATGACGTTGAGGACGCAACCCCCGATAGCCAACTTAATAGACATCAACCTATCGTTCACTCGCCTAACCTCCACCACGGACTCCCTAAGGTCCTTATCCACCGGGATGCCCACTCCATTCTTACCCCTCACGACCCTAGAGTACCACAACTTAAACCCGTTTGTATCCCGCGCCTTCGTCCCTTTCCATCTAGTCTCCTGAACACAGGCTATGTTGACCCTCATTTTCTGAAGAATCTTCGCCAAATCAATGGACTTACCCATCAGAGTGCCTATGTTCCACGACCCTATCCTTAATCTATGAGCTTCCGCTACCCTCTTCCCACCCTTACCTCCCGCCCTACCCGCAGAACCTATCCATGCTCCCCTACTCACCCCCGTCATCGCCCCCACCCCTCGAGGAGATGACCTTGCACTTACATCCCCCGCCGTGACCACTGTCCCTCCAACCGACTATGGGGAATAGAGACGCACACACGCACAAAAGGGAGATACAAAAGGATGCAAACTAGATAGCAACAGAGAAAACCCCACAAGAAATGCTAGCGAGAGCACGAAAAAGGTGTACAGGTTAAATGAGAGACGGGAGGTACCAACTCCCGGTAGAAAATCTCGGGGAGGGTCAAAAACCACGTGTTTACAGCCTCCACCTGCACGTCCCATCCGGTGTTGCTTAGCTCTTTGCTCCCAAACGCCGCAAAGTCGCCTTGTCACCTATCCTGAGTATTACCGGGACGGGTAGTTCTGTTGTGTCCCGCCGAGAACCTACACAAACACAAAAACCAACCACACAAAAATGCAGGGGATGGGGGTGTTGCCTAACTTGGGGGAGGGACAGTCTGAAAGTAGAGTGGGAGATGGGGGGAACGGGGAGAGGGGAGAAGAGGAGTGGCGGGGCAGAAGGGTAGGGGGAATGGGAGAGGGAGGGATGAGGAGGGAAGGGAGAAAGAGAGAGGAGAGGAGGAAGAAGGAAGGCAGAAGGGAGGGGGGCAGTCGGTGAACTCGCTGGAGTTGGGGAGAGGGTGGTGGAGAAACAGAGGCGGGGAGGGAGGGGGAAGGGGGAGAGGAGAGAGAGAGAGAGAGAAGAGAGAGGTGACCTTACCTGGTGGTCGTCGGCGGCTGGTCACCGGAGTGGATGGGTGGATGGGGGTGACACGGCTGGTCGCCAGAGTGGATGGGTGGGGGGGTGGTAAGTCGCTGGCGTGAAATTGACCGTTAAGAAAACGCAGAGAGGAGAGAGAAGAAAAAAAAACAAATACAAAGGCTAGCAATTGCAACTGAAAAACTAGCGACCGCCTAATCTTTTTGTAAAGTTTCTGAAATAAATATTTACAACAGTTTGAACTTCCTTTAGTATTTTTTCTTCAGTTCTTTTTACATCCATAAAAAAGTTTCTTTTGGTTTTAGGATTTTTTTGTTTGCTTGTTTGTTAGGACACACGGAAAATTATGAATTTTTTTAAGTTTTGAACACTTTCATCTTCCTTTATGTTTCGGATTTCTTTTTTTCTCTTTGGGTAAAATTCGAGCACTTTCACCTTTACAACTTTCAAACTCTTTCTATCACACATATATTTTTTATCTTTTACTAAGAGCCAGAAAAATTTGTTGATCTAATCTAAAATATATATGATATTGCATAACGACAAATACTCATAAAAAAAGAAGGTGGTGCATACTATGTACACATAATATACATATTTTACACTTTTAATACATCATAAAATAATATACACACTTCTTATGCATTGCAGAATAATATATACACTTTTTATATATCGTAATATATTTACTTTGGATAATCTAAAACGCTAAGAATACACTAAGGATATTTTAGGGGTACACCAAAAAATCTTAGGATACACTTTATATATAAAATTTATACGATGTATTAGTGTATATACAATTTCATCTCTTTTTTTTACTCCCAAAAATAACTCAAAGACTGAAAATTTTCTCGTAGTTGAAATTATATATACATATATTGTATAAAAACTTAAAATGTATATAAATACATGGATTATACATAAATATACATTAAATATATATTTATTGTACATGGAATACACTAATTATACATCTCTATATAAAGACCGTTAGAATCCATGGAAGATAGCAGCAACAACCACCTGCAAAAATATCCAACAAATATATATATTGACGAATTTACATAGAATACAATTTTTCTAGAAAAATATACAAAATAGAGTGTCACTATACAAAATAGACTGTTACCATATGTGCTAGCACCATTAGTTCGGATAATTCAATTCTTATCTAATATTATTAGATCCAAAAGTACAAAATACAATTTAAAAGGACAAAAATGGTTGCTATATAATAAATATACAAAATAGAGTGCCACTATACAAAATAGACTGTTACTATACAAAAAATATACAAAATATACTATCATTTAATTCTTATCTAACATTATTAGATCTAGAAGTACAAAATATAATTTAAAAAGGCAAAAAAATGGTTGCTCCATGGAGCCAAGTAGGGGTTGAACCTATGACCTTCAACTTAGGAAATAGATGCCCTATCTACTGAGCTACAGGCCCATGGGGTTGTTTTGCTTATTCCTTTCGTCTTCTATATCAATATGTTTGGACTGAAGGAAAAAAAAGGGTTGCTGTATTTGCGCCAGGTAGGTATCAAACCTACGACCTTCAGCTAGAAAATAGACATCCTATCCATTAAGCTACAAGCACTTATGTTATCATACTCATTCTTTTTGGCTATCATATGCAATATATTTCGGCCGAAAGTTTATTTTTTGTAAGTGTGAGCACGTGATTTTTGCCCTACGTGAGAATTACTCCCAAACAATTCAAAAAAAAATAAAAATAAAATAGTATTGTGTTGTGCGTGATTTTTGTGATTTTTGTGTTATTTTTCTTATTATTTGCATTTTTATCCGTGCATATTTGCTTGTTTAAATAAATAAAATATACAAAAAATATGTTGCATATGTATATAAAATTCAAGTTTACAATTAAGTTTATTTTACATAAATGAAAAGTCATAAAAAATATGTATTTTTGCATTTTTTAAGCATTTAATGTCCAAATCGTGCAATTTTATTTTTATTAATGTTTAATTTTGTGTGATAATTATTATTATGAGTTAATTAGTATTTCAAGATAATTTTTAGTTTTTATAAATTAATCTTAGTATTTTTGGGCTTTATTAATTAGGATGTTGAATAATGGAGAAGAACAAAATAGAAAAAATTTGGATTGGGCCATCTTGCAAATTAAGTTACAAGCCCAATCCTAAGCACCCTTACCCAACCCAAAACCCCTTGGCCCAAAATGAAAATTTCAGATTTTTAGCCAAAAAATAATCATAATCACATAACATAAAGTAATGGGGGCAAGGAAATAAAGGAAGAAAACATGGAGAGGAAAACATGGATTAGTGGGTTTTCTTTAAATTAAAAAATATATTCTTTTTAATAAAAAGATCTGAAAATTTTCAAAATTCTTGCCTATAAATAGAAGAGAAGATTAGAGAGAAAGGAGGGTAGAGAAAAAAGAGAGAAAAAATCGGAAGAGAAGAGAAAATAAAGAAAATTCCCTGCTGTGGTATACACTCGATATACACTCTGGATACAGAAGTATACACGAAAAAAAATGCAATTTTTGAGAGTTTCTTTTGAGAAGTGAAAAGAGTTCAAAGCTAGAAAGCCAAAACAAAGAGAAAATCTGGAATATATTTTTCTTTTCTATTTTTTACTGGTTTTTTTTTTTGTTTTATTCTCCGTATTGCTGAGATTTTCAGGATTGAGGTGTTAAAGCTACTGCTGGTTGTTACTGCTGTTGTTGCTGTATTTTTACCGCCCTGCTGATTTGCCATTTTCTCATTCCTTTCAAAACCAGGTACACATTCTAAAAACCATGTGTTGATGTAAGCTCGAATTGGAAGTTGAAGTTTTGAAATGAAATAGAAAAGCAAGTTGTCGATTAATATTTGTTGTTATTTTCTATTTTATTAGTTTTTGTCAAATTGTAGTTAGCTTAATAATTTGAAGAATAAATTTGTCATTCAAGGGAACACCTTTTCTACTAATATAGAGTAGCCTTTTAAGCATGTAAATTTTTAGGACTTTTCTTTTCTTTTAGAGACAAACTAAATAGAAAAAATGTAGTCACTTTAGGATTATCCTTTTTTTTTTAAATAAAAATGTTACGAGCCTAGCTAAATAGAAGAAATAAAATTGCGGGGCCCCTCAATAACAATGTTCATTTTTTTCTTTCTTAAAAATAACCAAACGCGGTAAATGATTTAAAATTGCATTATAGTATTGAACATTTTTTAAAAATCAGATATTTAGCCATTACAATAATTTAAGCGACCGTGCTAGAACCACGGGATCCGGGGGTGCCTAACACCTTCCCTCGGGTCAACAGAATTCCTTACTTAGAATTTCTGGTTCGTAGACTTCATTTGGAAAGTCGAAAATTTCCTCGATTTGGGATTTAAATAAATTGGTGACTTGGGACACCATAATTTATTCCAAGTGGCGACTCTGAAATAAATAAATAATCCCATTTCGAATATTGTCACTTAAATAAAAATTCCCTCGCCCGTTCCTTTATCCCCCTGGGTATCTGGACATGTCAAAAGGAGGTGTGACAGCTCTGGCGACTCTGCTGGGGAAACAAACCCAGAACCACCGGTTCAGGGTTTAAGAATTTGAGCTTTGAATAATTGTTGTATTTGGCTTATTTATTATCTGATTTTATTACATGTTTATATTTGATATGCAAAATGTTGCTTTACCGTTTTGATATTTTGTGAACTGTATATAAATTGTGCCGATACCCATTTTTCTCTTCTGAGTCTTTTGAAATACAATACCGGGCATTTGCTGGACATAGCCCGTTTTTCTCAAGATAACCGTGGTGCTTGGCACCCGGTGAAGGATTTTGTAGTCACACATGTTTAGGCGGAGAGTTTTGTCAATTAAGCCGAAAGCCATGCTACCGGTGCACCGACACTCTTCGGCTCGAGTTGTCCGCTCGAGTTAAAGCCAGTCTAGACACTTTTCCAACAGGATGATGACTTAGAATAACAAAACCTTATGCCGGATCCCCGATAGGAACGTTTATTTGCATCATGTGCATATTTGACTTAGGAGGCTCAACACAGGGGTTGGGCCTGTCTAGGACAGGTGTACCTGAAACAAAAAGACCAACTTGTTGCATCTTTCTGTGTGCATTTATTTATTTCGATCTTACATGCCGACCGGTTTGTTAAAAGAGAGGAAGAAGTGGAAAACATCAGGGTATATAGTCAAAATAGTTTTATGGAAAATAGTTAGTTCTTTGAAAATAAATTCTGAAAAAAAAATGCAAAAAAAAAAAAATTCCAAATAAATTTTCTTAATTTTACGAAAATAGTTAGTTCTTTAAAAAATAAATTTTGAAAAAATGCAAAAAAAAAAAAAAAATTCCAAATAAATTTTCTTAATTTTACGAAAATAGTTTAGTTTCTTTGAAAATGATTTTGAAAAAAAAAATGCAAAAATGATTTCTTTGTTTTAGAAATGTTGTTTAAAAATATTTTGTTTTCTTTTCTTAAAATGATTTAGTTCTTTTATTTCCGAACTACGCGGGTCTGATTCTCACCAGACGTGAGATACGTAGGAAAACCTCATCGGTTCCGAACCCAATTTTTTTTTAAAAAAAAAAATCTAAAAAAAAAATATATTTTTCGTTTAGTTCCTTTTTTAAAATCTTTCCTTAGAAAATTCAAAGAAAAAAAAAAGTAGTTTAACTTTAAAAAAATAGTTTCGTTCTTCCTACTGTTTTCATGAAATAAAAAAGAAAAATCAATAAAACTTTAAAAAAACAATATGGGTTTCCTTCATTTTGAAGTACTTTTCTAAAATAAAAATAAAAAAGAAACAAAAATTCAAAAAAAAAAATAGTTTCTTCCTTAGAAAAAGAGACAATAAGTAAAAATTCAAACAAAAATATTTTTTTTATCCCAAAGCGAATAATTTTTTTTTTAGAAGTCTTTCTTTCAAAAAGCAAAACAAAAATAAGCAAAATATAAATATGTTATTTCTTTTAAAGCGTTTCTTTCAAGAATTTAAAAAAAAATTAGTTTATTCACTCCATTCCCGATTATCCGAACTACGCCCGGTCTAATTCATGCGGGGACATGATACGTAGGCAATCCACATAAGATTCGACCATCACTAAAAAAAAAAAAGAAGAGAAAATTGATAAAAGGGAAAAGAAGAGCCAAAAAGGGAAATTGGTGCACCTAAGCAAGCCTATGTGGCATGAGGGACAATTAAGACACCACGGCTGAATAAGCCAGTGTTTGTTGGACGTGTACCACAAAAGCTTAAGGACCGTTAAGAAGAAGATAATGAGGATTTCGTGACTGAAGAGGTTGAAAGAAAACATGAGGCAAAGCTCCCCGATACCCGCATGGTCGAGCCAGAGAAAGGGACTTTCACCGTTGAGATGGGACCAGACACTAAACTCCCAAACTGAAAGGCTAGGCCATTCCCGATCAGGCGGAAGCCCAGTAAACTTGTCCTGCCGCATTCTTCTGCATCACGAATTATTTCAAGGTGTAAATTGGATGTTTCTTTTAGTTTTTGTCTTTGAAATTTCCGAATGTGAACCCTGTTTTTATCCTTTCGATTCCAAGAAATGAAATTAATATTTCATCGTCCATTTCCTTTTCTTTTATTATTTTCTTTATTTTTCTTTCAGATTTTGGTTTAGTTTTCTTTTTCTCTTCTCTTTAGTTCAAATCATGCAGCTTTAAATCACATGACATGCTTGCGGACTTCATGCCTAGATCCTAAAACGCTGTCAGACTTCAGAATAATGAATCAAGAGTTGAAATGCACAAAAGTTTATTTTTGAGGAAATGAAACAATGAATTGGAATAACTGAAGGAAATTGGTTCCCATACAAAAAGGGTGTGTTGTATTCAGGGAATACCCGAGTAATTATCCCAACAAAGAATGACCCATGCTTGCAACAAGAAAGTGTGGCCCAGGAATCTCGAAATAGAACAACCGGCATTAAGGCGTATTCCCCCGTATTA
This sequence comes from Nicotiana noctiflora, assembly GCA_032618575.1. NCBI lineage: Eukaryota > Viridiplantae > Streptophyta > Magnoliopsida > Solanales > Solanaceae > Nicotiana > Nicotiana noctiflora. The sequence continues at coordinate 162,653 of JASVEL010012948.1, forward strand.
CCAATAAACAAAAGGAAAATTTCGCTCCTAATTGGAAGTATCCATACATCATCCAGAAAATATCACTGAGAGGAACACTGTATCTCGGAGACATTGACGGAAATGATCTTGAAACAGCAGTCAATACAGATGCAGCATAAAGGTACTATGTCAGAACTTCCTGCGGCGTTGGCTTTTGTATAATTGAGATGACGAAGGCTTTCTTTCTTGCTACCCCAAACACTATGAATCCTTTGTAAAACCCTTTGAGCCGGTTACCTTTTTTTGGCTACCCTCTTTGGAATCCAAATCAAAAAAAAAAAAAACCAAACAAAACAAAGTTCCTGAACTACGTTCTGACTTGATTTCGAAAAGATACGTAGGCAACCTCTCCCTGAGGTTCAGTCACACCAAACCAAATGTAACGACCCGACCGGTCGTTTTAGAAAATTACGCCCCAATCCCTAATTTAACTGTTCCCCTAAGTTCATTTCTGCTATTGTGGGTTGCCGGGAGAGTCGGTTCTGAAAATTTGAGCATTTTGGGACACTTAGTCCCTAAATAAGAGCTTTGAAGCTAGAAAACGGTCCGTAGTTGGAACCGTGTTAAGACGATCTCGGAACGGAAATCCGATGGTTCCATTAGCTCCATTAGGTGATTTCGGGGTTGGGAGCGCGTTCGGAATGTATTTTGGAGATCCGTAGCTCAATTAGGCTTGAAATGCCGAAGGTTGAAATTTTGGCGAATCCGAACGATATGTGAGATTTTGATCCGAGAGTCGTAATGGAATTCCGACAATTCCTGTAGCTTTGTTATGTGATTTTGGATATGTCCGCAAATTTTCAGGTCATTCGGACGTCGTTTGGTCGGGTTTTAGATCGAATGTGCAATTCGGAAAGTTTTAAGAAATTTAGGCTTGAATTCGATGTGAATTATGGGTTTTGATGTTGTTAGACGCGTTTTAAGGATTGGAACAAGTTCGAATAAGGTATTAGGATGTGTTGGTGTGTTTGGATGAGGTCCCGGGGGCCTCGGGGTGGTTTCGGATGGTTAAACGGAAGAAAAACATGGAAAATTGCAGGTTGGGCCTTCTGTTCTGTCATTTTCGCCCCTGCGGAAATGGGATCGCAGAGGCGAGGCCGCAGGAGCGGAACTTGGGGCGCAGGAGCGCCTGGGTTCGCAGAGGCGGATCCCATTCCGCTGAGGCGGAGTCGCGGGTGCGGAAGCCTCGTCGCAGAAGCGACCTTGGGTCGGGGAGTGAGAACCGCAGGAGCGGAGGGGAAATCCGCTTAAGCGAGTCCGCAGAAGCGGACCACTGATCGCAGAAGCGGGAATGCTCGCAGGAGCGGTTGGCCAATCGCGGAAGCGGACGCGCGGAAGCGGTCCTTTTCTCGCGGAAGCGGATTGGGCCAGCCAGGCCTAGGCTTCGCAAAAGCGACAAAATGTCGCGGAAGCGGATCCGCAGAAGCGGAATTTTGTCCGCAGAAGCGGAAATCGCAGGGAGTTAATTATGTCAGAAGTTAGAAATTTCAGAAACATTTCCAAACTTTGGGGGCTCGGCTTAAGGGGCGATTTGGGCGATTTTGAAGGGAGATTCAAGGGGTTTCTTCAGGTAATCAATTATAGACTCCAATTATGATTGTTGTTGATAATATTATGCAAGTTTTTCATGAAAATGGAGGAATTTGGGGTAATTAATGGGGTTTTCACCCTAGACCAAAACCTTTAGAAAATCAAGGTTTTGAGTGGGCAAATGGAGTCCGAATTTGATAAACTTTATATGCTTAGACTCGTATTGAGACAAGGTGTAACTTTCGTGATTTTTCGATAAGCGTACCGAAAGTCGGGTTTTGGCAACTTGTGGGTTTTGGTGAATTATGTGTTAATTTGATTGGGTAATGCCCAATTGGCCTATTTTGATGTGATTCTATTGATTTTTTATCAGATTCTACACTTGTGGAGGCCGGCGTTCGCGACAAGAGGGTTATTTCTTAGCGATTTCGTACCGGAATTGAGGTAAGTGGCTTGTCTAACTTCGTGTGGGGGACTTTCACCCCTAGGATATTATTGTGATACTTTAAATGCCTTGTACGCGAGGTGACGGGCGTGTACATGCGCTGGTTGTTGAACACATACTTTACTCAAAATGTTCAATGAGTGATATTCCTGTTCTTAGTTGTTAAATTCGATATTCCTACCCGGTAGTAGTTAGAAAAGCATGATTAGATAGAATCTAACTGTCTAGTTGCTTAATTGACTTACTTGAGTTTTCTTGGTAATCGCTGGCGCTGTTCATCGGTGAAGTTATCATAAGCATATTATACTTCTCTCTGTGTATTCCTTACTTGCTGTGGTTATGGACTACGGGTTCGATTCCCGAGATCCTGAGATTATTGAAATATGGACTACGGGTTCGATTCCCGAGATCCTGAGATTTTTGAAATGTGGACTACGGGTTCGATTCTCGAGATCCTGAGATTGATGAAATATGGACTACGAGTTCGATTCCCGAGATCCCGAGATTTATTGAAATATGGACTGCGGGTTCGATTCCCGGAGATCCTGAGTTATTGAGATATTATTGAGACATAGGTTGCGGGTTCGATTCCCGGAGATCCAGAGGTACTGAGAATGGGACTGTGGGTTCAATTCCCACAGGTCCTGGACTTGTTTATTTGAGTTGGTTACTTGTTGTTAGTTTAATTGTAGACGGTTGCAGTAATCATTACATTGTTGTTATTTCGGAATTGTTGTCATTTAAACTGCTTATTATTATTTTCGTCATTATATTATTGTTTCTGAGTGGGGCCCTGACCTTCCTCGTCACTACTCCATCGAGGTTAGGCTTGGCACTTACTGAGTACCGCCGTGGTGTACTCATGCTACTCTTCTGCACACTTTTATTGTGCAGATCCAGGTACATCAGGACATGCTCATCCTAGGTGATTCAGCAGTACATTCGGAGACCTCAAGGTATGATCTGCTACGTCCGCGGATCCGGAGGCCCTCCTTCTACCGCCGTGGTGTACTCATGCTACTCTTCTGCACACTTTTGTTGTGCAGATCCAGGTACATCAGAGCAGGCTCGTACTAGGTGATTCTGCAGCTTTCTGGGAGACTTCGAGGTATGATCCGCTACGTCCGCGGATCCGGAGGCTTCCCTTCTATTCTAGTATTACTAGTTGACATTTTTCTTCATTTCGTTGTTAGATACTCTTTACACATAGAGCCACGGTTGTATTTCTCTTTTAGTCTGTGTTACCGTGGGGTTCCGGATCTTGGTAGTGTTTTATTTATTGTGTGACGGATGTATGTGCCAAGCGGCACGAATTACATATCTTTTATGTTATTTTACGCTGTTTCTTATTTATGTATTTATAACTTATAGATTCCGCAACGTGTTAGGCTTACCTAGTCGTGGGGACTGGGTGCCATCACGACATGTTCACAATTGGTGAACTAGGGTCGTGACACCAAAATCCCAGTTTCCCCAAAAAATGAAACTGGGGCAGATGATATTGTTGATTCGGTTTAAGATCCGTCAAGATGATTCCAAAGTTGTAATTTTGTCTACAATTCTTATTACCCAAACCGAGTACAAGTCCTTCAAGATCGATTGGAAGTTGTGAAAACATCATTGTTGCGATCCGAAGTTCCTGGAATGAAAAGAAATAAAATGAGAGAGTCTTATTGGTGAAAACCTTCGGGCACCCTAAGACGATGGAAGTAGAGAAATACAAAATGAGAGAGCCTGTTGGTAAAAACTCGCAAAGAGTGCTATCTGGCGATGGTAAGAAGAGAAATGAGAGAGGTCGATTGGCGAAAACCCGCAAAAGGGCGCTATCAACCGAAAAGTTTGTTTCACCACGAGAGGTCCTGGCACGGCTCCTTAGCTCGGAAATGTAGACCCGTTTTGGTTCATAAGAAAATGGGAGTTTTGTGACGATCAAGCATCTAGTCCGAGGAGCATGTCATGTTGGTTAAAGTCAACATATACCTCAGATAAGTCCTTCTTTTCTCCCCCGAAAGGGACTCCTCTATCTTTGATACGTTTTTCCATTCTTTGATTCATTCTTTTTCTTTGAATCCCTTTCGGTTTAATTTTAATTCTGAAACTATTACAAAGGAAGGTGACAGGATCGGTTTTACAGGACTCCGCCTGGTAAAGAAGAAAAGAAAAACAGCCTCAATGGTGTATTGATACAATCCACGATTGGATCGTAATGATCGATTGTTTCCAAAGAAAAGGAGTTTAGAAAGGAAACGGAAATCAAAGGCTAAGGTCTTAGAAGAGACGGAATAAGGCAGAAGGATAGGACCCACACGGAAAATCCTCATGGAATTCTGGGAATGAACCCGTTCAGTTTGAAGGAAGTCACCCCAAAGACAATTGGTAGCAAATTTCTCAATGGAAATGGGAAAACGATCAAGCAATAAAGATGATCAAGGCCGCAAAGTCAACCACTTTTTTTTTCAACTGATAAAATATTCTTTGTTGAAAGCAGGTCTGTTTAATTGTGCAAGAAGAAGGTACAACTCGAAGAAATGAAATACGCAAGCTTTGAAATGGCTTTGGAACAAGGAAAACACATAAAAGGGTAAGTTTCTTTTTAGAGATTTATCTTATGCATTTGTTGATGTTTAAAAAGAAAGCCTAAAAGAAGGCCCAAAAAGAAGAATAAAAGAAAAGAAAACGAAAACTCCGAAAAAGAGAATCAAATCATATCAGTCCAATATCTGTTTGGACCCCGGTCGAAAAAACCGAGGGTCTTTCCGGCCAGAAAGCCGTGAAACTTTTATCCCCGGTCAAAAACCGAGGATCTCCCAGTCAGAAAACTGCGAAGCCATTTACTTTTACCTCGGCCAAAAAACCGAGGATGTGACGGCCAAAAAATCGTTAGATATTGTTTGAATTCGGCCAGAAAGCCGCGAAACTTTTATCCCGGTCGAAAACCGAGGATCTCCCAGTCGGAAAACTCCCGAGCCGTTTACTTTTACCCCGACTAAAAACCGAGGATCCGACGGCCAAAAAACCGTTAGATATTGTTCGAATTCCGGCCGGAAAGCCGCGAAACTTTTATCCCGGTCGGAAAATCGAGGATCTCCGAGTCAGAAAACTGCGAGCCATTTACTTTTACCCCGGCCAAAAACCGAGGATCCGACGGCCAAAAAACCATTAGATATTGTCCGAATTCCGGCCGAAAGCCGTGAAACTTTTATCCCTCGTCGAAAACCGAGGATCTCCCCAATCAAAAAACTGCGAGCTATTTACTTTTACCCCGACTAAAAACCGAGGATCTAACGGCCAAAAAACCGTTAGATATTGTTTGAATTCGGCCCTGAAAGCCATGAAACTTTTATCCCGGTCGAAACCGAGGATCTCCTAGTCAAAAAACTCGCGGAGCCATTTACTTTTACCCCGCCAAAAACCGAGGATCCGACGGCCAAAAACCGTTAGATATTGTTTGAATTCCGACCGAAAAGCCGTGAAACTTTCTTCCCGGTTAGAAAACCGAGGATCTCCCGGTCAGAAAACTGCGAGCCATTTACTTTTACCCCGACCAAAAACCGAGGATCCGACGGCCAAAAACCGTTAGATATTGTTTGAATTCGACCGGAAAGCCATGACTTTTATCCCCGGTCAGAAAACCGAGGATCTCCCGATCAAAAAACTGCGGAGCCATTTACTTTTACCCCGGCCAAAAAACCGAGGATCTGACGGCCAAAAACCGTTAGATATTGTTCGAATTCCGGCCAGAAAGCCGTGAAACTTTTTTTTCCCCGGTAAGAAAACCGAGGATCTCCCAGTCAGAAAACTGTGGAGCTATTTACTTTTACCCCGGCCAAAAAATCGAGGATCCGACGGCCAAAAACCGTTAGATATTGTTTGAATTCCGGCCGAAAGCCGTGAAACTTTTATCCCGGTCGAAACTGAGGATCTCCCGATCAGAAAACCGCGGAGCCATTTATTTTTACCCCGACCAAAAACCAAGGATCCGACGGCCAAAAAACCGTTAGATATTGTTTGAATTCCGCCGAGAAAGCCGTGAAACGTTTATCCCCGATCGAAACCGAGGATCTCCCGATCAAAAAACTGCAGAGCTATTTACTTTTACCCCGCCAAAAACCGAGGATCCGACGGCCAAAATACCATTAGATATTGTTTGAATTCCGCCGAAAGCCGTGAAACTTTTATCCCGGTCGAAAACCGAGGATCTCCGAGTCGAAAACTGCGGAGCCATTTACTTTTCCCGACCAAAAAACCAAGGATCTGACTGCCAAAAACCGTTAGATATTATTTGAATTCAGCCGAAAGCCGTGAAACTTTTATCCCCGTCAAAAACCGAGGATCTCCCCGATCAGAAAACTGCCGAGCCATTTACTTTTAACCCCGCCAAAAACCGAGGTTCTAGCGGCCAAAAAACCGTTAGACATTGTTTGAATTCCGACCGGAAAGCTGTGAAAATTTTCTTCAAAATCCCGGCCCGAAAGCCGTGGAACGTTTATTTGTGAAATTGTGATTTTCTTACCCAATACCAAAGAGTCTTTTAATCGCTCTCTGTGTCACAACTAACTCACGAAATTTTCCTAGCAAAACTGGGGCAGAAAAATTTCGTTCATTTGTTTGTTTTGTTGTCTAAATAGGTTTGATCTCGGGATGCAAGGATCGAGATAACTTACAAATGGAACATCAATCCAGAGTTGAAGAAAAGAAGAAAAGAACCAAAAGAAAGAGTTCAAATGTTGGAGTAAACAAAGGCACGGATTGCTCAGAAGATGATTGAAGTAACAAGCTCCGCCGACTCTGTTTCACTCAATGTTACATAAATGAACAAGCGCGTACAGCTTGTTGAGCATCAAGATTCAGATCGAGGTCTACAGCAAATCAGCTAAGATTCAAGATCAAGTTTTCAAGAGAATCATAGATAGGAATCTTGTAACTCATAGTTTTGATAGCATAGCTAGTTCAACTTTAATTTCTCCTTTTGGTGTAATAAGGAGGTCAGTGAGCAGTAAGCAGCAACTGCAACAACGATAGCAACAGTAACAGCAAAGTGTCAGTTCAAGGTAGTCCCAGCTACCAAAACTTCCCGAACTACATTGACCTCATTCCTGTTTAGCCCAGGATATGTAGGAGGCCTCCCGAAGCAAAGGCTCGGTCAAGATCTTTTCAAAATGCTTCACACGGAGTGCTCAAAACGGGCAAAAATCGCTCGTATTTGCTCATTATCTTTGCACGAAAACTCTTCATATTTCCGCGCAAAGAGGGGCAACTGTGAGCACGTGATTTTTGCCCTACATGTGAATTACTCCCAAAAATTCAAAATAAAATAAAAATAAAATAGTATTGTGTTGTGCGTGATTTTTGTGATTTTTGTGTTATTTTTCTTATTATTTGCATTTTTATCCGTGCATATTTGCTTGTTTAAATAAATAAAATATACAAAAAATATGTTGCATATGTATATAAAATTCAAGTTTACAATTAAGTTTATTTTACAGAAATGAAAAGTCATAAAAAATATGTATTTTTGCATTTTTAAGCATTTAATGTCCAAATCGTGCAATTTTATTTTTATTAATGTTTAATTTTGTGTGATAATTATTATTATGAGTTAATTAGTATTTCAAGATAATTTTTAGTTTTTATAAATTAATCTTAGTATTTTTGAGCTTTATTAATTAGGATGTTGAATAATGGAGAAGAACAAAATAGAAAAAATTTGGATTGGGCCATCTTGCAAATTAAGTTACAAGCCCAATCCTAAGCACCCTTACCCAATCCAAAACCCCTTGGCCCAAAAAGAAAATTTCAGATTTTTAGCCAAAAATAATCATAATCACATAACATAAAGTAGTGGGGGCAAGGAAATAAAGGAAGAAAACATGGAGAGAAAACATGGATTAGTGGGTTTTCTTTAAATTAAAAAATATATTCTTTTTAATAAAAAGATCTGAAAATTTTCAAAATTCTTGCCTATAAATAGAAGAGAAGATTAGAGAGAAAGGAGGGTAGAGAAAAAAGAGAGAAAAAATCGGAAGAGAAGAGAAAATAAAGAAAATTCCTTGCTGTGGTATACACTCGATATACACTCTGGATACAGAAGTATACACGGAAAAAAAATGCAATTTTTGAGAGTTTCCTTTGAGAAGTGAAAAGAGTTCAAAGCTAGAAAGCCAAAACAAAGAGAAAATCTGGAATATATTTTTCTTTTCTATTTTTTACTGGTTTTTTTTTGTTTCTTCTCCGTATTGCTGGGATTTTCGGGATTGAGGTGTTGAAGCTACTGCTGGTTGTTACTGTTGTTGTTGCCGTATTTTCACCGCCCTGTTGATTTGCCATTTTCCCATTCCTTTCAAAACCAGGTACACATTCTAAAAACCATGTGTTGATGTAAGCTCGAATTGGAAGTTGAAGTTTTGAAATGAAATAGAAAAGCAAGTTGTCGATTAATATTTGTTGTTATTTTCTATTTTATTAGTTTTTGTCAAATTGTAGTTAGCTTAATAATTTGAAGAATAAATTTGTCATTCAAGGGAACACCTTTTCTACTAATATAGAGTAGCCTTTTAAGCATGTAATTGTTTAGGACTTTTCTTTTCTTTTAGAGACAAACTAAATAGAAAAATGTAGTCACTTTAGGATTATTTTTTTTTTTAAAATAAAAATGTTACGAGCCTAGCTAAATAGAAGAAATAAAATTGCGGGGCCCCTCAATAACAATGTTCATTTTTTTTTCTTTTCTTAAAATAACCAAACGCGGTAAATGTTTAAAATTGCATTATAGTATTGAACATTTTTTAAAAATCAAATATTTAGCCATTACAATAATTTAAGCGACCGTGCTAGAACCACGGGATCCGGGGATGCCTAACACCTTCCCTCGGGTCAACAGAATTCCTTACTTAGAATTTCCGGTTCGCAGACTTCATTTGGAAAGTCGAAAATTTCCTCGATTTGGGATTTAAATAAATTGGTGACTTGGGACACCATAATTTATTCCAAGTGGCGACTCTGAAATAAATAAATAATCCCGTTTCGAATATTGTCACTTAAATTGGAAAAACTCCCTTGTACGTTTATCCCTCGGGGTAAGCGCGCCAAAAGGAGGTGTGACACTGCCTGACTACATAATAATGATTAATTATTCTAAATCTCAATTTTTGTTAAGAATAGAATTCTATTTGGAGTGAATGTCTAGAATTCTATTTGGAGTGAATGTCTATCTTGTGGAGAGTTTTACTTTGTGACTAAGTCATATTTCTCCTATAAATAGAGGGGTCTTACCCCATTGTAAATCATCCCAAAATTCAATAAGAATTCTCTCTCTCTATTTCTCTGCAATATTGTTCTTCTTCTTTTATTATTTTATAACACGTTATCAGCACGAGACTCTACCGTCTCAAGAAGTTTTTGAGAAGATTAAGCAAATATGGATATCTCACAAAGCAAACTTTGATCAAATTTCAATTGTGAAAATATTTGTTTAGTTGATTCATGTACAACACATACAATACTCAAAGAGAAGAAATATTTCTCGCATTTAAGTATGTGTAAGGCAGATGTTACTACAATTTCTGGTAGTAGTAAATTAATTGAAGGCTCCGGAAAAGCTACTATAACTCTGCCTATGGGAACAATACTTATCATAGAGAATGCAATGTTTTCCTCCAAGTCCAAGAGGAACTTGTTGAGTTTTAAAGATATCCGCAGAAAGGGATATCATATTGAGACGATAGATGAGAATAATCTTGAATATCTCATCATTACCAAAAATGCCTCTGGCCAGAAAAGGGCTATTGAGAAGTTCCCATCTTTGTCTTGTGGCCTGTATTGGACAAGAATTAGTGCAATTGAGGCACATTCTATTGTAAACCAAAAGGTTACCGATCCCAATACTTTTGTACTTTGGCATGATCGATTGGGACACCCTGGATCAATTATGATGAGATGAATCATAGAAAACTCAAATGGGCATCCATTAAAGAATTCAAAGATTCTTTTAAATGATGAATTTTCTTGCACTTCTTGTTATCAAGGCAAGTTAATTATAAGACCATCACCAACAAAGGTTGGAATTGAGTCCCCTGCGTTTTTGGAACGTATACAAGGGGACATTTGTGGACCTATTCACCCACCTAGTGGGTTGTTCCGATATTTTATGGTCTTGATAGACGCATCCTCTAGATGGTCCCATGTGTGCCTATTGTCATCTCGCAACCTCGCGTTTGCAAAATTAATGGCACAAATAATTCGATTACGGGCACAATTTCCCGATAATCCAATTAAGTCTATTAGACTTGATAATGCTGCTGAGTTTTCATCCCAAGCATTTAATGATTATTGCTTATCAATTGGGATAAAAGTGGAACATCATGTAGCTCATGTTCACACTCAAAATGGTCTTGCAGAGTCTTTAATTAAACGTCTCCAATTGATAGCAAGACCGTTACTCATGAAAACGAGGTTGCCCACTTCTGTTTGGGGTCACGCCATTTTGCATGCAGCAATGCTAGTTCGTCTCAAACCGACAAATTATCATAAATATTCCCCGTTGCAATTAGTTTTGGGTCATGAACCTAATATATCCCATTTAAGAATTTTTGGATGCGCAGTATATGTGCCTGTAGCACCGCCATATCGCACCAAAATGGGTCCGCAAAGAAGGTTAGGAATATATGTTGGGTTTGAATCGCCCTCCATTATTCGCTACCTCGAGCCATTAACGGGAGATTTATTTACTGCACGATTTGCAGACTGTCGATTCGATGAGACACTTTTCCCAAAATTAGGGGGAGAAGTTGGTGAAACCAAACGGGAAATTTTGTGGAAAAATCCATCATTATCTCATCTTGATCCACGTGCCTCTATTTGTGAAAAGAGGTACAAAAGATTATTCATTTGCAGAGAATAGCAAATCAAATGCCCGATGCATTTATGGATATGAAAAGGATAACAAAATCACATATCAATGCGGAGAATGTTCCAATCCGTATTGATGTCCCTATTGGACAATCTTCTAGTGTCATAGCTAATGAGTCAAAAGCACGCATGAAACGTGGCGGACCATTAGGTTCCAAAGATCGAAATCCTAGAAAAAGGAAAATAAATGATCAAAATGACACTATGAAAGAATCTCATGAAGAAATCCACGACTTAATAAATTTCTGAGATTCATGAGGAATCCACTGAGCCCGAGACTCAAGAAAATAAGGAACTATCAATAAATCCAATCGATATTGAGACAAATTTGAATCGATTGGATATAGTGGTGGATTATGTCTTTGCATATAATGTTGCATCCAACATTATGCAAGAAAATGAGGATCTTGAACCTCAATCTGTTGGAGAATGTCGACAAAGACTTGATTGGCCAAAATGGCAAGAAGCAATCCAATCAGAGTTGAATTCACTTGCAAAACATGAAGTTTTTGGGCCTATAGTCCAAACACCTAATGGTGTTAAGCCTGTTGGCTATAAATGGGTCTTTGTACGCAAGAGAAATGAGAAAAATGAGGTGCAAAGATATAAGGCACGCCTTGTTGCACAAGGATTTTCACAAAGGCCTGGTGTTGATTATGAAGAGACATATTCACCAGTTATGGATGCTATAACATTCCGTTATCTCATTAGTTTTGCTGTCCATGAAAAACTTGACATGCATTTAATGGATGTGGTTACCGCCTACCTTTACGGCTCACTTGATAATGAGATATACATGAAAATTCCCGAGGGCTTCAAAATGCCTAATAATTCAAAATCCCGGAAATGTTTTCAATCAAATTGCAAAGATCTTTGTATGGTCTAAAGCAATCAGGACGAATGTGGTATAATCGTCTTAGTGAGTATTTATTAAATGAAGGCTATATAAATGATGCCATTTGCCCATGTGTTTTCATAAAGAAAACAACATCGGAATTTGTTGTACTTGCCGTATATGTTGATGACATAAACCTTATTGGAACTCCTATAGAACTCCAAAAGGCAATTGATTATTTAAAGAAGGAGTTCGAGATGAAAGATCTCGGAAAGACAAAATTATGTCTTGGTTTGCAAATTGAACATTTGGCAAACGGAATTTTTGTTCATCAATCTACCTACATAGAAAAGGTACTGAAACGGTTTTACAAGGATGGAGCACATCCATTAAGTACTCCGATGGTTGTTCGATCACTTGATATGAACAAAGATCCATTCCGACCTCAAGAAGAGAATGAAGAGCTACTTGGTCCTGAAGTACCATATCTTTGTGCAATTGGTGCACTAATGTATCTTGCCAATACTACAAGGCCCGACATAACTTTTCCAGTTAATGTCTTAGCAAGATATAGCTCTGCTCCCACAAGGAGACATTGGAATGGGATCAAACACATATTGCGGTATCTAAAAGGGACTACCGATATGGGCTTATTTTATGGCAACAATTGCAGTCCCGATCTTGTTTGTTATGCTGATGCTGGGTATTTATCCGACCCACACAAGGCTCGATCTCAAACAGGTTATGTGTTTACCTGTGGAGGCACTGCAATATCTTGGCGATCGACTAAGCAATCAATTGTGGCTACTTCATCTAATCATGCTGAGATAATTGCTATTCATGAAGCAAGTCGAGAGTGCGTGTGGTTGAGGTCTATAATACATCTTATTCGAGATAAATGTGGTGTGAAATGTGACAAGTTACCCACTATTTTGTACGAAGACAATGCAGCATGCATAGCTCAACTGAAGGGAGGATTTATAAAAGGAGATAGGACAAAGCACATTTCACTAAAGTTATTTTTCACACATGATCTTCAAAAGAATGGTGATATTAATGTGCAACAGATTCGTTCAAGTGATAATATGGCTGATTTGTTCACAAAATCTCTACCGACGTCAACCTTCAAGAAGCTAGTGTACAAGATCGGGATGCGAAGGCTTAAGGATGTGAATTGATGCTCTCATCAGGGGGAATTAATGCGCGTTGCACTCTTTTTCCTTATAAGGTTTTGTCCCACTGGGTTTTCCTTGCGAGGTTTTTAACGAGGCAACCAAAAGGCGTATTATTAGATATGTGTACTCTTTTCCTTTTCTAAATTTTTTTTCCCATTGGGTTTTATTTTAGTTAAGGTTTTAATGAGGCACATTACTTATTGAGTAGACATTCAAGGGGGAGTGTTAAGAATAGAATTCTATTTGGAGTGAATGTCTAGAATTCTATTTGGAGTGAATGTCTATCTTTGTGGAGAGTTTTACTTTGTGACTAAGTCATATTTCTCCTATAAATAAAGGGGTCTTACCCCATTGTAAATCATCCCAAAATTCAATAAGAATTCTCTCTCTCTATTTCTCTGCAATATTGTTATTCTTCTTTTATTATTTTATAACAGCTATTAAAATTTTGAGGGGTATAGATATAGTTTTCTCAAAATGATTTACTAAAGACTTTCAATAACAATAGGCCCATGATCCGTTGGTCTTGCAAAACCCTAGCCTTATTCTTCAAACTTGACGAGTGTCCCGTACTACCGTAGTTATATTAAGAAAAAGAAGACTCCCTCTACATCAGTAGAGTGTTATCTTGCCGCTCCGTCGACGCATTTTGCCTCTTCCAAGAAGAGAGCCACCATGGTTGCCGCCAAGAAAACTGTAAAATTCTCTCTCCTTTTCTGGTTAATAATGAAATCAAGAAGTTGTTGCCTCTTTTTTGGGTCTGAAGAGATGTATTTGTGATTGCAGAAGAAGACTCATGAAAGCATTAACAATAGGCTGGCTCTTGTTATGAAGAGCGGAAAATACACCTTGGGTTACAAGACTGTTCTCAAGACCGTAAGAAACTCCAAAGGTAGTTTTTAGCTTAGCTCCTATATCCTTTTTTTACCTTCTTTTGATTCGTGTACTGTTATTTTGGCTATTGTTGTTGCATTTTAGTTGTATGTCGATATTTGCAGCTGTAAACACATGCTAATATTTGATTGAAGCAGTGTACAAAGTTGATCTTTTAGCAGATTATTATGCAAAAATGTAGATTGTCAAACATGGGTTTTATTTACAAGAAATGTGGTCCGGGGTTAGATCCCATGTATTTTAATTTACTGCTGGTTGTAATTCATAGCTTGCATATGTTAGAATTGCAACTATGCAGAGTAGATTAACGTGGTCAGTGCCTTAGGACAACGTCCACAGATCGAGAAATGGTCAAAATTTGTATTAAAAACTTGCTTAGGTTAAGAAAATATGAGAAAATGTTCAATGAGTAATTTAATGTTGTGGGCATGGTATTTTGACTGAATAATGAGATTTATGGTGCTGGATATATATCTGTAAAAGACTTTTGTTTTCCAGAATCATAGAGATTATGGATTTCTGCTGTGAAGTAATTGTCTTGATTGTTATGTAACATGTATTTCTAAATTTGGCTTTGGTAAATTGCAGGGAAACTTATCATCATTGCCAACAACTGCCCTCCACTCAGGAAGTCTGAGATAGAGTACTATGCTATGTTAGCTAAGGTTGGAGTTCACCACTACAATGGAAGTAAGTACATTCTTTGTTTGTATGGTTTTAGATATCTGGACCTTCTTTTGGTGCTGTTGAAATGTTTTTAATTGTAGTTTGCTGTTTTGACTGTGTAAGTGTTAATTAATACTAGGTTACTTTCGTTTTTCCAAAATGTTGAGAATGGTCTATTAAAGTTCTATGTGATGACTGCTTAGTAAAAGAACAGATGCCTCATGATTATATGAGATTCAGATAGCATAGGTCTTAAGCTTTAGTGATTGCTGGATTGGTTTTATGAAAAATAACTAAGCATGAAATTGTGCCCCTTATGGTAGTTACTGGTAGATATTATAGCATGCCTTTTATTTTTGGTTTCATGTTAGTTAACTATTTATCCAATTTCTGCTGGAGTCACTAATACTCTTTTACTTTCCTTTTTTTTCCTCCTCTTTCTCTTCTCTTTCTCCTGAGCCGAGGGTCTACCTGAAACAGCCTCTCTACTCTTTCGGGTAGGGGTAAGGGCCTATGTAAATATTATCCTCCCCATACCCCACAAACTCCCCAGACCCCACTTTGTGGGACTATACGGGGTAATTGTTTGAAATCAAGGGTGTACAAAGTAACAAAATATATATTGATACTGGATGGTCCATGAGAACCTTTAAAAAAGTTTCCTAAAATATAAGGCTTGGTCAGTGGAGATCTTCCTTACTTTATTGGCATAAGAATTATCTGCTTGTTTTCTTTGTGGTGGCTCCTGCATTCGTCTGTGAGCTCTTGTCCATGCATCCTTGGTCCAGAAAATAAGTATGTAGTTTCTATTTTGTGTGAAGATTAATATGATAACTGCTAGGGGTGTATGTGAGGTGGTTTGGTTCGGTTTTTTATTAAACCAAAATCAATCCAATTATGTTGGTTTACTAAATTTATAATCAAACCAACATAAACTCGGTTTTTTTGGTTTCGGTTTTGGTTTTTGTCGGTTTATTTTCGGTTTTTCTTTTAGTTATATTATGCTTGAAAAAGAGATCAAATAATCACCAATTGCCCGCATGATTCCTATTCATTAAAATAATGTATGAATCATAATTCTGAAACCTTCCATAATAGAAAATGACACAAACAGTTGATAAACCTAAAGCTACAACCCAACTTGTAGTACCACAAAAAATATTAAGTTAATTAAAATTGGCCAAAACAAAAGCTAGAAATAAGCGGCACCATGAATTAAGCACACAAAGCATCTGAATAATTAAGAGCACCAAATCTTCAGCTTCAGGTTTCTAAACTCACAATGGTATACACCTTTGTTGAATTCCTACAAGGGGTGCAAAAGGGGATAGGAAAAAACATAGTTGAGCGATAATAAAAGAATTAAGCACACAAAGCATCTGAATATTAAGAGCACCAAATCCAATTACCGAACTTTTATTACTTGTCATTTACTTCCTGAGCGCCAATTCAACTTCCTCTTTTATCTGTAGGCAAAAGCTAAAATATGTTCATTTCTTATTCACGAGGCTTGTCATGACAGCTTAAAGAAAAAAAGAAGAAATTCTTGCAGACACGAAAGAATGAAGATTGAAAACAACTCCTATTTTATGGTCTTTTCTTATTGGGTTTTAGTTTGGGCTTCAAATTTAGGTTAAAAACTATAAAATAATTTAGAAAAACTTACAAATAAGATTTTAATGATTATTTTTTATAATATATATATATATATATATATATGTCGGTTTGGTTTACAGATTCGGTTTGACTTTTCTTTTTGTTAATACCAAACCAAACCAAAAGTGATTGGTTTTTTATTTTCCAACACCAGCCAAACCAAGCCACAAGTAGGGTTTTTTCTTCGGTTTGACTTGGTTCGTCGGTTAGGTTTGGCAGGTTTGGCTTGTACAACCCTAATAACTGCCACATGGCTTTGTTTCAGTTTAATGTGTGAGTTAGTCCTATTTCATGGGTTCGAACCTTTCTGCCACACACAAAGCGTGGTGTGGCAGAGAAAGAATGTCAGGCCTGTACTCTTCTGGAGTTATACAACAACAACAATAACCCAGTATAATCCCATTTAGTGGGGTCTGGGGAGGGTAGTGTGTTCGCAGACCTTACCTCTACCTTGGGGTAGAGAGTCTGTTTCCAATTAGACCCCCAGCATCCTTCCCTCCAAGAACTTTCCACCTTGATCTTGGGGAGACTCGAACTCACAACCTCTCGGTTGGAAGTGGGGGTTGCTTACCATCAGAGTTATAGTCCTGCTATAATTCCAAAGAAAATGAGGTTGAACTAACTTTTGGTTGTGGAACAGACCCTTATTGACATTTTGCATATTAAATCTATTTTTTGTGGTTGCTGATGTATTCTTTTGATTCCTGGACTGTCTTTATTCCTCTGATTCAAGGTGAAAAGTTAGTTTGTTTCTGCTTTTTGTTAAGGATTAACATCAAGCTGAATAGAACATTGCATTTTGTCACATTGTCCATTTTAAGACTTACGGTTGTGACTTATATGCTCATACCAGTCATCTGTAATTATATGTTCATATCTCTTTACTCTTTCCTGTTTCAGACAATGTAGATTTGGGAACGGCTTGTGGTAAATATTTTCGGGTCTGTTGCCTGAGCATCATTGACCCAGGTGAGACATTCTATCTCGACTTGCTTTAGTGTTGTTCAAGTATACTTAAAAAGAGTTTTGTTTTTCTGATCATAGTATTCTTAATTTTCTTCAAAAACTCAGGTGATTCTGACATCATTAAGAGCATGCCCGATGACAAGTGAGAGGATGCCATTCTGAATCAGGGAAAATTATCCCATTGTTTCTTATGAGAAGAATAGCTAGTGTGGATGATAATTTTACTTTTATTCTGGTGATTTGCTAGATAATTTTGATGATATTGGAATCTTCATGACACCAATTTTCTGTTTAGTGAAGCTACTTTATGGACAATGATTTGTTTTTCCATTGATCACACTTTAGTTCTGTATTAGCTTTTGGGATGTGGAACTCCTAATCTTGCAGTGAACACTCACCAAGTTGAACTACTCACAGAAGAGCTGAAGAATATACTGATTACTGAATGGTAATTATGTCTAATTATTATGTTATAAATTAATCAAACCCCACTTTGCTTTGCGCTTGAAGATGGAAAAAATGCACTTACCTCATTCGAAGATCTATTTATTTTGAATTTATTAGCTAATAAAGGGTGAGTGAGGGTATATCATATGTTTTATTCATTTTCTGAGGGAAAGTCTGCAAAAACAAACATTTCCTCAAATATTTTTTCTCAAAATGAAATAAAAGCAAATGCAGTCCTATTATGTTCCGGCCATGATTAACATTAATTAGATGGATTTTTTTTTGGTAAGAGTGGAAATTTGCTACCGCTACAGCTTCTACCATAGCCACTTTGTGCTCTCTATAGTGATTAAAATTAATTAGATGGATTTTTGTTTTGGTAAGAGCAGAAATTTGCCGCCGCTACAATCTCCACCATTAGCGTTGTTGAGCACTTTGTGCATACTATAGTGAGTACACGGGGATGTAAACTCCATTAGGTAAGCTTGTGTGGTAGGCTCAACCCAAAAGGTATTGAGGAGGAGCGATTCTATCCCAGATCGTATGGATGACCACCCTCTAAACCAGTGTATTCAATTTTTTTTATCCTTTCATAACGTAATCAGCGCAAAATCATTAACTTCATCTATAATTTGCAATGTGCAATTATATTAAATCCATTAAAGATTCTAGTTGTTTAGAATGACGCTATATAGGTCCTTTACTTTACTATTTGTTTAAAAGCTGACCTTATGTAATTGTCTTTAGAATTGAGAAACTTAAAAGTTAAAATTAATGTACATGATCTGCTATAGTTTATTAAATTATCCGACTATAAATATGTAGGATGATAAATATAGAATGGTTGAGGAATAGCCGGTAGAAGAGGCCTCGGATAGGGAAAACTAGAGTTACACAATTTTTTTTTCGTTTTTGTGTGAAGAGAAGAGAAGACGAGATAATTTTTCTGTTACTATTTAAAGTTTTTATTCGAATGCCAATAAAGTAAAACATTCATAAGGGTATTAGATGGTAAATGTTTACCCGCGCACCGTGTTAAAACCCGATTGCGGTAAATTTTTACTAATTTACCCATTTAAAGACCCAAACTTTCGGGGCGTTCGATTGGAATACGATTTATACCGGTATAAATTATATCGGTATAAGTTATATTCGGATAAGTTATGTTGGGGTTGATGTTTATTCATTGTTTGGTATGTTGTATTAAGAATGACAATTGCATAATTTCTAAGAAGAAGATATAAGTTATATCGGTGCTAATTATTCCACCTTCTATAAGGTATAAGTTATCCCGGTGTTATAATTAATATCGGGATAACTTATACTTGATTTGCTAACCAAACAGAGTATTAAGGTAGTATTAAATTTTTATACTATCCTTATACCTTCTTATACCTCATGCCAAACGGTGTTAGAACTGTTATTTAAAGTTAGACTCAAGTTATTACAATTGTGAGCACGTGATTTTTGCCTTACCTGAGAAGTACTCCCAGAAAATTCAAAATAAAAATAGTTTCGTGTTAGGCATGATTTTTGTGATTTTTTTTTAAATTTACATTTTTGTGTGCATGTTTATTAATAAAAGACAAAAAAATATACATTAGGTTTTGCATTTTATGTGATTTACATTTTTAAGTGATATGTAGTTATGTGGGATAATTGTAGTAAAAAATAGTTGTGTTATAGGTTAGTATATGTATATATATATATATATATATATATATATATATATATATATATATATATATATATATACACATATACATATAATACATCATAAAGAGCAGAATTGGGCCATGGCTTAGTCTAAACAAACAGGCCCAAACGAATCACCTCTGATCCAACCCGTCCTCGATCGTGGCCGTTCGTTTCAAATTGATCCTAGGGCCACGATCTCTCTTATCAACCCGTTCAAGAAGCACTGATCTAGGCCGTTCAATTCAGTGGATCCAACGGCCAGTGCTTCATCCCCCAACCCGTTGAGCAACCCGACCCAATCAACCCCAGACAACCCGGCTCCCATAGCGACCAAACGGTATCGTTTGGATTAATGAAACGATCCAGGCCGTTGATCTCATTTGATCAAACGGCCAAGATTAGATCCCAGCCCCACCATATATACTAAAAAACCTACCCAGCCCCCCCCTTAGCCAGACCCCTCCTCTATCGTCTCTCTCAGAGACAAGCCAAGCCCCACCTTCCCCCACCGCACTCCGCCGGCCGGAAATCGTCTCCGCCGGCGGAAGTAGGCCAAACCAACCCAAACTAATACCAAAATCTTCCCCTCACCTCCACCATTACGGATCCGGCGTTAGTTAGCTTCGAATGTTAGTCAAACGCTTCGAATATCAATTCGAAGTTCGTCGGAATCTGAGAGTTCATCCCAAACCACCTCAAAATCACACCACAGCCTCCTTACACCTCCCCCACACTCCCACTAACATTGGTTTGGTTCGAATCTTGCCAGAATCGCAAAAGCCCCAAATCCGAGCCCAAGAACCCTAGAATTCCAAAATTAGGGATTTCGTCCGATGTTAAGAATTTGGAGTCAATAGGCTCTAATTGGAGTGTTTTTCGTTCGAAAAACACTTCAATTAAAGCATGTTCACTTCAAAAATACAATCTCAAGTCCGTGGAAGCCCGAGTTTGTTCGAGTTCGGATTGTCTTCATTAGGTATTTCAATCTTCTTCTGTTTTTAGTTATTGTTGTGTTCTTTGTTTGGTTTAGCCGTTAGTTGTTCTTTTTTGTGCTTAAATTTTATTTTTTGTTTCTTTTGTGAGAGGTCTGTCCTTCTACCCCTTAAGACCCTTATTTGGTCATTCTCATTTTTGTTTGTTGTTGGAAAATGTTAGTTATAGAATGTGTAGTCGTCTCGATCAACATTGTCAAGTGTTTAATTCTGCATTTTTTTTGTTTACCTGAAATTGTCGAATCACTGATTCGACGATTGACTTGTTACCAATTGTACCTGTTGTATGCTGTGATCGATTCAACAAATGTCGTCGAATACTTAGTTTCAATTGTTGCCGAGATTTTTAATTCACTGTTTTATCGGTTAAAATTGTTATCACTTTGATGTGTTGTAACTGATTGGATTTTACTATACTAGATAATGTTAGCATGGTTGCAAGTCACCATTGGGTTTGTTGGCTGTTGGATTCTGGGATGTAGTATTAGGGTTGAATAAATCCATTTGTTTAATCCCTCACCCATAAGATGGCCTAGTGGAGCCTGCTATTACAGCAGGGCACTCCACCAGGTTCTGCATTTCATATTTAGTTTACTAAAGCCCACACTTAGACAATTCTTAGTGCTGAAGCAGAAGGAGCAGTAGGATGGGCAGGGCCTTAGTTTAATTTACTGGCCATCCAAAGAAGAAGGGATTTGGCTATAAATATAGGATGAGTAGAACACTAGCAGGACCTGGAGAAAAAGAACAGGAATACCTGGAGAGAACACAGTCATAACTGGAGAGTAACTAGAGAGAAAAGAACAGTAATAGCTGGAGAGAAATAGGCAGCAAAGATACGATATTGAACCAAACATACAAAGATAGACAAGTACTGTTTCAGTGGCTTGTTTGTTACTGTTTCGTTTGTTTGGTTGCTGAGGTCCTGTTTGCCACCCTTGGGCTACTGCTGGTTAGTCCATTGTTGTTGTGGTTCTTGTGTTGGTGGGCTGAGATCGATTGGGTGTTATTTGCTGAGTTTGGAAGTGTCGAGCCACTGGCAGTGCTGTTATTTTGTCACTGGCAGCACTGTTTTGGGATTGCTTGGTCATTAGTGTTGCTGCCTGTTTGATTTTTGTTGCTGTTTGATCCAGTTGTCGTATGCTGCTACTGTGTTGACCATTGTTGAGTGTTGTGATAGCTCTAGTGGTTGCTGTTGGTCTAGTTGATTGCTGCCACTGGTTGTTGTTGCTGTTTTGTGTCTATTGTTTGCTGTTGATCCAGTGTTGGTGCTGTGCTACTGTGGTTAACTGCCACTGGTTGTTAGTCTGTTTGATTGCTGCCACTGGTTTGTTGTTGCTGTTTGGTATATTGAGTTGCTGTTGGTTTACTGTGGTTGTTCCTGGTCTACTGTTGTTACTCCTGTTACTGTTGCTGCATTGCCACTGCTCACTCGTCTTTGTTCTTCCGCGTTCCAGGTACACATCTCTGTTGTTGTAATTCCTTGGTTCGAAAAGAATGAAGCCTGAAGTTTATGTTTGAAGTCTGTTGAATCATGTAGTCGTCCAAAGTCTTATGTTTGATTACGTTCTGTTATTAGCTAATTAAGTTTGTAATGCTAGTTTTGGTTATGGAAAAGTGTAGCTAGACCAAAGATACACTATCATTAGATATGCACGTAAACCTGAATTAGTCTGTTGTATCTCTGTTCAATCTTCTCTACTCATGTGTGTAATCTCTAACTCTGTTAACGTTAGACCTTATGTTAAAAGCAAGATTAGCTAGGGAGTTATTACTCAACCGAATGACGTAATTAGATTAAAGGAGTCGGGGGTGCATTTCATGCGACCCGACCCCAATTTCGGGCAAGAGCAAATAAAGCGTGTCAGGAACCACAGGCGCATTTCATGTGGTGTGGTTCGTAGCAAGTTTTGAATAATTTGGAATCAACTCCTAAGTAAAATACAGTGGGATGTAGTTCGCTTTAGATTTGAATCAAAGGTGCGCCTCGCCCAATAGTTACACTAATCGCACAGCCTTCATAAATGTACATATAAAATACTATTTTGAGAGGCGTCGCTTCTTAACGAATATCACGCCCTTCTCAACAGTGTAAATAAGTAGTCGATCCGGGCGTATATTTTAGTTCTATCTTCTTAAATACGGGTGTGCATTTCATGCGACCCGAATCCAAACCCCGAAATGTTGAATAAGAATATGTCGAGGATCCGGGTGCATTTCATGCGACGTGATTCGAAAGCATATTTTTAAGCAACTTTCTCTTTCGCAAATCATAACCAATAATAAAAGCGGTAAAGGGATATTAACTTGCACTAAGTACATAATTGTAAAAAGCGGATAGATAAGCCAAACACGACAGTTGAGCGACCGTGCTAGAACCACGGAATTCGGGAATGCCTAATACCTTCTCCCGGGTTAATAGAATTCATTATCCAGATTTCCGGTTCGCGGACCGTTAAATAGAGTCATTCTTTTCCTCGATTCGGGATTTAACCGGTGACTTGGGACACCATAAATCTCCCAAGTGGCGACTCTGAAATAATTGAAATAAATCCCATCTCGATTGTCCTTTAATTGGAAAAACTCTTTGCATCCTCGCGGGTGCGGAAAAAAGAGGTGTGACAGCTCTGGCGACTCTGCTGGGGATTTCTTTAGAATTCGAGCTCGGAATAACTGTTGTATTTGGCATATTTATTATCTGATTCTTTTACATGTTGGCATCAATGTGCAAAATGTTGTTTTTACCGCTTTGATATTTTGTGAACTGTACATATAAATTGTGCCGGAACCAATCTCCTCTCTGAGTCTTCTAAATCATGAAGAAGGGTGCACTTCGTGTGACTTCTTTTCTGTATAGTGTCTAATTCCCACTTTAGAACGAGGTTTGGATAAGTTGCAAAACCGGCGAAGCTTCTGTATTCCCGGGTTGTTGCCTCCTCCTCGGCTCGAGCTGTCCGCTCGGGTAAGCCAGGTCTAGTACAATAAACCCAGGTTTTGAACCTAGAATAACAAAGCTTCATGCCGGATCCCTAGTAGGAACGTTTATTTGCATCATGTTGCATTTTGGCTTAGGGGACTCAACACAGGGGTTGGGTCCGTCTAGGACAGGTGACCTGAAATGAAAAGACTATCCTGCTGCATACTGTTTGTCTTACGCATTTATCTGTTATAGACTTGCATGCTGACCGGCTTTAGAAAAAAAAAAAAAAAAAAAGAAAAAGAAAAAAGGAAAGGAAAATATGTTTTGTTCTTAAGATAGAAATAGCTTACTTGTCTTCCTTTAGTAAAATGAATAAATAAATAATGTCGTTTGTTTCGTCAAAACCGAACTACGTGGGTTTGATTCTCATTGGATGTGAGATACGTAGGCAACCTCCATCGGGTCCAACTTCACCTTTTGAAAAATGGCCGAAAAATCAAAACTAACTTTTGTACTAAATAAGTCGGTGACGCTGTTTTTAAAAATAGCCGAATGTTCCCGAAAGGGACGCCGGAAGGCTAATTTCGTATAAACGGCCACCTTTGGGTCAATTTTTGATTTCGATCAATTTACCCCACAGCATTAAAAGCCTTCGTCCCCGAGACGTTGAAAGGCCGTGATTGAAAACTGATTTTTTATTTTTAGCAAAACAAAGTTGTTTTTCTTATTTAAATCACCTTAATAAATGTGCAGGATGAGCACGAATCGGAATAAATCATTTTCAATCTTTAGCGAGGTCCCTCAGCAGCTCCATATATGGTGGAACGATTTGGAAGACAGTAGCAAAAAGGTCGTAGGGAGAATTTTGGGAGGTTTGGTTGATCTGTTGAATATCGAGCCAAGGGAAGACATCATCAAGGCACTCGTATCTTTCTGGGATCCGACCCGCAATGTGTTCCGTTTTGTTGACTTCGAACTGACGCCCACATTAGAGGAAATTGCGGGCTATGCAGGATTAAATGGGAAACTAAGAGGGCAATACCTGCTCTCACCAAGACCGGTATCTCCACATGAGTTTCTGGATTTGCTGAGCATTAGTCGGAAGGTGAAAAATGATGATCTGCTGAAGGGATGTTGCGATCTTCAATTCTTATATCAACGGTACGGCACTCCTCGGGGTTTTGAAGAGTCAAACCTTGGACTGACTCACGCAGGGAATAGAACCAAGTGGGAGGCCAGACGAATTCTAGCATTCATAACGACATTCTTGGGGATTGTGATTTGTCCGCGCGAAGATAAGAAAATAGAGATAAGTCTGGTAGGAATAGCCGATGTTGCAATCAAAAAGGCTACCAGCACGGTGGTCCCTTTGGTTTTGTCCGAAATCTATCGAGCCTTGACTGTATGCCGAGAAGGGGGAAATTTCTTCCAAGGTTGCAATCTGTTACTCCAATTATGGATGCAAGAACACCTCCATCACCGAACACAATACATGAACCATGGGTTGACCGGAAAAACCTGTATCAGGGGTTTCGAAGAACGGATGATGGGTGCTGTATTCCCTGAAGGCGTCGAGGCATGGCTTGCACGATTGAGCTCAATGAAGCCGATCAGATTGAATGGGCGTTCGGGTGGTTACCCGATACCGAAGTAATATATATGGCAGCCGAGGAGTGTTATATCCTTCTGATGGGGATCCGCAGTGTCCAACCATATGTCCCTCACCGTGTCTTACGTCAACTAGGAAGGTTTCAGGTTATTCCTACCGATCAAGACCTGAGGAAGTACGCCATTGAGTTGAGCCCGGGAGTTGTATTCCCCGAAGAGAAGATTAGAAGGCCTGTGGCACGAATGTCGGTTCCTTGAGCCTAAAACCATGGTCCGGGAACTAGCTAAGGGAGAGGCGGACCCAAAGTACAACGTATGGTTCGGGAAAAGATTTCAGATTCGTCGGAAATGTTCTAAAAGAGCCCATGTCCAACAATTCACGGAAGATTCACGGGAACAATGGGATTGGTTAGCAAAGGAGGAGGGGTACAGGACGAAGATTGGCAGGATAGAACAACAGGTCCGGGACCTCCAATTCGAGAAGAACATGCAAGCTGCCACCGACGAAGGAGACAAAAAGAAGTTGGCACAAGAAAATGACTTCTTGAGAGCTCAAATCCAGCAAATGAAAAGAGATGCTGACAGACAGTTGAGGAGTCGGGCAGACGAAAAATTGATAAAGGGTTTGAGAAGCCAAGTCACCGATATCCAAAGAGAATTGGACGAGTCGAAAGCCCAGACAACGAGGATCCGTGCTAGCTGGAGAAAGGAGGCACATCAACATGCACTTCACCTAAAACGGGTGGAAGAAGATTACACCGAGATCATCACTAGTCCTGAGGGAAGCAAATGTTGTCCTCAGGGAGCGGGTTTTCAAGCAAGCCCAAGATGCCAGAGCGGACCTCGACCGTTGCCACAATTTGATGGCCCGACTGCAAGGACAAGTGGATAGGCTCCTAGACCAAGTCACCAACAATGCTCGAAGATTGGGGGCGAAAAGCCAGCAGATAGAGCGGCTACTCGGAGAAAGGGACATGATCAAGGACAGAATTGGAGAAATCGGGCACTATGTCACCATGAAGTGCCTAGCTTGTGAACGAATGCCCCGCGCCGACCTTTTCGCTTCAATTATGGGTTATGTTCATCGGATCATGGAAGAGTTGAGGGAACTGCACAAGGACCTCACACCAAGGCCCGCGGCAAGGCCGAATGATGCCTCGCGGGCCCCCAGGGATTTTAGGGCATTAGATTTTTGATTGAAAATGTATTTTGAAATGTTGAGTCAAGCTAGTTGGCATTTTTATCTTTACTTTCCCAAGTCAAGCATTTTCTTTTGTTTTTGCTGATTGTTGTAAGACGTGTTTTGTAACTACACGGTTTTATTTGATATAAAAGTTACTGAATTTTGCCACAATCTTGTTACCAGAACTACGCTCGGTCTGATTCACGCGGGGTCGTGATACGTAGGCAATCCACATAAGATTCGACCACCACTAAAAAGAAAGGAATCCAAAGGTTAAATAACAATAAGGCTTGCAAAGATAGTCGAAAGAGAAAAAGAAAAAAAAAGAAGAAAAGAAAAAGAAAAAAGGCCGGAATGACGCATGTTAAGAGTACATGTAGAAAGGGTTATTTGGTTAGGTGCATTGCATCCAACGTGCTATAACATATCCGTCAAACTCGGTGAACTAACAAGTTTGTTGCATATGCCCAGAAAGTTTAGCAGTTGGTTTGACAGAATATACTGGCCAGCCATCACTACCGTACTAGATCCAAAGGACCGATTACAGTAAGCATGTCTAGTTCTGGCAAGAGTCTCGAGGAAGAAAAATCCGAGCTACAAATCATGAAAGAAGAGGTAGACCGGTTAAAACAACAGATATCAGAGATGCACCTGGCCTGGGCCAGGGAACAGTCTTCACCAAACCGTCCTACTCTCGCCTCAGCTCCGGAACATCCACCCATCGATCCTTCAACAAGCGCCCCGAGCTATCCATACTTTCAGGGGGAAAACCCATATGCCACCCACATTCCACCAGCCAAACCAAATCCTCCTCCA
Source organism: Nicotiana noctiflora (assembly GCA_032618575.1). Taxonomy (NCBI): domain Eukaryota; kingdom Viridiplantae; phylum Streptophyta; class Magnoliopsida; order Solanales; family Solanaceae; genus Nicotiana; species Nicotiana noctiflora. The sequence goes on from JASVEL010012948.1 coordinate 189,412, forward strand.
GTCACCCCTATTTTTGTGGCACCTCCACCTGCTCCTCTGCAAAGGCCGGCCAGCGAGCCATATGTTCGGATCCATGACAACTCTTACTATCCTCCAGAGCCTACTTTCAGGGCTCCTGAACCACAATCACATACACCTCACTGGGATAATCCGGCAGAACCGGAAAAACACTTCCAAAGTTCGGAACACGAGGAAGTTGTCAGAAAAGTTAAAAGCCTGGAGCAGTCCTTCAGGAACATGCACGGTTTGGGCAACCAGGTCAGCGTCGCCTATAAGGATCTGTGTCCATTTCCGGACGTCCAGTTACCAGCAGGGTTTAAAATGCCCAAATTCGACCTATACGAGGGGCACGGTGACCCAGTGGCCCACCTGCGGGGGTTTTGCAGTAAAATGAGAGGGGCCGGAGGACGGGACGAACTTCTGATAGCCTACTTCGGCCAGAGTCTGGGAGGATCGGCGTTGGAGTGGTACACTAGACAGGATCCCAGCAGATGGTTTACGTGGGATGATTTGGCTCAAGCTTTTATCGGCCAGTTCCAATACAATCTTGAGATAATCCCCGACCGCCTATCATTGTTAAAATTAGAGAAGAAGCCCGCTGAAAGCTTCAGGGAATTTGGTTTCCGTTGGAGGGAACAGGCGGCCAGGGTAGATCCGCCGATGAGAGAGAGCGAGATGGTGGACTACTTCTTGCAGACATTAGAGCCCACCTACTTCGGACATCTGGTAACGTCCGTAGGCAAATCATTCACTGAGGTGATAAAAATGGGGGGTATGATCGAGGAGGGTCTGAAGGCCAACAAGATCATGAGTTACTCAGCACTGAAAGCCACCACTCAGGCTATCCAAAGTGGTACTGGAGGAGTACTGGGGAAAAAGAGGAGAGAGGAAGTTGCGGCCGTCGAGTCCGGGCATGGTTCAGAAATAGAGGCCCCGCACCCCAATATAGCCCACCCCAACCTCACCACCAAAATTACTCCCACAACCCATATAACCACCCGCACCATTACTATCCCGCACCTGATCCCCATTTTACTGTCCACCATGCACAGTCCTATTCTGCACCTCCTGTCCATGCACCGTGGCGTGCACCAAACCCGCAAAACAATCACCCACCCCCAAGAGCTTACGGAAACCCCTCGGGCACGAGTTTCCGTCCGAACCAGGCATTCAGGGGCGACAGGGCGCCGAGGCCAAAGACTTTCACTCCCTTAGGAGAGTCTTACACTAGTCTGTTCCACCGGTTGAAGCAAGTAGGGTTGCTAAATCCGGTTGAAGCTAAGCTACCAAACCCCCTCCCGAAGAACCTGGACCATTCAGTAAATTGTGCCTACTGCTCGGGATGTCCGGGACACGATACAGAAAAGTGTTGGAGGCTAAAGACGGCCATCCAGGAGCTCATTGACACTCGCAGGATTGAGGTCCAGACTCCAACCGAGCCCAACATCAACCAAAACCCGCTTCCAACTCATCATGAGACCAATATGATCGAGTTGGTACGGGCGGAGGAAGGAAAGGAGAAAGCCTCTCAGACTGTAATGATGATTAAGTCTAGCGGGGCAGGAACGAGAAAAGGGCCAAGCCTTGATGAGTCGCCCAGTTGCAAGAAGGACATACCAGGAGAGTCGGAAGCAGGAAAGGAAAGTGTGAACGAAGTACCGGTGAAGCCGGCCAAGATAGTTGTACCAGGGGCAGCAATCAAGCCCATTTTGACAGTAGCAGGCGTTCGAATGGATCCTTTCATCATCCAGCCGGCAACACAGTTGCCAGTAACTGATAGCCGGGCTGTCCCATGGAATTATGCTCGGATTACAACGACCTACAGAGGAAAGGAGGTGAAAGAGGAAGTTTGTGAAGCCCAAGGGTTGACCCGCTCGGGGAGATGTTTTGCCCCCGCGGAATTGAGGAAGACCACTCCGGCAGTATTGAAAAAGCCGGTCACTGATGAAGAGGCGGAAGAATTCTTGAAAAGATGAAGCTGCATGACTACTCTGTCTTAGAGCAGTTAAAGAAGACTCCGGCGCAAATATCATTGCTATCCTTGCTGATACATTCCGAAGAACATCGGCAAGCATTGATGAAAGTCCTGAATGAGGCACATGTACCGGATAAAATCTCAGTGAGCCATTTGGAGAAGATCACCAATCGGATCTTCGAAGCAAATCGGATCACCTTCACCGATGACGAGTTGCCCGAGGAAGGCACTGAGCATAACAGGGCTTTATATCTTACGGTGAAGTGTGAAGAGGCGGTGGTTACCAAAGTCCTTGTCGATAATGGGTCCAGTGCTAACATTTGTCCTCTCTCTACACCGGGCAAATTAAAAGTAGACATCGGCAGGGTACGCAAGAACAGCGTATGTGTTCGAGGGTTTGACGGAGGAGGCAAAGCGTCGGTTGGTGACATAGTGCTAATCTTGACAATCGGGCCAGTGGAGTTCACCATGGAATTCCAGGTGCTGGACATGGTGGTGTCATATAACCTCCTGATAGGGCGACCATGGATCCATGCCGCAAGAGCAGTTCCATCCAGCTTGCACCAACTCGTCAAGTTCGAGTGGGACCAACAGGAGATCGTCGTCCATGGAGAGAACGATCCACAATCGGGCACCATCATTCCCTTTGTTGAAACAGAAGAAGATGTTGGGCCGTGGGTATATCAGGTCTGCGATGTGGTGTCCGCCCACCGAGTTCCGGAAGGGGAATGCATTCCCGATGACAGGACAATTACTGCAGATGTCATGGTGGCTCATGAAATGTTGCGACATGGTTTCATACCCGGTAAAGGTCTAGGTGCATCTCCGCAAGGAATCATACAACCGGTATCGGTGGTCGAAAACTTGGGAACCTTCGGCTTGGGATTCCAGCCAGCCTCAGAGGACATCCGGCGAGCAAAGAGGAGTAAGCAGAAGACATGGGTGCTCCCAAAGCCTGTTCCACGCCTTTCCCAATCTTTTGTCAGGTCCGGAGCAAGAGGATATCCAACGACAAAGATTCCCGGTCCTACGATCGGGCCAGATGAAGAGTTCTTCAGGAAGTTCGAGGACCTATTCACAGATGTATGTATGCTCGAGGACGGTGAAGGATCTAGTCATGCCGAGATACAATTTGTGGGACCAAAGGCAAAACTGAATAACTGGAAGGCTACTCCTCTCCCTGTCCGGAAGGAGTCTTGGTAGTTTGTCTTGGATTGTTTTTCTTTCGAAATTTTGTGTTGGGGGTTTGTCCCCGGAGTAAAATCCCGTTGTTTTTAGTTCATTTTTGATTTAAGTTTGCAGTTTGTTTCCCCTTGTACAGTTCCCATTTAATGAAATTTTGTTCCCTTCGCGTCTAATTTTGTTTATTTTCCTTTCTTTTTACTTTTCTGAACAGCCTTCTGTCAATCGATCTTAATGATATGGCGTGCTTAAAGATTAATCAACCCAGTCTAGAAAGTCAATCGGGTTTGGAAATAATAACGCATGAAATAAGAAGTGACGAGAGTGAGTCGGAGTACGGCGATGATGAAGCCGTAGAAGAAATCGGTGAAGAATTAAGTCACTTCGAGGAAAAACCCAAACCGAATTTAAATGATACTGAGGCCGTTAATCTAGGGAATGCGGATGACGTCAAAGAAACCCGGATAAGTGTCCATATTAAACCCAATCTGAGAGAAGAACTGATCAAAACACTCATGGAGTTTAAAGACATTTTCGCATGGTCGTACGACGACATGCCCGGACTCAACACTGATCTAGTGGTTCATAGATTACCCACTGATCCGGCATATCCTCCCGTCAAGCAAAAACTGCGGAAATTCAAGACGGAGATGAGTGTGAAGATTAAGGAGGAGGTAACCAAGCAGTTACAGGCGAAAGTCATTCGTGTCACTCGATACCCTGAATGGTTGGCTAACGTAGTACCGGTGCCAAAGAAAGACGGAAAGATCAGAGTATGCGTGGACTATCGCAATCTCAACAAGGCAAGTCCTAAGGATAATTTCCCACTTCCCAATATCCATATCCTGATTGATAATTGCGCCGAACGCGAAATTGGATCCTTTGTGGACTGTTACGCGGGATATCATCAGATTTTGATGGATGAAGAGGACGCAGAAAAGACGGCTTTTATCACACCGTGGGGGACTTATTGCTACCGAGTGATGCCGTTTGGTTTGAAGAATGCAGGAGCAACATATATGAGGGCGATGACTACGGTATTCCATGACATGATACACAAGGAAATTGAGGTGTACGTGGATGATGTGATCATAAAATCTAGGCGTCAAGAAGACCATGTTGCCGACCTCGGGAAGTTCTTTCAAAGACTTCGAAGGTACGACATCAAGCTCAATCCGGCCAAATGCGCATTCGGAGTTCCATCAGGAAAGTTGCTAGGATTCATCGTCAGCCGACGGGGCATTGAGTTGGACCCCTCCAAAATCAAGTCCATTCAGGAGTTACCCCCGCCGAAGAATAAAACAGAGGTGATGAGTCTGTTGGGAAGGTTGAATTACATCAGTAGGTTTATTGCCCAGCTTACGGCAACCTGTGAACCCATATTCCGCCTATTGAAGAAAGACGCTGCGATAGAATGGACGGCAGAATGTCAGGAAGCGTTTGACCGGATCAAAGGGTATCTGTCAAATCCACCCGTACTAGTTCCGCCTGAGCCGGGCAGACCCCTGATTCTTTATTTGACGGTTTTGGAGAATTCGTTCGGCTGCGTACTGGGGCAGCATGATCTTACTGGCAAGAAGGAACGGGCCATTTACTACCTCAGTAAGAAATTTACAGTCCACGAGGTCAAGTACACTCATCTAGAAAAGACATGTTGCGCCTTGACTTGGGTAGCCCAAAAGCTGAAACACTATTTGTCTTCTTACACCACTTACCTCATTTCGCGTTTGGATCCGTTGAAGTATATTTTCCAGAAACCTATGCCTACAGGGAGGTTAGCAAAATGGCAAATATTACTTACGGAGTTCGACATCATATACGTGACAAGGACGGCTATGAAAGCTCAAGCCCTGGCCGATCACTTAGCTGAAAATCCTGTTGATGACGAATACGAACCCTTGAGGACGTATTTTCCAGACGAAGAGGTGTTGCAAATTGAGGGGTTAGAACCGACCAAGGATCCAGGGTGGAAGCTCTTCTTCGACGGAGCGGCGAACGCAAAAGGAGTCGGAGTAGGGGCTGTGCTTATATCTGAAACAGGACATCATTATCCTGTTACTGCTCAACTGCGTTTTCATTGTACCAATAATATGGCTGAGTACGAGGCATGTATCTTGGGGTTGCGATTAAGCGGTGGACATGGATGTACAGGACGTCTTGGTCTTGGGGGACTCGGACCTTCTGGTACATCAGATTCAGGGAGAATGGGAAACCAGAGATTTAAAGCTTATCCCGTATCGTCAGTGCTTGCATGATCTGACCAAGCGCTTTCGATCAGTAGAATTCAGACACATCCCAAGGATGCATAATGAGGTTGCCGACGCTCTAGCTACTTTAGCGTCAATGCTACATCACCCGGACAAGGTTCGTGTCGATCCATTACACATCCATGTCCGGAATCAACATGCTTATTGTAACGTGATAGAGGAAGAGGTGGATGGTGAGCCGTGGTTTCATGATGTCAAGGAATACCTCAGGTTAGAAGTATACCCAGAGCAAGCAACCGGAGATCAAAAGCGAGCTATTCGGCGGTTGGCGAACGGATTTTTCCTTAGTGGAGGGGTGCTGTACAAAAGAACCCCAGACTTGGGATTATTGAGATGTATAGATGCAAGTCAAGCCACAACAGTGATGACGGATATACACTCGGGAGTTTGCGGACCACACATGAGCGGATATGTATTGGCAAAGAAGATTCTTCGAGCAGGATATTATTGGCTCACTATGGAGCGGGATTGTATAAGTTTCGTGCGAAGATGCCATCAGTGTCAGATACACGGAGATTTGATTCATTCTCCGCCGACTGAATTGCATACAATGTCCGCACCATGGCCGTTTGTCGCATGGGGTATGGATGTTATTGGACCTATTGAGCCTGCAGCTTCCAACGGTCATAGGTTCATTCTGGTAACGATTGATTATTTTACCAAGTGGGTGGAGGCCAAAACATTCAAATCAGTGACCAAGAAGGCGGTAGTGGACTTCGTACACTCCCACATCATTTGTAGGTTTGGAATTCCAAAGATGATCATTACGGATAACGGTGCAAATCTTAACAGTGGATTGATGAAAGAGGTATGTCAACAGCTCAAGATTACACACCGAAATTCCACACCGTATCGCCCAAAAGCAAACGGTGCGGTCGAGGCAACGAAACAAGAACATAAAGAAGATATTGAGGAAGATGATAGAAGTGGTCTAGGCAATGGCATGAAAAGTTACCATTTGCGCTGTTGAGTTATCGCACTACCGTCCGGATTCGGTAGGTGCAACCCCTTACTTGTCGGTATACGGAACGAAGCAGTAATACCCGCGTAAGTTGAGATTCCGTCCCTCCGAATTGTCGCCGAGGCTGAGATTGATGACGACGAGTGGGTTAAAACCCGATTAGAGCAATTGAGCTTGATCGATGAAAAGAGATTGACAGCAGAGTATGTCACGGCCAATTGTATCAAAAGAGAATGGCGAGAGCGTATAACAAGAAGGTACGTCCCGGGAGATTTGAAGTGGGACAGCATGTGTTGAAGAGAGTTCTACCACATCAAGCCGAAGCGAAAGGCAAGTTCGCTCCAAATTGGCAGGGACCATTTGTGGTGACTAGAGTATTATCCAACGGCGCTCTATGTCTGACTGATGTCGAGGGAAGATGCACCGATATGGCTATCAATTCTGATGCAGCTAAGAGATATTATGTGTAATTCTTTAATGCATTTGTCAACGTTTGGTTTCGTTTGTGTGTATTTGGCATTTTTCGGAGAATGAAATGACAGAGGCAATTGTTCTACTACCCAAACACTTTACCTTTGTTTCCCCCTTTTGAGCCTTAATCATTCTTTCATATACCCTCTTTCGGAATCATCAAGGAAGATGTGTAACAGAATAGAAAAGAAACAAAGAAGTAATACAAGAAAAAGTGAACTACGTTCGACCTGATTCCTCAAGAAGGATACGTAGGCGCCACACGGCTCGGTCATAATAAAATAAAAATCAAAAAAATCCCCCAAGCAACGAAACTGGGGCAGAAGTCATTGTTTCGTTTGAAGGATAGTATGGATTCCGAAAGTTGTAGTAAGCTAACCGTTGAGGCTAAACCCCCTTGCTTCAGCCTCACGCGCAGAAACCATATCAAGAACCAGAAAGACCTCTCGATCAGTATTTGAGAAGTGCCAAGTCATGTGAATGAAAGCCAGGAGTGACATCCCGACCCTCGATTGAATCCAGGATGCAAGCCAAAAGGGGATAACGCTCTAGAGGGAATCTCAGGGGTGATACCCCGCCGCAGGGAAAGAAAGCATAAATGAGAGAGTCTCAACGGTGAAAACCCTCGCGGGCACCTTAAGGCGAAGGAAGTTGAGAGAAGTAAAATGAGAGAGTCTTACGGTGAAAACCTTCACGGGCACCTTAAGGCGACGGAAGATAGAGAGAAATGAGAGAATCTCATTAGTGAAAACCCTTTGAAGGGCACTGTGAGGTGACAGGACGAGATGGTTACAAGATGTCTGTATGAGACGAGGTTTGGACATCCGTTTACCTCTAGCGTAGCGCGGCATCAGAAAGTGATTGACATGAATAGACTGGGTAGTTTAATCTCAAAGGCGCGGCATAACCATTGGATCATGCACACATTCAGATAAGTTTTCCTATTTTTGAGTTCAGAAAAGTTTTTCTCTTCTTTTGTCATTTGCGGTCAGTATTCTTTTCTTTTCTTTCATTTTCGAAGATTGATTTTTCAAAGCTTACTACCAAGTCTCCCAAAGCAGTATATTGAAAGTGAATAGGCATGGAACGAGGCAATAAGACAGAAGTCGTTACGATAGTAAGATTGGGATGACAGGCTGAGTGGAAGGTTCGCAAGAATTATGGAGTAGGATGGACACATGTGGCATGTCCGAGGGATGATTTCACGCAACAGATCACCGGCTAAAAAGAGTCGGATCAAACCAAAGAGTGGAATAAAAGGAAAGATGAGAGGTCGTTCGTGGAAAGAGCATCGTCCCCAGCAAGCGTCAACGTCGCCCTCAAAGTTCGAGAGAGGCCGAGCAGCTGAAAGAGAAAAGAAAATGGCCTCAACAAGAGTGGCGCGACCACTCACCGCATTTGGAAACTAACAATTTTTCTTTGATTTAAAAGCAGGAAAAGAGGGTTCGTTGGCAGAAAAGCATACCGTCCAGAAGTTTATCAAACTGGGGCAGAAAATTTTCTCCTGTTGCGAAAATTTTCTGGAAAGCAAGACTCAGAGGATAAGGGTAGAAAGCAACACAAGATTTCGGGAAATACCAGCTCCGAGCAGAATAGTTTTGAGAAAGGCCAGACGGCACGATGGGGTAATATTTGAGCTCGGTATCACCCCCAGCAGTTGTGGGAAAATAAAACAATGGCTTCGAGATTCTCCTAGCAGTATTACATCCCATAATTTGTTCGAGGAGGCAAAAGCGTGAGTCCCACAGGAAGTATGGGAAGAAGGAAGAGAATGAGGGGTGAAGGAAACAAAGAATACTTCTTCAGCAGCATCATCCCCAACAGGCGAGTAAACAGTTCCAAAATACCCCCCAGCTGCCAGAAGAAAAGTAATACGACCCAGGGGAAGGCAATTCCAAGACAGGATAATTCAGAAGAGAAAGTGGTCCGAGAGGCAATGCAGAAAGAAGAAAATGGTACAAGAAGCAAAGGAAGGTAATCAAGATAGGATGAAATCAGAAGTAGTAATTGAAGTCAGGGAGCCCGCCCGAAGAATGGAGTGGCGATTAATTTTGAAGTTGTAGTTGAAGTCAGGGAGCCCGCCTGAAGAATGGAATGGCGATTTAATTTTGAAGTTGTAGTTGAAGTCAGGGAGCCCGCCTGGAGAATGGAGTGGCGATTTAATTTTGAAGTAGTAATTGAAGTCAGGGAGCCCGCCTGGAGAATGGAGTGGCGATTTAATTTTTCAGCAGCATCATCCCCAGCAGGCGAGTAAACAGTTCCAAAAATATCCCCAGCAGCCAGAAGAAAAAGTAATACGACCCAGGGGAAGGCAATTCCAAGACAGGATAATTCAGAAGAGAAGGTGGTCCGAGAGGCAATGCAGGAAGAAGGAAATGGTACAAGAGGCAAGGAAGGTAATCAAGATAGGATGAAATCAGTGAGTAGTAGTTGAAGTCAGGGAGCCCGCCTGGAGAATGGAGTGGCGATTTAATTTGAAGTAGTAGTTGAAGTCAGGGAGCCCGCCTGGAGAATGGAGTGGCGATTTTATTTTTGAAGTTGTAGTTGAAGTCAGGGAGCCCGCCTGGAGAATGGAGGAGGAAATCAGTGAGTTGTAGTTGAAATCAGGGAGCCCGCCCGGAGAATGGAGTGGCGGTTTTATTTTGAAATTGTAGTTGAAGTCAGGGAGCCCGCCTGAAGAATGGAGTGGCGATTTAATTTTGAAGTAGTAATCGAAGTCAGGGAGCCCGCCTGAAGAATGGAGTGGCAATTTTATTTTGAAGCAGTAATTGAAGTCAGGGAGCCCGCCTGAAGAATGGAGTGGCGATTTTATTTTGAAGCAGTAGTTGAAGTCAGGAAGCCCGCCTGGAGAATGGAGTGGCGATTTAATTTTGAAGTTGTAATTGAAGTCAGGGAGCCCGCCTGGAGAATGGAGTGGCGACCTGTTTAATTTGGTAGAGGAAGTCAGGGAGCCCGCCTGGAGAATGGAGTGGCGATTTAATTTCGAAGTAGTAGTCGAAGTCAGGGAGCCCGCCTGGAGAATGGAGTGGCGATCTGTTTTAATTTGGTAGAGGAAAGCGGTAGAATGTAACAGAAATCTCCGGCATGAATCCAAGTTCGTAAGAAGAGAAGAAGCATCAGAAGGAACGCCAAGTCAGACAGGATGGCAAGGAGCGCGACAAGATCAAGTTAAAAAGGATAGATAAGAACTTGTAGTACTGTAACTTAGTCTAGCTTCTTGTTTTTGTTGCTTAGTGCGGTGTAACAAGGAAATCAGCTAAGCGGTGGTAACAACAGTAACAGCGGCAACAGCAGTAACAGCGAGATCGCAACAGTCATGGTAGTCCCAGCTACCAGAACTTCCCGAACTACATTGACCTGATTCCCTTTTAGCCAGGGATATGTAGGAGACCTTTGAAGCAAGGTTCGGTCAAAACTTTTCCAAAATGCTTCATACGGAGTGATCGAATGGGCAAAAATCGCTTATATCCGCTCATTTATCTTTGCACGAAAACTCTGCGTGTTTATGCGCAAAGAGGGGCAGCTGTGAGCACGTGATTTTTGCCTTACCTGAGAAGTACTCCCAGAAAATTCAAAATAAAAATAGTTTCGTGTTAGGCATGATTTTTGTGATTTTTTTTTAAATTTACATTTTTGTGTGCATGTTTATTAATAAAAGACAAAAAAATATACATTAGGTTTTGCATTTTATGTGATTTACATTTTTAAGTGATATGTAGTTATGTGGGATAATTGTAGTAAAAAATAGTTGTGTTATAGGTTAGTATATGTATATATATATATATATATATATATATATATATATATATATATATATATATATATATATATATATATACACATATACATATAATACATCATAAAGAGCAGAATTGGGCCATGGCTTAGTCTAAACAAACAGGCCCAAACGAATCACCTCTGATCCAACCCGTCCTCGATCGTGGCCGTTCGTTTCAAATTGATCCTAGGGCCACGATCTCTCTTATCAACCCGTTCAAGAAGCAGTGATCTAGGCCGTTCAATTCAGTGGATCCAACGGCCAATGCTTCATCCCCCAACCCGTTGAGCAACCCGACCCAATCAACCCCAGACAACCCGGCTCCCATAGCGACCAAACGGTATCGTTTGGATTAATGAAACGATCCAGGCCGTTGATCTCATTTGATCAAACGGCCAGGATTAGATCCCAGCCCCACCATATATACTAAAAAACCTACCCAGCCCCCCCCTTAGCCAGACCCCTCCTCTATCGTCTCTCTCAGAGACAAGCCAAGCCCCACCTTCCCCCACCGCACTCCGCCGGCCGGAAATCGTCTCCGCCGGCGGAAGTAGGCCAAACCAACCCAAACTAATACCAAAATCTTCCCCTCACCTCCACCATTACGGATCCGGCGTTAGTTAGCTTCGAATGTTAGTCAAACGCTTCGAATATCAATTCGAAGTTCGTCGGAATCTGAGAGTTCATCCCAAACCACCTCAAAATCACACCACAGCCTCCTTACACCTCCCCCACACTCCCACTAACATTGGTTTGGTTCGAATCTTGCCAGAATCGCAAAAGCCCCAAATCCGAGCCCAAGAACCCTAGAATTCCAAAATTAGGGATTTCGTCCGATGTTAAGAATTTGGAGTCAATAGGCTCTAATTGGAGTGTTTTTCGTTCGAAAAACACTTCAATTAAAGCATGTTCACTTCAAAAATACAATCTCAAGTCCGTGGAAGCCTGAGTTTGTTCGAGTTCGGATTGTCTTCATTAGGTATTTCAATCTTCTTCTGTTTTTAGTTATTGTTGTGTTCTTTGTTTGGTTTAGCCGTTAGTTGTTCTTTTTTGTGCTTAAATTTTATTTTTGTTTCTTTTGTGAGAGGTCTGTCCTTCTACCCCTTAAGACCCTTATTTGGTCATTCTCATTTTTGTTTGTTGTTGGAAAATGTTAGTTATAGAATGTGTAGTCGTCTCGATCAACATTGTCAAGTGTTTAATTCTGCATTTTTTTTGTTTACCTGAAATTGTCGAATCACTGATTCGACGATTGACTTGTTACCAATTGTACCTGTTGTATGCTGTGATCGATTCAACAAATGTCGTCGAATACTTAGTTTCAATTGTTGCCGAGATTTTTAATTCACTGTTTTATCGGTTAAAATTGTTATCACTTTGATGTGTTGTAACTGATTGGATTTTACTATACTAGATAATGTTAGCATGGTTGCAAGTCACCATTGGGTTTGTTGGCTGTTGGATTCTGGGATGTAGTATTAGGGTTGAATAAATCCATTTGTTTAATCCCTCACCCATAAGATGGCCTAGTGGAGCCTGCTATTACAGCAGGGCACTCCACCAGGTTCTGCATTTCATATTTAGTTTACTAAAGCCCACACTTAGACAATTCTTAGTGCTGAAGCAGAAGGAGCAGTAGGATGGGCAGGGCCTTAGTTTAATTTACTGGCCATCCAAAGAAGAAGGGATTTGGCTATAAATATAGGATGAGTAGAACACTAGCAGGACCTGGAGAAAAAGAACAGGAATACCTGGAGAGAACACAGTCATAACTGGAGAGTAACTAGAGAGAAAAGAACAGTAATAGCTGGAGAGAAATAGGCAGCAAAGATACGATATTGAACCAAACATACAAAGATAGACAAGTACTGTTTCAGTGGCTTGTTTGTTACCGTTTCGTTTGTTTGGTTGCTGAGGTCCTGTTTGCCACCCTTGGGCTACTGCTGGTTAGTCCATTGTTGTTGTGGTTCTTGTGTTGGTGGGCTGAGATCGATTGGGTGTTATTTGCTGAGTTTGGAAGTGTCGAGCCACTGGCAGTGCTGTTATTTTGTCACTGGCAGCACTGTTTTGGGATTGCTTGGTCATTAGTGTTGCTGCCTGGTTGATTTTTGTTGCTGTTTGATCCAGTTGTCGTATGCTGCTACTGTGTTGACCATTGTTGAGTGTTGTGATAGCTCTAGTGGTTGCTGTTGGTCTAGTTGATTGCTGCCACTGGTTGTTGTTGCTGTTTTGTGTCTATTGTTTGCTGTTGATCCAGTGTTGGTGCTGTGCTACTGTGGTTAACTGCCACTGGTTGTTAGTCTGTTTGATTGCTGCCACTGGTTTGTTGTTGCTGTTTGGTATATTGAGTTGCTGTTGGTTTACTGTGGTTGTTCCTGGTCTACTGTTGTTACTCCTGTTACTGTTGCTGCATTGCCACTGCTCACTCGTCTTTGTTCTTCCGCGTTCCAGGTACACATCTCTGTTGTTGTAATTCCTTGGTTCGAAAAGAATGAAGCCTGAAGTTTATGTTTGAAGTCTGTTGAATCATGTAGTCGTCCAAAGTCTTATGTTTGATTACGTTCTGTTATTAGCTAATTAAGTTTGTAATGCTAGTTTTGGTTATGGAAAAGTGTAGCTAGACCAAAGATACACTATCATTAGATATGCACGTAAACCTGAATTAGTCTGTTGTATCTCTGTTCAATCTTCTCTACTCATGTGTGTAATCTCCAAATCTGTTAACGTTAGATCTCATGTTAAAAGCAAGATTAGCTAGGGAGTTATTACTCAACTGAATGACGTAATTAGATTAAAGGAGTCGGGGGTGCATTTCATGTGACCCGACCCCAATTTCGGGCAAGAGCAAATAAAGCGTGTCGGGAACCACAGGCGCATTTCATGTGGTGTGGTTCGTAGCAAGTTTTGAATAATTTGGAATCAACTCCTAAGTAAAATACGGTGGGATGTAGTTCGCTTTAGATTTGAATCAAAGGTGCGCCTCGCCCAATAGTTACACTAATCGCACAGCCTTCATGAATGTACATATAAAATACTTAGATTTTGAGATGCGTCGTTTCTTAACGAATATCACGCCCTTCTCAACAGTGTAAATAAGTAGTCGATCCGGGCGCATATTTTAGTTCTACCTTCTTAAATACGGGTGTGCATTTCATGCGACCCGAATCCAAACCCCGAAATGTTGAATAAGAATATGTCGAGGATCCGGGTGCATTTCATGTGACGTGATTCGAAAGCATATTTTTAAGCAACTTTCTCTTTCGTAAATCATAACAATAATAAAAGCGGTAAAAGGGATATTAACTTGCACTAAGTACATAATTGTAAAAAGCAGATAGATAAGCCAAACACGACAGTTGAGCGATCGTGCTAGAACCACGGAATTCGGGAATGCCTAATACCTTCTCCCGGGTTAATAGAATTCCTTATCCGGATTTCTGGTTCGCGGACTGTTAAATAGAGTCATTCTTTTCCTCGATTCGGGATTTAACCGATGACTTGGGACACCATAAATCTCCCAAGTGGCGACTCTGAAATAATTAAAATAAATCCCATCTCGATTGATTGGAAAAACTCTTTGCATCCTCGCGGGTGCGTAAAAAAGAGGTGTGACAACAATGTCTTATTATGAAATGAGGCTAGGGATTAACAAAAAAAAAAGATCTTTAGTGCTTCTACTTATTTATTCCACATTCAAAATTTCATTAAATATATTGTAAAGAAAATATATCTAATCGATAGCGCTTCATCTTACCTCTGAAGAATTCTATTGCAAAGTAAAATAGAAGAATTTCTTGTGTATTTCAATTAGAATTAATAGGTTAGATTATTTCGGTCGTGTATCAAAATGATACTTTTGGTTAAAATACCATACATTTTACATTTTTGGAGCTTTTAGTCAAAGTTCTATCTAAACTACACCCACAAGTCTACAACATAAACTTAGATAATTTTTCAAGTGTCACTTGTTGAACAAACGGATATTTTAAGGATGTACTTCAGTATTTTCGCCAATATTCTTAATAATAGCTTGGACTCTAGAGAGATTAACCGCATTTTATATGTTTCAGATCTATTTACTTATTTTTTGAGAGGTATTTAAACGTTTGTTTTCAAATTATGGTGGAAAATATAAATAATAATAAAAAAAAACCTTCTATTCAATATCTCTGTGGCATAAAAATGGAGTTAAAAAAACTCTTATTTATTAATAATGAACAATAATGAAAGTATTTTTTTTTCAATAATTTAATATCCAATTGATAAAAATGGAAGAAAGATGGCATGACATTTATGACTATTGCTCATTTTGAGCATAAAGCAGTTTATTCATATACTTATGAATCAGATAATATTATACAATAACGATAAACCTATTAAAATCTCAGCACCGAGTTTGAGAATGGTAGTATACACGCAGACCTTACATCTAGCTATGGGAGTTTAGAGAGGCTGTTTTTTGAAAGAACCTCCGCTCAAGAGGATGGGTAGAAAACAGTGAAAGACAATAACAGTAACAGAAAGAACAATAAAAGGATTCATAGATATTGTACATATATTATTTGAAATTAAATACTATGATTGTTGTAATAGTTTTGATCCTGATTTTATTTTCTCAATGTTAATTTATCGTGGGACAATCTATACCTCTTATTATAACTTTTCAATCACCAAAGTCCAAGAACGTCAAAATGGCTTCAAAGAAAATCAACTCAAGATCAACATCCACAAAGGCTGCTAACTCCAGGTTCTATGCTGATGTGGAAAGCATCCTCGACGTTTCCTTTGGAAGCTCAGACCAGTTACGAGGAGCAAAGCAAGCTCTTTAGTACAACAAGCACTATACATGTCATCCACATCAACCCCTACTTTTAGATCTTCATCATCAAAATGAGAAAGATATTCCACAAATGCACCCGAAGGAGGAAGCAGTGTTGCTGAAAAGGTCAAGGAAACTCTTGGTCTGCTTGACCTTCCTAGATCCAAGAACTCTGTTGTGAAGGAGGATGATGATGCTTCAAGTGATGGATCCTCTCCAGTTATACAACCAATTGAAGATCAATTCGTGTGACAATCCATGCTAATCTCTCGCCATAGTGACAAATACTTCATTTGTGGAGGAGCAGTTGGCAAACTTGACAGAAGAAATCACTGGCTTGACCAAGTGCATGCGAAATCAAGATGCTAGCATCGACAAGATAATGGATAAGGTGGGATTTTTATGGAAGAAGAATCCACCACGCACCTGTAAAGCTCCTAGAAGTTCAAGAGAGGGATTCTCCCCGAAGACAAGTAGCATCTACTAAGGATATCCTTGTCTCATCTGAAGGGATGATTCCTATAGATCAATTGAAGGAGTTCATTGAAGGAAATATTAAGAACAAGTATGAAGTTGCTGCCAAGTCCTCCTGATAACAACACGATAAGGATTCAAGAATTACTAAAGAAAAACAAGAAACGTGCGGAAGCTAAAAGAAAATAAAGAAACGAATAAAAGACAAAAATTAAAGATAGATTGAATTCAAGAAAGAGTTTCTTGAATTCAAGAAGTCTATTCTTAAAGTTGAATCCTAACAACAACAATTAACTAACAAAGAACTAATCGCCTTTGGTAGAAATTAAAAATAAGAAATAGATTGTGAAACTTGACCCTTTAGAATAATAAGAACAACAATAAGACTAAACTTATCACCTTTCTTGAATACCTAGAAGTGATCTAAAATTTTGAAAAAGGTTTAATTCTGACCACCTTAAGTGGAGTCCTGAAGGTTGAAGAATAAATCCAAGAGTAGCCACACAAGAGTGCAAGAAAAATCTCACAAGTTTTATTGATAATAATCTGAATCATCTACCTAAACACAAAAAGATACCCCTTTATATAGAGGGGTCATGAAATTATCCTTAAACGTTAGGAAATAAAGTCCTAAACTACTTTGGACAACAAGTCCAACTAACATAGGAAAAGGTAAAACTCTAGGAAACCAAAACCAAGTCAATCTTGGAAAGTAATTCTACCAATCTTAGGAAAAGGAAACTATTAACCTTAACTAACTAGGAAAGCAATAAATATGTCCTAACAAACTAGGAAAATTTAGGTGCCTAATTTAGGTGCCTTTATGGCTGGTGCTTGGACCCTAATCAACCTCCTCTTGGACTTGGACTTGGACCATAAAATGAGTGTAGCACTTAGCTAAATCCTCTACATAATTTTGTAGATCTTGTTCCACCATTAGCGCCTTCTTGAATCCCATTGAAGCTCAATAATCTTGTCTTGCTTCTCCTTAGCTTGAGACCTCGTGAATGGCCTTCTTGGAGCTTCTATAGCTTTATCCTTGTCCATAAGCTCTAATACCACTTGACAGCAACACGATAGGGATTCAAGAATTACTAAAGAAAAACAAGAACGTGCGGAAGCTAAAAGAAAATAAAGCAACGAATAAAAGACACAAATTAGATAGATTAAATTCAAGAAAGAGTTTCTTGAATTCAAGAAGTCTATTCTTGAAGTTGAATCCTAACAACAACAATTAACTAACAAAGAACTAATCGCCTTTGGCAGAAATTAAAAACAAGAAATAGATTGTGAAACTCGACCCTTTAGAATAACAAGAACAACATTAAGCCTAAACTTATCACATTTCTTGAATACCTAGAAGTTATCTAAGATTTCGAAAATGGTTTAATTCTTACCACCTTAAGTTGAGTCTTGAAGGTTGAAGAATAAATCCAAGAGTAGCCACACAAGAGTGCAAGAAAAATCTCACAAGTTTTATTGATAATAATCTGAATCATCTACCTAAAAACAAAGAAGATATCCCTTTATATAGAGGGGTCACGAAATTATCCTTAAAAATTAGGAAATAAAGTCATAAACTACTTTGGACAACAAGTCCAACTAACATAGGAAAAGGTAAAACTCTAGGAAACCAAAACCAAGTCAATCTTGGAAAGTAATTCTACCAATCTTAGGAAAAAGAAACTATTAACCTTAACTAACTAGGAAAACAATAAATATGTTCTAACAAACTAGGAAAATTTAGGTGCCTTTATGGCGAGTGCTTGGACCCCAATCAACCTCTCTGTTTCTTCTTTATCCAGAGACCGACATCCATCACTAGGAGTCTATGAAGGGTATAAAGGGATTTTCCCGGAATAACCTTGCAGTCCCTGCACAGACCTCTATCGCTCCTTCTGAGAAGGAGGTAATCGATCTGAGTCCTCGCCGTCGAACTTTTGAAGGTGACCAAATGCTCCTCCCTCTTCTGAAATGTCGAGTTAGCAATCAGAAGCTCGGAAGCCCTAGCGAACTCCAACAACGCAGAGCCTCCTCCGTTCCTAACCCCGAGGCCAAGGCCACTGTGCACCTCACCATAACCAGAAGCATCTGCCCCAATATGGCCATTAAAGTCCCCTTCAATGACCAACTTCTCAGATTGGGGGATACTATGCACCAACTCATCCAAGTCATCCCAAAAATGCCTCTTGACCTCCTCATCCAAGCCCGCATGCGGTGCGTAGACGCTGATGACATTGAGGACGCAACCCCCGATAGCCAACTTAATAGACATCAACCAGTCGTTCACTCGCCTAACCTCCACCACGGACTCCCTAAGGTCCTTATCCACCAGGATGCCCACTCCATTCTTACTCCTCATGACCCTAGAGTACCATAACTTAAACCTGTCTGCATCCCGCGCCTTCGTCCCTTTCCATCTAGTCTCCTGAACACAAGCTATGTTGACCCTCCTCTTTTGAAGAATCTTTGCCAACTCAATGGACTTACCCGTCAGAGTGCCTATGTTCCATGACCCGATCCTTAATCTATGAGCTTCCGCTACCCTCTTTCCACCCTTACCTCCCGCGCTACCCGCAGAACCTCTCCATGCCCCCTACTCACCCCCTCCATCATCCCTACCCCCCGAGGACATGACCTTGCACTTACATCCCCCGCCGCGGCCACTGTCCCTCCAACCGACTATGGGGAATAGATACGCACACACTCACAAAAGGGAGATACAAAATGATGCAAACTAGATAGCAACAGAGAAAACCCCACAAGAAATGTTAGCGAGAGCACGAAAAAGGTGTACAGGTTAAACGAGAGGTGGGAGGTACCAACTCCCGATGGAAAAACCTGAAGGTAGGCGCCCGAGGTCGAGTGCTGCCTCCACTTGCACGTCCCGTCCGGTGTTGCTTAGCTCTTTGCTCCCAAATACCGCAAAGTCGCCTTGTCACCTATCCTGAGTTTTACCGGGACGGGTAGTTCTGTTGTGTCCCGCCGAGAACCTACACAAACACAAAAACCAACCACACAAAAATGCGGGGGATGGGGGTGTTGCCTGACTTGGGGGAGGGACTGCCTGAAAGTGGAGTGGGAGGTGAGGGGGAACGGGGGAGGGGAGAAGAGGAGTGGCGGGGCAGAAGGGTAGGGGGAATGGGAGAGGGATGGAGGAGGAGTGAAGGGAGAAAGAGAGAGGAGATGAGGAAGAAGGAAGGCAGAAGGGAAGGGGGCTGCTGGAAAACTCGCCGGAGTTGGGGAGAGGGTGGTGGAGACACAGATACATAGAGGGGAGGGGGGACTAGGCGGAGGGCTGGGGGGGGGGGGGGGGGGGGAGAGAAGAGAGAGAAGAGAGGTGACCTTACGTGGGAGGTGACCTTACCTGGTGGTCACCGGCGGCTGGTCGCCGGAGTGGATGGGTGGAATGGGGGGGGGAGGGGTGTCACGGCGGCTGGTCGCCGGAGTGGAGGGGTGGGGGGTGGTAAGTCGCTGGCATGAAATTGACCGTTAAGAAAACGCAGAGAGGAGAGGAAGAAAAAAAACAAATACAAAGGCTAGCAATTGCAACTGAAAAACCAGCGAGCGCCTAATCTTTTTGTAAAGTTTCTGAAATAAATATTTACAACAGTTTGTTTGGAATACAATTTATACCTGTATAAGTTATGTCGGTATAAGTTATATTTAGATAAGTTATGTAGGGATTAGTTATGCTGAGATTGATGTTTATTCATTGTTTGGTATGTTGTATTAAGAATGACAATTGCATAATTTCTAAGAAGAAGTTATAAGTTATACCAGTGCTAATTATCCCACATTCTATAAGGTATAAGTTATTCCGGTGTTAAAATTAATACCGGGATAACTTATACTTGATTTGCTAACCAAACAGAGTATTAAGGTAGTACTAAATTTTTGTACCATTCTTATACCTTCTTATACCTAGTACCAAACGGTGTTAGAACTATTATTTAAAGTTAGACTCAAGTTATTACAATGTCTTATTATGAAATGAGGCTAGGGATTAACAAAAAAAAAAGATCTTTATTGCTTCTACTTATTTATTCCACATTCAAAATTTCATTAAATATATTGTAAAGAAAATATATCTAATCGATAGCGCTTCATCTTACCTCTGAAGAATTCTATTGCAAAGTAAAATAGAAGAATTTCTTGTATATTTCAATTAGAATTAATAGGTTAGATTATTTCGGTCGTGTATCAAAATGATACTTTTGGTTAAAAAACCATACCTTTTACATTTTTGGAGCTTTTAGTCAAAGTTCTATCTAAACTACACCCACAAGTCTACAACATAAACTTAGATAACTTTTCAAGTGTCACTTGTTGAACAAACGGATATTTTAAGGATGTACTTCAGTATTTTCACCAATATTCTTAATAATAGCTTGGACTCTAGAGAGATTAACCGCATTTTATATGTTTCATATCTATTTACTTATTTTTTGAAAGAAAATTTAAACGTTTGTTTTCAAATTATGGTGGAAAATATAAATAATTAAAACAAACCTTCTATTCAATATCTTTGTGGAATAAAAATGGAGTTAAAAACACTCTTATTTATTAATAATGAATAATAATGAAAGTATTTTTTTCAATAATTTAATATCCAATTGATAAAAATGGAAGAAAGATGGCATGACATTTATGACTAATGCTCATTTTGAGCATAAAGCAGTTTATTCATATACTTATTGAATCAGATAATATTATACAATAACAATAAACCTATTACTAGCAATAGCAACAATCAATAACCACGACAAGAAAATAGACGTAATACTAGCAATCTAGGATTAGTGATTAGAAAAATGCCCGACTACCCGCTATCCTTCCACTCTAGTCCTCGGCCTCCAAGGTTATGTTCTTACTCTATGTCCTACCTGATCACTTTTCCTCAATACTTCTCAGGCCGCTCTCTACCTCTTTTCATACCCGCTAAAGCCAACCATTAATACCTCTTAAAGGAAGCATCTAGGCTTCTTATTTTTGCATGGCCAAACCATCTAAGTCTCGCTTCTCGCATCTTGTCCTCCATGGAGGCCACACCAACCTTCGACTGAATATCTTCATTCCTAACCTTGTCCAACCTAGTATGCCTGCACATCCATCTTAACATCTTTATTCCAGCTACGTTCATCTTCTGGACATGAGAGTTCTTGACTGGCCAGCACTCAACCACATACTACATAGTACCGCTTTGTAGAACTTTTGTAGGCAATTAATCTTATTAAATTTAAATCCATTAGAAATTTGAATTTAGTCTCAATTATATTTTATAAAAAATAAATATTATGGGAAAATATAATTGAATTAATTACATAAATTCAATATATATGAATTAAAATAAATAAATCTTAATCCGTTGGGCTAGCTCAAATAGTTGGGCTACAAGTGATAAGCCCACTTCATTAGGCTCAAGATATCATTTTCCTAGAGACTCAGTTTGGTGTCACGTGTTAAATGACGTGGCAATCCAAGTCAAAATGAAGAGCCAATAGGATTATTCCACATGTCAAAATGACAAGGCATGCCAAGTCACATTAAAAGGCCAATAAAACCGTGCCACGTGTACAAATGCCATGTTGGCCAATCAAATGCAGCCTTGTCACACTTTAATTTGATTGGCTAGAAAGAGTTTGTTTGTATCATAACTCTTCCCTTCCATAACTATAAACTTGGGTCTTCATATCTCAGACACCAGAAGATATAACAAGAAACAAGAGAGAGCTCGTGGATCAAACGCCGCAAATTTCTCTACAAGTTTCAAGCTTCAAGTAATCAAGTTGTAATGACCCGACCCGTCGTTACGCGAGTTACCACCCCGTTTTCTTTGTTTTATACTTTAATATGTGCATTCATATGTGTTTGGAGAGTTAGAAGCAAATCGGATAGAATCCGATTTGAAATAAGGCAATAAACCTCTTTATGGGAATGTAAGTTTCAAAAAGTCAATCGGATATTGACCAATGAGTTAGAAAGCTCGGAATGGATTTCCGATGATTCGAATAGTTTTGGGGGATGATTTGTGACTTAGGAGCGCAATCAGAGTTGAATTTGGAGGTCCGGTGTAGAATTAGGCTTGAATTGGCTAAGGTTGGATTTTGGCGAATTCCGGTTGATAGATGAGATTTTGATCCGAGGATCGGAATGGAATTCCGAGAGTTTCTGTAGCTTCAAGGATGTGTTAGTGCATAGAATTTGCACAAGGCATGTGTATGTCATGAAGAGCATGGAATGTGTAGTGATACCTTCTAAGCGATTACATAATAGAGCTTCATATTATTAAGGTGAATGGCCCTCATATGTCCAAGTAAATGGTGTTGCTAATCATAGCGAGTTGACGCGAGTATGTGTTTCAGAAAAAGGTAATATGATTAAACTGATTAAATTTCAGTAGTATTGTGGCATGCTCTTGTTGGGTCCATAAGTGGTATTCGGGTTTGCATGGTAGCACAGGTAAATATTGAGTATCTATCATGTAATGATTAGGTATCAAATGGGTGCATGTATTCGCACGGTGGAAACTGGGATCAGGTATGATGATGTGTGTGTCATGTACATGCAACGTTATCGGGGTGAATCTTTATTAGCTGGTATGTTATATTGTGGATGCGATGTTGGAATTCAGACTGGTTATCGTAGCGTTCGGTGATTTTAAACTATTGCATTAGGAGGTATGCCAGAAATGCCATGGGTTAAGTGTGTTATAATATGTTTTAGTAGAGTGAATTATGTTTCAAAGAACTAGCGGACAGCTGGGAAGGAGTACTTTCTTAATTGGGCAGTTGAGTTAGATGTTAGTGTAGAGGCTGCTATCATTGATACCGTTCCGTATTAAGGGACTTTTTGGATGCGTTTCGTATGGCCGGGCATGTAACCGGGTGATATTGTGGATTTCAGTATTATTTGGTGCCTTCGGCAGGAGTTAGAGAAGTGGAAGAAACATTTTAAGACTTCTTGGCACTGAATTCGTTGGCAGACCGATATGGCTACGCATTTAGCTTGAGTTAGATTGGTTAACCCTGAGTTTTTTTTCGATGTTGTAAGACATTGTGATTTGTTAGTTATGGGCACATGTGGTGCGGTTCCATTGATAATTCATAGAGAAAGTTGAGCAGGAAGAGTAATTGAGGCTCGCTCGGTGTATGGAGCAATGGTTATGGTCTTTCGGGTTGTGTGTTGTGTGTCCTCTATTTCATCGTGGGTGTAAAGAATTGCATTGGTTTCAGACAACAAATGTGCGTGGTTGTTGATTTTGAGCATAACGACTTGATATGTTTTAGGTGTAACGGTGGTGGGATAAGATCGCGCATTATAGCGAGGCTACAGGAATTATGACCTTTCGAGGTTGATTCAGGCATGCTTTTTCTATGATGTGAGACGGGGTCTCAACCTTTTATTGTAATGGTATTGATGAGCTTGAGGTAGATCTCTTTCGTTTGAGTCATTGTCCTTATTTGAGTGTGTTCAGATTGTTTCTTACTGGTGTATGTATTATGCAAGATGTGGTTTAGACTTGTATCGAATCACCAGAGTGGTTTTGGATTCGAGATGATCGTTGGGTTCATTAATGGATACGGACAGATTTGATCTCAGCTTGTTAGGAAGATAATATCGAGGTTTGACCCGTAAATCTGTTGTGATATCAGTTAAGGAAGTGGTTTCATAAGTGGTTGATCTGAGAGATAATTACGATTTATAGCATGTTTCATTCATCGTTAGCAGTATAGGATAGTGTGGAAATAAGGCTTTAGCTAATAAGAGGTTCTATGCCGGTAATTGGTTGCTAGGGACAACTGCTGTGAATAGAAGTTATGATTCCGAGTGTTCGGTTTAGGCGGTATATCATATGTTTTCACCTGAGGGTGCAAGTATGGGTATTATAGCTGGTTCGGGCTTACTCTGAGTTCATAGGTGTATTTCTGATCTGGTGTATGATTTTCAGAACGTGCAGCATGGTACTATGGTTAGGTTATAGATTAAATGGACTGTGAAGGCTCGACTGTAATGTGTTATCAGGTCTATAAGAGATAGAGTGACGAGGGATCACCTCGGGTATATGATTGGCAAGATAATTCAACTACTGGATGGCTTCTATAACAACTCTTGATACGCTCGCGGACGAGCGTTTGTTTAAGTTGGGGAGAATGTAACGACCCGACCCGTCGTTACAGGAGTTACCGCCCCGTTTTCTCCATTTTATACTTTAATATGTTCATTCATATGTGTTTGGAGAGTTAGAAGCAAATCGGATAGAATCCGGTTTGAAATGAGGCAATAAACCTCTTTATGGGAAGGTTAGTTTGGAAAAGTCAATCGGATATTGACTGTTGAGTTAGAAAGCTCAGAATGGATTTACGATGATTCGAATAGTTTTGGGGGATGATTTTTGATTTAGGAGCGCAATCAGAGTTGAATTTGGAGGTCCGGTGAAGAATTAGGCTTGAATTGGCTAAGGTTGGATTTTGGCGAATTCGAGTTGATAGATGAGATTTTGATCCGAGGATCGGAATGGAATTCGAGAGTTTTTGTAGCTTCGATATGTGATTTGTGATGTGTGTGCAAAATTTTAGATTATTCGGAGGTGATTTGGTTGGGTTTTGATCAAATGCGTGTTTCAGAAGTTTTAGAAGAACTTAGGCTTGAATCCGATGTAAATTTGGTGTTTTGATGTTAGTTTTGGTGTTTTGAGAGTGAAACTAAGTTTTCATGATCATATGTGACATGTTAGTATGTTCGTATGCGGTCCCGAGGAGCTTGGGTGAGTTTCGGATAGGTTTGGGTTGCGTTGTGCTCGTTTTTCTTATGCTTCGACATCGTTTCTTCAAGCATAAATGATATCATATTGAACAAATAAGATCCGATTACTGTTTTGAATGAAGCATTATATTCGTATTGTAATTACGGACTCGTAGCAAAAATAATCATCAAATTTGGACATCGTATGAGGATTTTACGGCCATTTTACTAAGGTTGCCCAGATTTTCAGATTAATGACAAAACTGCCTCTGACGGCGTATTAAAAACCTGCACTATTTGCAAATCTCAAAACCTACATATCTCCTTCATTATAAGGTCAAATTGAGTGATTCAAAAGCCTAAATTCATTAGAATTTCTCAAGGAATCCATTGGGAGCAGTAAAACGCGTGAACAGTATACATATAATGAGAAGGGCGAGTTTTCTTCCAATTTTAAAACGGGAAGAAGCTTCTGAGGCAATTTTTAAGAGAGAAATCAATGGGTAATCGCTGAAGGTAAGTTTTTTGACTCAAAAATCTGATTTTATGCTAGAATCAACACCACAATTCCTGAAATTGGGTAGAATTTGTGAAGAACTAGGGCCTAAATCATGAAAACGAATTTTTAGGTTTTAAAAGGACATTCGAACTCCGATTTTGATAAATTTTATATGCACGGACTCGTGGCGAGATGAGGAATCCGCTGGTATGATTTTTGAAATTTTTTGAGAAGTGGGTCCGGGGCTCGGGTTTTACCAACTTAGTGCGTTTATGAGTATTTCATGTAAATTGAATTGAGTTATGTTATGTTCCTTTGACCCGTAATTGACATAATTGTTGTGGTTTGACTAGATTCTAAGCGCGAGGCAGCGAATTCTAAAGGAAAAGGTATTACGGACGAGTCTACGACCGGCTAGAGGTGAGTAGTTTGTGTATATGGTAGCCTGAGGGTTCGAAACCCCGACTTAGCACATTGTGACGCTAGTAGGGCGTGGCTCGCACCCCGTGGTAGGTGCGAGACTGATTGTGACTGGGGATTGAGACTTAGTCCATCCCGAATGAGTATGATATGATAATTGTGGTTTAAAAACACTGTGTTTGATATAATTGTGGGTTGTAAGCCGTGTTTGGGGCCTTGTGCCGACTTGTAGTATCCCTAGGGGATAGTTATATATGTGACAACTATACTTGATTAATCACTGATCTCAGTCCTGGTTTAAAATCACAGTATTGAATTGCTAAGTCACCTGTTTTGGAAAAATTAAATAAAAGTTAAAGTATTTTCATAATTTATGAACTGGAACCTGAAAATAATAATTTGAGCTGTTGTGTGACTTATATGGTTGTTATGGACTGAGGATGGATCGGACTGCACGCCGCATCGGTTGATATGATATGAGGATCGGGCTGCACGCCGCAGCGATATTGTGCTTGGGCTGTAGGAGCCCACCCGTAGTCTGTACACACCCCTAGTGAGCGCCGTCGACGTTAAATGGATCGGGCTATACGCCGTAGCGGTTACGTGCATTGCATTGCATCTTTATTTGTTGAATTATCTTCTCTTGTTTTCCATCCATCTTCTGATTCATTCTTTATTCATATTTCTCCGTATCATTTACATATTTTCTTTCAGCTATTATTATATACTTTTTACTAACTGAGTACTTAGTACTCACCCCTACTCCCTACACCTTTGTGTGGAGATTCAGGTACACAGGAGAGTTAGACGAGCACTCCAGCTTATATCAGAGTTATTTTGAGTTGTTGAGGTAGTTGACGGCGTTCGCATAACCTAGCTTCTCTTTCCATTCAGTTATTACTATATGTTTCAGACTTGAGTATTTCATTCAGTATTTCTATGATTATTCAGTTTTGTTTAGAGGTCCTAGACTCGTGACCCCAGATCTTTTGGGAGTGTTATTTCGTTATTCCCACTTCTCAGTATTTATTCATACTATTATTATTGGAGTATCTATTGACTCATATATTCTTCTTGAGTTGGTCCTTCTAGGACTGGTTTTCTAATTGGAAACAGTTGTTGGTCTGGCTTGTCTAGCTTTAGGGTTGTGCACCATCACGACCGGATTTGGGTCGTGACACAAGTTGAAGTTCAAGAAATCACGTTCAAGCTCAAGAACGAAGAACAAATCAAGGTTCAAGGAGTACGAGTTCAAATCAAAGTTCGTGCCAGTCGGATTCAAGATCATTGTTCGTGGCAACAATATAGAATCAAGATCAAACTCAAAGGTCTTTGAATTTAGTTACTACTGGAAAGAAGAATCAGGGGATTCATAGATATTGTACACTCATATTATTTGAAATTAAATACTACAATTGTTGTAATAGTTTTGGTCCTCATTTTATTTTCTCAACGTAAATTTATTATAGGACAATCTCTACCTCTCATTTCAACTTTTCAATCACCAAAGTCCAAGAATGTCAAAATGGCTTGAAAGAAAATCAACTCCAGATCAACATCCACCAAGGCTGCGAACTCTAGGTTCTATGATGATGTGGAAAGCATCATCGACGTTACATTTGGAAGCTCAGACCAGTTACGATGAGCAAAGCAAGCTCTTTAGGAAAACAAGAACTATAAGTGTCATCCGCATAAACCCTTACTTTTAGATATTCATCATCAAAATGAGCAAGATATTCCACAAATACACCCGAAGGAGGAAGCAGTGTTGCTGAAAAGGTCAAGGAAACTCTTGCTCTGCTTGACCTTCCTAGATCCAAGAACTCTGTTGTAAAGGATGATGATGATGCTTCAAGTGATGGATACTCTCCAGTTACACCACATAGTGTTAACCATTCGAAGATCAATTCGTGTGACAATCCATTCTAATCTCTATCGTCCACAACAATCATGCAAGCCATGGTGACAAATACTTTATCCGTGGAGGAGTAGTTGACAAACATGACGGAAGCAATCAGTGGCTTGACCAAGTGCGTGCGAAATCAAGATGTTCAAGAGAGTGATTCTACCCTAAGAAAAGTAACATCTACTAAGGATATCCTTGTCTCATCTGAAGGGATGATTCCTATCGATCAATTGAAGGAGTTCATTGAAGGAAATATTAAGAACAAGTATGAAGTTGCTGCCAAGTCCTCCCTTACATATGCAAAGTCGTACACATCAATGGTCGATATGTTGAAAATGCCTGCTCGCTATCAACCTCCAAGGTTTCAACAATTTGATAGTAAAGGTAATCCAAAGCAACATGTGGCGCACTTTTTTGAGACGTGCAACAATAATGGGACTTATGGAGATTACCTTGTCAAGAAATTTGTCAGCTCACTAAAAGGAAATGCTTTTGACTGGTACACATGCCTCCAAGATGGTCCATTGATAGCTGGGATCAACTAGAGTGAGAGTTCCTCAATCGCTTTTGTAGCACAAGACATATCGTGAGTATGAGAGAACTTACAAATACTCATCAATGAAAGGGTGAACCAGTTATGGACTTTATCAATCGTTGAAGGAATGCAAGCCACAACTGCAAAAAGAGGTTTAGTGAAGCTTCT
Source organism: Nicotiana noctiflora (assembly GCA_032618575.1). Lineage (NCBI taxonomy): Eukaryota > Viridiplantae > Streptophyta > Magnoliopsida > Solanales > Solanaceae > Nicotiana > Nicotiana noctiflora. Next base: position 217,612 of record JASVEL010012948.1, read on the forward strand.
GGCACAAAGATGTGCATCCAAGGCATGTATTGAGGACTCCGCTGCATCTTTCAAGGTATCAAGCCTAAAATATTTGAATAACTTGTGACTCGTGCCCATGACATGGAATTAAGCATGGCCTCTACTGGAAACGAAAGGCTGCCTACCTATGAGCCCCGCAAAGGGAACGACAAGCAATAAGTCAGGAAATGGAGAAAGTTTGCACCCAGGTCTGAAAACAGAGAAACTATGAATGTCAACACATCACCTGTGAAGTTCACAACGAAGGTGAGCAAAAAGTATAGTACACAATCCACTTCTTTTCAATATAAACCAAGTGGGAACCTGACTCTAAAAGAAATGCAAGAGAAGCGGTACCCATTTCTGGATTCTGATGTGCGAGCAATATTTGAAGAACTCCTCGAGTTAAATCCCGTTGAGCTTCTGGAGATGAAGCAGCCAAATAAAGTTGTAAACACGTAATTTTTGCCATATGTGGAATACTCCTATAGAATCCCAAGGAAATAAATTTTCTTTTAATTATTTACCATTTTTAGGATTTTTTGTAGAATTTTCTTAATTATTTGCATTTGTTTGTGCATGTTTAATTTTTATTTAAATTATGAAAACACAAAAGTACTTTGCCTTTGTATTTAGGATTTAGTTTTAAATTTTTAGGTTAATTAGTAAATTAGTTATTTTATAAAAATAAAAAATCACCAAAAATGACTCACTTTGCATTTTGACCTTTTTAATTTTTAATTTTACGGTTCTTCTTTTAATTTAGGATTCAATTAATTTTTGTAAATACTACAATAAGTGATTAGCTTAATTTATTAAATTAATTGAGTTTAAAAGTTAATTTAGGATTTGAGTTAATTTAAAAAGAAAAAGAAAAATTGAAAATGGAAAAGAAAAGAAAAGAAATGAAAAGAGATCAGCAAAGGTTTTTAGAGCCAATAAGGCCCAAATGAAAACGACCCCTTACCCAATCCAAATCATTCGGTCAGTTAGGCAACTCAAACGGTGTAGTATAGAACCGAAACTACGTCGTTTTGAGTTCAAGGGTTTAAACTAGATTCGGGGCCTTCATTTATTTTCATTCAACGATTTTGAAACTACTCTGCATATAATTAAAATTGTCCAAATGTCAGATGTCACCTAGGACTATTGTCTTTCATCTCTCAGACCCTTCGTCTTTCACCACCGCCTGCCACCCGCCGGATTTCGCCACTGGCAGTGTTGAAGCTCCAATCAACCACAAAGTTTTACCACACACTCCCTATAATCCCTCAAACACTAATCCATCCTCAATTTCCACAAACTCACCACCATTTTCCTTTAATTTCAAATCTAGTGGAACCCTAGATCCCTTCCAGCCTTCGATTCCTCATGCAAAGGTTGTGGATTCTTTTTTTTCTCCAAGCTTTGAAGTGATTTTAGCCTGAAATGAGTGTTATATGGCTGTTCTCACAAGAACAAGCCGATTAATACTTATTTTTGGTTCAAATCGAAAAAAAAACACCGAAATTCCGTTCAAGCTCTTTGTCTGTTTGCCTCTGTTAGGTATTTCAGTTCTTTGTCTTTCATTTTTTGATTTCATTCTTGTCCTCTAATTCTTCTTTTTCTTTCCTTCTCTTTCTTCATTTCCATTTTAAAATATTTTGTTTGCATTTCAGGATTAAGTCGTATTTAGCATGTTGTTAATATGGTCTGATTTGTTCAAAGCAGGGGTGACAAATGGGCGGGTTGGGCTGAATTTGGGCGGGTCAAGATGGGTTAGTCAATAAATGGGTCAATGCCCAACCGAGCCCAAAGTGAATTTGGGTTAAGATGGGCTGGGTCAAGATGGGCTAAACAATGGGTCATAACCCAACCCGCCCAATATGACCCATATTTTAGAATCATGATTATCTTGCATAAAACATTTTTAGGGGGTTTGCGCCCGGGGTGGAGGGTGGGGGAGGAGGGTGGCATGTGAGGGGTAGGGGTAGGAAGTGTAGAAAAATAAAATAATAGAAAATTAAAAATACAACAAAAAATGAATTTTTTTAGGGATTTTGCGTGGCAGGGGGAGGGGTAGGGGCTAGGGGGTAGGGAGTATGGTGGGGTGGTAGAAAATTTGAAAAATAAAAAATAAAAATTTAAAAGTAAAAATAAAAAGTAAATTTTTTTTTGGGGTTTGGCACCGAGGGGTAAGGTGTGTGTCGGGGGTATTGGTAGGGTAGGGTGGGGTGCGGTGGGGCAGCAAAAAAACTGGAAAATAAAAAATAGAAATTTAAAAATAAAAATAAAAACTAAAATTTATTTTAGGGGTTTGCGCAACTAAATAAATTTTTAGATAAGTTAGGTTGAGATACTTTGTTTGGGGTGAGTTTCATGGGTTGTATTTGGGCTGTTAAATGGGTCAGAATGGGCTATAAAAAATAATGGGTTAACTTGGGCTCAACCCAAATTGACCCATGAGCTAAAATGGTTGTAGCCCAACCCGTTAATCTTTGGGCTAGTTGGGCGGGTTAGATGGGTTTGGGCTTAAATTGCCACCCCTAGTTCAAAGTCACCTTTTATTTTTGTTTTTGTCTTTTGTTTGGAATCGGGGCTTCAAGAGTTCCTATAACTCCAATTGGCCCATTTTCTTGTGCTTTTCTGTTGGTTTTTAAATTACAAATTGGGCTCTGCCAATCAGAAGCCCAAAGAGTTGAGGGTTCATTCGGGTCGTGAGCCTATGGTTTTGGTTTGTCTGTTGGGTCAACTTGACCCATGTTTGGTCTGTTGGTCAATGATAGAGGTTTAAAGGGTATTTGGGGAAATGTAATTGAGATAATCTTTAAAAACTGAATAGTGGTCCCGGGGAAATTAATTTTCTAATTTTACAAGAAGTGGGCCCGTGGCTCGGATTTTGGTAATTTCGGGATTTATGCCTGTTATTATTTGTTTTTGCTTGGGCCTTGTTACCTTATCATATTGTGATGTAGTCACTCTGGTTTTGGATAGATCCGACGCGCGTGGACGCCGATTTGAAGGGTAAGGGCATCGCGAGCTAGAGATTTCGGCGGTTTGAAGTATATAATGGTTGTAAATACTGTCCTGAGGGTTTGAAACCCCGGATTACACATTGTGGTATTAATTTGAGGTGACTTACATGCCGAATGACGAGCATGGGGTAGAGCACTGCTGGGTATTGTGAACTAGTCCGTCTCGAAAGAGTACTTTAATGCGCATTTGATAGTTAAGTGTCTCATATTATTGTGTTTTGGGTTGTATGCCATGTTTGGGGCCTTGTGCTGACCTGTTGAGACCTTTTAATTACTTTTCCTCACTTTATGTGTTGATAGCACATCCTCAGTCATGTTTTTACCTGGTTATAGTTTAAAAATCTGGTTTTATCACAGTATTTCTTAAAAATGTAAAACACCATTTGGGTTGAGTTCCCTATTCTAATAATGGCCAGAGTGATCGTGGTTGATGATTGAGATAGATCGAGGGTCTAATTGTGAGGTTGGTGACTGAGATAGACTGAAAGTCTGACCGTAAAGCTAATGACTGAGAGAGGTCGAGGGTCTGGCTGTGAGGATTTTATATTTATACTGATCGGGCTACACGCTGTAGCAGTATATTTAAATGGCTTGGGCTGCACGCTGCAGCAAAATATTTATATGGATCGGGCTGCACGCCGCAACAGTATAGCGCTTGGGCTGTACGAAACCCTCCGGAGTTTGCACCCCCACAGTGAGCGCGAGTACCAATATGGATCGGGCTACAAACCGCAATGATAGATCAGGCTGCACGTCGTAACGATATATGGATCGGGCTGTACTCCGCAACGGTTATTATATATAAATGGATCGGGATGCACGCCGCAGCGGTCACTACATAGTACCTATTGAGCGTGAGTGCTGAGTGTAAGCACTGACTGGTAAGAGTTGAGTCATGAGTGACAGAGGGACTAGCACGAGGGGTGATATATATATATATATATACATACATACATACATACACATGCTTATGAGTGATGACTGCCTGAGGAGGCCTGTTTATAACTTATTGATTTCACTGCTCTTTAAAGTGAGTTCTATCGAATATGTTGATTTATTGACTATTTTCACTCACCTTTATATTGAGCCTCTGTCGGAAAGTTGAATAAATGTTTTAAAGCATCTTGTATTTTAGAAATGGAGTTCTGAAATGTTCAGAAATTAATCACTGAATTAGCATTTGGTTATTTCCACCAAATTTAAGCTATGAAATGTTTTATGATTACCGTTTTGTCCGAGGGGCTATTTTACAAACTTTGTTTTGCTCGAGGGTCCAATTTTGATATTAATCTCTATTATTATGTTTAAATGGTATTGAACCCCTACCGAAACTGCTGGAAAGTACTTCAAAAAGATTTTACTAAGAGCTGGGTCTTAAAGGGAGGTTGACTCTTATTGTGACTTGAAAGTGTGTTGCGCTTATTGAACCTGCTGTGATTGTGGATTCATTATTTCCTACCGTTCAGTATTTATTTACTCTTGTTGCGTACTAGGTTGGAGTACTCACATTACTCCCTGCACCTCGTGTGCAGATTCAGGTATATCAGAACCCGGTCGCGGGTGTGGATTGGTTCCGACGCGGAGTCATCAAAGTTAGCAGGTAGCTGCATGACATTCGCAGCACCACTCCCTTTCGGACATTGCTATTACTACATTTAGTACATTCTTCTAGGTTTATTATTGTATTCAGACCAGGATAGATGCTTATAACTAGTGACACCCCGATGTCGGGCTTGTATTTATATTATGCATTGTTATTTTCAGAAGTTGTTATGAAACACTGTTTAGTTAAAGGCTTAAAAATAATTTTAAATGATTAAATATTGATGTGAGTGTTGTGTCGGCTGGCCTTGTCCTCACGAGAGGCGCCATCACGACCGGGCCGATTTGGGGGTCTTGACAAATATCAAGCTCAAAGGCCCTTGAGCAGAGAATTCATAGAGATTTTACTCTCACATTATTTGAAATAAAATACTATGATTATCGCAATATTTTTTGTCCTCATTTGATTTCTCGACGTAATTATTGTCTACACTTACGTTTTTGTTTTGGTGGCACATTCTTATTATACAAGAGGTTGGATGCTAATCTCCGTTTCATCTATCCCACCCTATACGGTGAGTGACATTCTCGTCAATCTCCATATACCCTTGGATAACCAATCTAAGATACTTGAAATTTCCTCACTTTGGATGACTTGTAAGTCAAGCCTCGCTTCCACGTCCATTCCTCCATCACGTCGTTGAACTTGCACTATACATATTCTGTCTTAGTCAAGCTCAACTTGAAACCTTTAGACTTTAGGGTATTTCTCCAAATCTCCAACTCTTCGTTAACAACATCTCGTGTCTCATCAATCAGTAATATATCATCACCAAATAACATACACCATGACATGTCCTCTTGAATCAGACAATACCATGTTATTCCCAATATTTGTATTTTGATTCTTTACTTAGTTTGAATCTCTATGAATTCCTTTCAATCAAGAGGGAGGGAATTGCTCGCTAAGTATTTTTGTTTAATAGGTATAAAGTTTAAGAAAATAAATTTTTGTAACTTAAAAAGTCATGTAAAATATTAGAATTTAGAAAGAAGCACTTTACCTATATTTTAAAGTGGATTTAAAAGGAAAATAAAACACTTAAGTTAAAATGGAAGTAATTAATTGTTCACAATCCCCACGCCATGAATGTTGAATCCTCAACATCGTTGCCGTCGCACAATTTACACTATGAGTTTCCTCTCCTCACTCCGCTTGAAAGTTGAAACTGAAATTTTCCAAAACCAATGGCCAGAAGTCGAAAAGCGTCGCTCCAGACCAAATTGAGTTATATCCTCTATTCTCAGCCTGAGAAACCTAAATGGAAGATGAAATTGCCTTTTCCCACTACTCAGTTCTACAAAAAAATATCAGCAAAAGTACTCCTATTTTGTGTTGCTATGCTACGAAGGTTACTACTTTACTTTATTTTTACTCTGAACCTTGGCATTTTGGTTTGTTCTCTATGTGGTTTGAGAATTTTGGTCTAACTAGAATTTGGGGTCATATATCTTTTCAATGAATTTCAACAAAGATTAACTTGAACAAGAAAATTTTAAAAGTAAGCACAAAATAAGATTCATACTACTAAGGCATGATTTTATTTTTGAACATGGAGTTTAAAGACATGCTTGTACACCAAACGAAGGAAGTGAAAGGGGGTAAGCGTGTTGGGGGAGGTAAATGTTCGAAATAGTTTTATGCATTTAAAAAGTTTGCTAATACATACCATTGGTTCTACTGCTAGGAAGAATGTGACCCTGGATATGCAACTGGAGCCATATCTAGAAGGATGCCATGATAGAGCAATCCATTAGAAGATGATGCAGCGTGAAATCCAACTGTACTAGTTGCGCGATGAACATGTAATGACATCAGAGTTCGTGAAATAATGGGTCTGCGCTGCGCAGTAATTCTAGTGAAACCAGTGATAGATTAAGATTTACCTTCCTTTTCATAAAATTCTATCATATGATCTAGGAATAGGTCTTCCAAATCAAAGATGTTGTCGTCCTTTATGCTAGCATTAAAACTTGGATATACTCCACTACCACTAGTGCGAGGAATTTACCGTAATGGGTTAGAATCAACAGAAAGACCTGCCTCACGAGCTTCCATGGTGCTCTCAAAATCGTTCTTCGCACCACTGGTAGAAGTTGTACAACCGTGGACTCCAATATGATCGGCAATTGATAATGGCAATCTTGCAGTGTTAACGATAGGACTAACTTGAGTGGTTTCAACTAAATGCTTGGTAATTAGTTCTTCCATTTCATACCCAACACTATTGACCGGATGAGTAAACATTCCAGCACCACCAGCAATAGATGGTTGCCAGCTAAGTGATGAAAATGTCCTAGTGTCAACCTCGCGCCATGCTTCAGAGATGCACTCTGCCACCTACCGGTACAGTGATTAGGTCTTCTATACCTAGCAGGAACTCATCATCCACATTGGGAAGTGAACTATTCAACTCACTAGCAACAACAGTACTAAAAGAGAAATTCTCAAAGTTAACATTGGGTGGTCCTTCAATAACATCATTCATGCAGTTGGTAACTCCCCTAGTAAAGGTAACATCCCTGTCTTAAAATCTTCAGTCACATAGTGATTGGCCATTATAATTGTACTCGATAAGGTTTCAATTTCTCATTTTTTTGTCCTCGTGAAGGTTCAGTAGTACCAGCTCAACACCTCTTCCATATTTCTTCAACCCATGGAGAAACAACTTATGACAGGAAATAAGATTGAAAGAAGTTACTAGCCTTGGAATTTAGTTTTGGAAGTAAATTGCAAGACAATATCTGCTTAAACCTTATACACTTGCTCAATTAACGAACACTTTTTATGCATCTTAAATTTTCTACTGGTTATACATACATTTTTAACTTCCCTTTATATCCAATGAACACATCTAATAAATTTGAATTACCAAGTTTGGTGTTATTTTAGAAAATATTTATCTCTACTGACGACCCACAACCTAACCAGGAAACTACAATTTACACCATCCCACTTATCAAGAAAGAGATGTTTATAGAATAATCTCCTCAAGCACCACATCATTCCTTGTCGCAATTGTCCCTCTCAATTCAACAACAGATCCTCTTTTGGCTTCTCAAATATTTGTAGGCTTTATTTCTATTATCTTAGGAAAAAATAAATGAAACAGTATTTTCCAACCGAAAGCAAAGCTCCTCTGAAATCAGTAGAACGCTCGCTGAAGCAAAGTAGGGTCCAAAGATTTTTGTTGTTGTTGTAAGCCCATACTCACCAAGAAAAGAAATATAAATATAAATATAAATATTGTATACTAGAAAGTTTTCCCAATACATCAAACAAACCTTTTATGTTAGTGAATCAAACAAACTCTAGAAGTCTATGTTGCACAGACTCTCCAAAATGTTGTTGCACCTGTATCAGATCCTTAAAATATGCACTACTTTTGCAGGATCCGACATGTATCCGGCCATATTTTCGGAGAGTTCGAGCAACATAGCCAGAAGTTCTAATCACGAGAGAGACAGAAATAGAAACTTGACAAGTCCAATCCAATTGAAAAATCCTAGTGTGTGAGGGTGGGGGCAGCTTGCAAGCACCTAAACTATCATTGAGTATCTTTGGTTAAATTTCAATAAATATATGATTTTCTACCTTTTTAAGTATCTAGTGACTAAGGTTTGATACTGAAGTTAATTAGATTACGGGATGAGGCTACAAAAGTATGATTGATTGTACTTTATGATTAATGCCTTTTTGCTAAGCTAGTATTTTTAGAGTCCTGAAACATGTATACTTCAATGGGAAAACCAAAAGAAGAAAAAAGAACTATCTGCCAATTTTGATCGAGAAATTAATTACTTATTCAATGTTCCTCTATTTAAAGTGGTTAAGATTCTTTTCCTTTTCCATATGTTAGACATCATGATCTTTTTATAATTTAATCGCCATAAAGTTTTAAAGCTTAACCGCATATCAAACATTTTATATTGTAATGTCATATGGCTGTTAGGAGTTGTATTAATGTATATCGTTAGTTGTAATATCAAGCATCAGACTATTACTCCGGCCTGAGTATCATGTTGGTAATTGAACTCTAGAGAAGGAAAATCAGGAATGAAACCTTAGATGTACCCCTTGAGTTGAATGTTTTCTCAGCTTCATAACATATTAGCCTTTTGATTTCTATTGATAACATGAGCTATTCTAACTGCTAAGGACTTACTCTGGACCTCTAAATTTATCCTTTTTGCACCTTTTATTTGGAGGGTCAAGGATCCTTGGGAATCAATTAATTTTTTGGCATTTTATCATATTAAACTTGTCATTTGTGATTTGTTTACAATTTAGAGGCATTTATTAGTTGTTAGATTCTAATTTGTCCATTATGAAGTGGCCATTTGATGAATGCCCATTTTGGTATTTTTGCAACATGGTTCTTTCACAAGATACTTTGTGGAAGTTATTCACTGTGAAATCTTTTGAATTAATTGAAAATAATTGTCTAGCATTTTAGTTGTTAAACGGGGACTTTGTTCTGGTAAAGATAGCAAGATTCTCTAGAGTGTTACTTTATGATGTGGTTGCATTTGGTTTGAAATTCACGCTAAAACATTTCAAAGTTGAATCTTTTGATATACCATATGTTCAACTGAGCTTTCTTTTGCTTTATGTGGTGCAAGACAAGTGCACGTTCAAGATTTAAGTTAGTGGGTGTGAAATAACATCAGCTGCTCCTTTGTGTCAATGGGTGCAAACTTGTTATAAATATATATCTTATAATTTTTTCTTTTTGAACTATATAATCTGAGATATAGCAGCAATTGTGGGTACACCATTTCGGAGAATTTACATCCTCTATCTCCAAAGCAATAGATCTCTTTTAGATATATGCTTGATTGGTCTCTAACAAGAATAGAAAGATATGCTTCATTGATGTTGTTATATCTCATATTGAAACCTTCTTCCTAATAGTAAAACACAATGATGCTCTCTTAATTATATACTCTTTTTAGACCTGATGCGGTAGAGAGCTATAGATTCTATTTCAAATATAGTAATATCTGGTCAAACTCTTACTGTTTAGCTCCATCATACAAATCTCTTCCCGTATTCTATTTTACCTTACCAAAGCGAGTTCATTAATTGGACATTTACTGATTAATTTTGCGTTAAATGGTTGAAATCCTTTTAAAATAAATATAAAGTAGCTAAATATAGGAGCAACAGTCACAAAAGTAAAAAAAAATCCGCAAAGTCATATGTTACTGTGTTAATCCTGCTTAGTTAGCCAGTAGCCTCATCAAAGTCTTATATTTCAGTGAACTTTGGTTGTTTTACTCCACGTTGATGTACAATTTAACATCTAGATATAAATTTGTCGTTGTGGTCATTCTATTTTAATGTGCCACCTGCCGTTTCCCTTATCTGTTGCTCTCATTACTGTAGTTAAAATTGATAGCTGATTAAAAAAGTAGGAGTCTTACTGCCGTTCTTTCTGTTAACCAAGTGTCACTGGGTACAGAAAATCATATATAGATGCAACAAATATTTATGCCGGTCTTTGTCATATATAGAAGTCACCCGTTTTGGGAATACTCTTCAGAAACTTTCCCTTTCACATCAGAAAGCACTATACATCTAACAAAATGAACCCTTACCAGATATGCAATAGCTCCTCTTGGACTAAGGAGGAAGACAGAGCATTTGAAACTGCTGTAGCCATTTATGTTAGAGATAGCGATCAATTGATGAAGATTGCTGCAGTAGTTCCACCAAAATCTATTCCAGAAATCTTACAACATCATAAAAAACTTATTGATGATATAAATGATATCGAGGCTGGAAAAGTTCCGCTACCTCGATACGGGAGAATGCAAGGTTATTTCAGCCGCAAAATTAGATTATCTGGAGCAGAGGTAGAATGGCGAAAAGGGGTCGCTTGGACTGTAGAGGAACACAGGTGAGGTTTTTTCCGCAAATTTGGTAATTACCATGTTAGTTTGCTTTGAAATATCTGGCTAAATTGATGATAATCTAATATCTACAATAATGTGTTTATTAATGGTTGAAATTTTTTCATTGCTTACTGTAAGGATTAAGCAACTCTTTACAACAAAATGCTTTTTCTTTCCCTTTATTTTTGAGATTGACAACAATTCTGTCAATTTGGACCAAAACCTCCGACAAAACTGTGCTAATATGTAATCATCTCTGAAATCCATTTTAATTATATATGGATGTAGTGTATGTAAATGTATAATAGACAGTCGGTCATATGCAATGCCTTGCACGGATTTAAGTGGATCTTGTGTGATTTTTTAAAGAAAAAATGCCACTCTAAAAAATTTGTATCTGACAATATGGAAGAGAGCTCATCTGTTTTGGCTAGTAATTTCTTCAATTTTTTTTAGCCTTTTTTTCACAAGAAAAATTAAACACAATGCTTTTTTTTGTGTAAGTTTGTCTTTTTCACAGAAGAGTGGAGTACAGCTCGAAATCAATTTTGTAACGTAAGTCATTGCGTCATCAGTATATTTGTTTGTTGTACTTCACAAACGGATGCGTAATATACTATATATGGACAAGTTATTATTGACATCAGACTTATAAAGGCTTCAATCTAACTCATGCTGGAAACATTTGTGAAATTTGTTTCTGACGAAAAGTGATGTGAACAATATAGGTATAGCCCACCAAGCTTAGTCCATTTATATTTTCTTCTTTAGCGCCTTATCGAATACCATGCGAAGAGCAAAAAATACTTCTAGTATTGGGAAAACTTTCTAGTATGCAATATTTATTTCTTTCTTTTCTTGGTGAAATGGGCTTACAGCAACGCCAAAAAAAATTTGGACCCTACTTTGCTTCAGCTAGCATTCTACTGATTTTAGAGGTGCTCTGCCTTTCTGTTGGAAAATATCGTTCCATTAATTTTACTTAAGATAAGAGAAATATGGCCTACAACAATTTGAGAAACCAAAAGAGGATCTGTTGTTGAATTAAGAGGGACAGTTGCGACAAGGAATGATGTGGTGAGTGAAAAGATGATTCTATAAACATCTCTTTCTAGATAAGTGCGGTGATTCAATAAACATCAAAATAACATCCACAATGCCATATTACTGGTGAACATTGTAGTTGTTCAGTTAGGTTGCGGGTCGTCACTAATGATAAATATTTGCTGAAATAACACCAAATTAGGTAAATTAAATTTATTAGATGTGTTCATTGGATATAAATGGAAGTTAAAAATGTCTGTATAATCATATCGACCTGTGAGTAGAAAATCTAAGATACAAAGAAGTGTCTGTTAATTGAGTGAGTGTATTAGATTTAAGCAGATATTGTCTTGCAATTTATTTCCGAGATTAAATTCCAAGGCTAGTAAATTCTTTCAATCTTCTTTCCTTTCATAGGTTGTTTCTCCAGGGGTTGGAGAAATATGGAAGAGGTGATTGGAGGAGTATATCTAGGCACTGTGTGGTATCAAGAACGCCAACACAGGTGGCAAGCCATGCGCAAAAATTCTTCAGTCGGTTAAAAGACAATAATAAGGTGAAGAGGAGAAGAAGCATTCATGATATCACTACTGTGGATGCTGGTACTACTGAACCTTCACAAGGACAAGAAACTGAGAAGTTGAATGGACCTTGTGGAGGGCAATTACAATGGCCAATCACTAACTATGTGACTGAAGCTTTTGACACAGGGATGTTTCCTTTACCAGGGCCAGTTACCACAGTTACCAACTGCATGACTGATGTTATTGGAGGACCATCCGGTGTTAACCCTGAGACTTTATCGTTTGGTACTGCTATTGTTAGTGAGTTGAATAGTTCACTTCCCAATGTCAATGATGAATTTTTGGTAGGTGCAGAAGACTTAATCATTGTACCGACATAGGGCACCTTTGAAGTGTGGCGCGGGGTTGACACTAGGACATCTCCACCACTTAGCTGGCAGCCATATTTTGCTGGTGGCACTGGAATGTACGCTCATCCAGTCAATAGTGTTGGGTATGAAATGGAATAGTTAATCACCAAAGAGTTGGTTGAAGCCACTCAAGTTGGCCCTATCATTAACACTGCAAGATTGCCATTATCAATTGCCAATCCTATTGGAGTCCATGGTTGTACAGCTTCTAGCAGTGATGTGAAGAACGATTTTGAGAGCACTATGGGAAATCGTGAGTTAGGTCTTTCTATTAATTTTAACCCATTGTTGTCAATTCCTGGCACTAGTGGTGGTGGAGTATATCCAAGTTGTAATGCTAACATAAAGGACGACAACATTTTTGATTTGGAAGACCTATTCCTAGATTAAATGATTGGGTTTTATGAAAATGAAGGTAAATATTAATCTATCACTGGTTTTACTAGAATTACCGTGCAGCCAGGCCTATTATTTTACGAACTCCAATGTCATTATGTGTTCTTCGCCCATCTAGTACAGTTGGATTTTGCGTTGCAGCATCTTCTAGTAGATTGCTCAATCATGGGATCCTTCTAGATATGAGTCTAGTTGCATATCCAGTGTCTCATTCTTACAGTAGAATATATGGTTTCAGTTGTATGTGGTGTATGTATTAGCAAAAAATTTGAATGCATAGAACTATTTAGAACAGTCACGTCCTCCCCCCCCCCCCCAAACCCAAAATCTCCATGCCCTTTTCACTTCTTTCTGTCCTTTGGTGTACAAGCATGTTCTTAAACTCCATGTTCATAAATAAAAGCATGGTTTAATTATTATGAATCTTAGTTTGTGCAATCTCCCTCTTTCACAAGTTAATCTTTTGTGAAATTCATTAATACCCCATAATTACGGAGGTCTGGCATAGTTTGACATTCATCACTAGAACTTTACAGAGCAGAGGCGGACCCAGAATTTGAAGGTGACGGGGGCACTATTATTTTTGTCATAGTCACGATTCATGCGAATTATTAGCTACAAAGTTTGACATGTAAATCTCTTAAGACTTTGATGATTATGATAAGTGCTAAGCTTCAACTTTTAATATAGAGTAGAGTTTGGGATTTTTGAGGGAGAAGTTTTAGGGAATTTTTACATGTGTATACCATATAGCAAACCTTATTACCAACCATGTTTAAGGTTTGTGTTTATTACATTGAAGCATACCAAGTTTCAATTTATGTACCATAATTCAATTAAAGGCATTAATTAAGTTATCATTTATTATAGGAGTGTATTTAGGGATAAAATCTCCCAAAATATTTTGTGGTAGATTTGTAGTTAGGAACAGTTGTTTTGTAGTTAATTTGTCTCAATTTTAAGGTTTAATTGTCGTTATTTTGTATTTTTTATATGAATCATTAATATATGTGTAGTTAAGTTGTAGTTATAGTGTGGTAGATTTGTAGTTTGGAACAGGAGTTTTGTAGTTAAATTGTAGTTATAATATCATTGTTTATTGTAGTTGTTCAGTTATTATATAGTTAAATGTAGTTTGATTGTAGTTAATTGTAGTTGATTATACTCAATCCAGTTTCTTTTCTGTTTTTTCAGAATAGCATCTTTGCTGCTCCGCAGAATGTGGATTATGGCGTCAACAATCGCGTCAACTACAAAATCTATATATCTTCCATATTTATCCCAATTACCATTCGATTTCAGCATAATTGTAACTTTTGCCATGATTTTATGTAGTTAACCGAAAAAAAACTTTAAGAACTGAATAGGTATGAGATCAGAGCTGTCGTTCAGTTATATATCTACAATTGAAGAACAGAGATTGAGAAGAATAGTTTGTAGAAGAAAATTGTATTTCTACAATTTGAATTTTTGATAATTCTGCGTTTTTGAGTAGGCTCCTTTGTTTATAGCTTTGTCGTTTCGTTCTATTTTATAGTTAGTTTGTGCCTTCTTTATTCAAAAAATAGAAGGAACCATGGTAGAAACACAAAACACTGCCTTCTTTTCCAAGGGGACACGAATCTACGTGCTTTCCATGAGAACCCATAACACTTACCACTGAAGAAGGAGCTTTTTTCGCAATTAAAGATTCGTTATTCGTTTTCCTTTTCAGAATTTTGAATTAAATGCAAAGAATCTTCCTTCTTATTCTATGCCTACAATTGCGCACGAAATAATAGGGATAATATCTTCAGAATATCGTTATTTATGGTTTGGTATATAAAGTGTAGTCAAAATATAAACAGGTCGGGTAATTTCCAAAAATTGAACATTTTAGGTAATATAATTTGCTATAGGGTACAGATATGAAAAAATCCGAAGTTTTATCATAAGAAAGGGGGTTTTGGGCGGAAACTAAAAAAAAAGGACCTGAAACCAAAGAAAAAAAGCCAAAAAAGATATTTGGACTTATAGTTCTTTCAAGTAAAATCGAAGTTGATGTTGCAGCAAGGAATTTAACCCCTGTATCCAGGTATAAGAGCATCTCTAAGTTGTTGTTCAGACCAGTGCCCCAAAGGGGCCTTTAAAAATGAAGGTGCCTAATATAATATATAACCGTTTCTCCATTTATACAGCCTACATATACATATATACACATTTTTTTTCCGAACTTAACAGGTGCCAGTGACCCTCTATCTTACACCTAGGTCCGCCCCTGTTACAGAGTATAAATTAGTTTTCAAACAATTTTGATGGTGCAAAAAATCTTTTTAGTATAAATGAATTTTAATTGTTTACTTTTCTTTATACAAAAATACCATTATATTTGTGCCGAGCTTTTCTTTTATTGATAAGTACTGAATAGTATAACATGGGCATTTAAAGTAATTCATTCTAATATGTAGTTAGTTTCTATCATAAACTCTACATCAAACTCGTCAAATTATGAGAAATGATAAAACAGTATTAGCAATAACTCTGTGTCTAAGACTTTAGTATCTCCTATATGTATCATTAATTACAATGTCATTGCCCAACTTGCTGTTAATTACTTTTCCTCTTTGGTCCTCAAATTTGCGTCTTCAAGGGATTGAAAATTCTTTTTTTATCCCCTACTATTTTCTAAACTAACATATTCTGTTTGAGCACTATAAAATTATAGCGGTACATTTCAATCTTGAAAATTTCATTATAATTATTTTTCCTTAATTAGACATATGGTAACTCTGATGGTGTGAGCTTGCTCACATTATCAGTTAGAGGCGGAGTTATGATTCCAATTTTATGGATTTTGAATTTAGAATGATGACATTAAATATTACTAACCGGTTCTGAATTTAATATTTATATATATATTTAATAAAATTTTTAACATAATATATTGTTTGAGCTAAAGTTACTAGGTTCGACGATCCGGCATTCAAGCATCGACGATCCGGCATTCAAGCATCTAGGTCCACCCCTGTTACTGGTCCGAAGTCCAAATAAAGGACGAGGATATAATTTGATTAAAAACTCGTAAAACTAGTCAATTTATAATCGATTTTCATATTTTAAAGATCGTGAGATTAAATAAAGCAGTATAGTTATTGAGGATATGTACATCCTATAATGCATCTAATTCTCTTGGAACTGAGACATAACTTTTTTAAGATAACCATGACCAAATAATATATTATTTACCAGAAAAATAGTATAGATAAAGTTGTATCGTGGTTTATAGATACGTGGATTAAATTGATCCAATAAAATAAAATAACAAAGTGCAAATAGAGTAAATAAAGACAATTAAACAAGAAACAAGCATGAGCTTTGGAATGTTCTCATTGGGATCAAGAAGACAAAAATCTGGGTGAAGTGTCGCTACTTGGCCCAGCGTTATCGAGAAAAGGTTTTGTTTCCTTAGTCTTTCTTGTGCACTTTTTTTAGTCTACTTAGTCTATCTGAGTGGGCTTGGTTGGCAGGGTCAGGGTCTTTCGCATTCTTATCTAAAAAAGAGTAAGAGGGCGGTTCCCTCAATTGTGGCATCGCCTTCATCATCCCTCGGACAGGTTGATGAGCTTTTGGACAATTCGATATGAGCGAACTCCAGAAGCATCAGACCGTCTGTAATGGCTCGTCCCTAGTGCCTTTGAACGAACTGAAAGGCCTCTCTTCAACTCCCTCTGAGGTTTGAACTACCAACCAACTCTTTCGATTGCGAGTCACGGTCACTTCGTTTCTCATCCAAAAAGTCACAAAAGGCTTCTTGGGGGGTGTAGGCGGCATTTTCGGCCAAGGCAGGATGTGAAGTAAGTATTTGTTGAAAAAGAGAATAGCATGAATGCTTTTTCTCACGGATCCGAAGATCCCTATTCTCGAACTCGATCAATTGGTTATATTCCTTTTGCGAGGAACAATTGTTGAGTGAATGTTTTACTTCTGCCCAATAGACTGATGTCTTGCAATAGAAAAAAGCTTCTATTTATACTAGAGATATGTGGTTTATCGTCTACCAATTATGCACGGTTAATCACCAATATTAATGTTATGATGAAAGGTAATAAAGGTGAAAAGTAATAATGGGTATAAAAGCCTAATAAATACTAATAAAAGCTGAAGGAATCTTGGGGTCTTCTGTAACAATCATATCTTGAATTACTTCTTATCTAGCCACATGTTTGTAAGCGATGTGAATATGTTTGATACTGATGATTGACACATATTTCTTCCTAATTCACCTATCTTCTAAGATCATTTTTTTACCGTATACAGATAGTCCTCCCATTTTTAGGTTATTCACCATGATGTGATCCGGATGTGTAAGTTTACCACCCTCGTTACCGATTCATTCAAAACCTTGCCGAAAAAACCCAATCGGGACAAAAACGTGGCGAAGGAAAAGAAAGTGCAAAACTTAGGAATTCAGATGACATACACAATCACATATTATTCTTTCGTCGATGACTCATTGGCGCTGAGGAAGTACCACCATCACATAGAACCTAATCTCGAATTTTTTAGTATCCACTCGGAACTTTCGAGTCTTGAGTTTGTAGTTGTACTCAAAAAAAATTTGTGTGTGTTTTGACTCTTTGGTATATATAACACCCAAGAACTTCTATCACATTACAGCCTTAGAGACCAAGAATGTTTATGACTAGGAATTTTGTACTTTTGGTTTTGATAAAATTCTGGAATTTAATGCTTTAACTTTACAATCGAATTGTAAGATATCCGACCTTTAGTCATTTTATTGGATGGACTCATAAGAGATGGCTCTTATATTTACGGTGCTTATGAAGATGACATCTCTTGTTCCTCCAGGAACAATTGTTTCAGATTTGTAATCCTTTTTTTGATTCTAAGTATAAGCAATTATTAAAAATAATTTTGTTCATTCAAACATATGCGAGAATATTTTTGGAAGGTGCAAGTTTTGCTTCATTTCATTACTTGACCGTATACAAATATTACACCTTTATGTATAAGATCATTTACCGGAAATTATCAAAAATACATTACAAGAGAATTGCGACCGGGCTGAAATTTACTTAGCCCAACTGGTTCTTGATTCTGATTCCTTCTATTTCTTTTCCTCCTCTCTGGGGCTGATCTAGCAGTCCCCAGTCCTTTATCTAGCAGTCTCCATCACTTTTCTTTATTTCGGAGCCTGTTCAGGCTACCTCCAGCATCTTGTACGGATTATTTCAGAGCCATCTTTAGATGCTTCCGGTACTTATTATTGTAATTATTGTTGCTTTGATGCAACAGTCCCCAACATTCGTAGATATTGTAGTCTTTCATCAAAGTTATTTTTTGGCTACTGCTTCTGGAATGTTCGTGCCTCCTATCACTCCGTGATCCTAATAGGTATAGTTCAAAGCGGTGCCTTGAATGCCTCCGATCAAAGTTCATTATGCTGATGAAATGTAGAATATGCTGATGAAATTACCTGAACTTTTATTGCACGAATCTTTGACTCGTACCTATTATGAATATTCGCTTAAGTTTTTGCTTGAAATTCCAGCAAACTTTCCTTTAACTTCCTTGAGGCAACAGAGCTTAAGGGATTAAGACCCTTAGTAAATGTTTCTGCTGTCCATTCATCCAATACTGCCGAGAACAATATTCTCTTCTTTTGGAACCGGATTACAAACTCCCCAACAACTCTGATTCTTTTGAAAATATCTTCTTGAACTTTTCTCGCTCCAGCATGATCTTTAATGAAAAAATTTGCAAGAATTTTAAAAGAACCAATTTAGTGTTCAGGTAAAAGTGAATATCATGTTAAAGCCCCTATTGATAGGGTTTCGTTAATTCTTTAGCAAAACTGAATCAATCTCATGCAGAGCTAAATTATTTCTCATCACATCTATGGTGTAGGTTATAACAAATTCATGTGAATTCGATGTTCTATCGTCTTTTGGAATATCCGGTATCTTGGATCTCTCTGGAATCAACTCCGAAGTCGTACTCGGTTTAAACATCAATTGAAAATATTTTTTCGAATTCGGACCCTTTAGGATAGAAGGTGTTCCGGGAATCTAATCTATCCGAGCATGAAATTCTTTAGAATTTTCATCCATTAAATCATTTATTTTTCTCATAAACCTCTTTGGTTCAGGTTTGAAAGAATCAGTTGCAACATTTTCAAATCAACTACAGGCACAACCTGCTTGATTGTTGTTTGTTTTGAACTCTCCGCGGTAACAATGTTACAGAGTATTGGTGCCACTTGGCTTATTGGTATGCTAGGAATGACTCGAACTCCACAATTTGAATTATTGAAAGCAATCTATAATGCTTGCCAACGCTTAATTATTATTTGATCTTATCTTGATAGATAATCCATGATCTTCCTTTGCTGCTCTCTCAAAACTTTAACACTAACGACAACGAGTTCATTATTCATATCATCTAGGGTAGGACTTCTTGCCTGTCAAATATTTCCATTTATCCGGTTGGGAGTTAGACTCATTTCCATCGAAACGGATTTCACCGATTAAACCATCTTATTGATTTCCATCATGGAAATTTTCCACGGGCTCGTTGTTGTTGTTTGTTCCAATATTGATCGAGTTGACATCATTGGGTGTCATAACTGTAGTATGCTTACAATATAAAACTTCAAAGTTTATTAGAAAAGATAAACATATCAAAATAATATCACAATTGTCTACGCCCCATAGTGGGCGCCAAACTGTTTATCAAAAAAATAGTATAATTGAATTTGTAATATGATATATGCACATATGGATTAAATTAATCCGGAAAAGTAAAATAACAAAGTGTAAACAGAGTAATAAAAACAATCGAAGAAGAAACAAGCATGTGCTTTAGAATGTTCCTACTAGGATCAAGAAGACAACCTTTAAAAAAAGCTTCAGACAAAGAATATTAGTATTTTGATATCAATGCCTCTTGATATCCTACAATAGAAAGAAAGCCTCTATTTATACTAGAGCTATGAGGTTTATGGTCTACCAATTATGCCCTGCTAATCATCAATATTAATATTACGATCAAGGTAATAAAAAGGTGATAAAAAATAATAATGGGTAATAAAGCGTAATAAAGACTAATATAAGTTGAAGGAATCTTGGAGTCTTTTGTAACGTTTCCGTAACAATTATATTTTAAATTACTTCTTGTCAGGCCAGACATTTGTATCCAGTATGAATATAGTTGCATCACTGCCGATTGAAACATATTACTTTCGAATTCACCCATCTTTTGAGATCAATTTTTACCGTATACATATATAATATCATAGAACAAAATAAGCTTGTACGGATCCTTTTGCTATAGTGGATGCTCATCAAGGAATTGTTGAAAATTGTTAAGTATTGGAAATTGAGTCATACTTTAACAGTAATCCTCATAAAGTATACTCATGTGTTGCATGAGGGGAGTCAAATTTCCATACACACAATTTGGACTACCAAAATAAGGGAAACCAAAAGATAAAAATTTATGCGATCCAATATTTATGTCAAACTAACGATAATTGTGAAATCTTGAGCCGAGGGTCTTTCGAAAATAACTTCTTTACGCTTTCGGAGTACGGATAAGGTCTGCGTACATACTACCCTCTTCAGACCCCACTTGTGAGATTTTATTGGGTTGTTTGTTGTTATTATTGTTGTTGTTGTTGACATCCAATTTTGTCCCTCTTTCTTCCAGAATGTTTAGCATCACTTATTAGAGTAATTTTAACACCAAATTAGACCTATTTTCTATTATTAAAATATTACTACTAACAGTACTAATTATTGTAACAATGGTTATAATTATTATTTTATCGCCATCATCATTGGCATTCCAAACCATTCTCGTATCTTTGTGAAAATCATATGCTTTTTCCTTATTTAATAAAATAATATTATGTGCTTAATTAAACAATTACAAATAAATATTTAATAACATAGTATTTTATTTAGAAAGTTAGTGTAATAGTTATTCATTAAATTTTCATAATATGTTATAATTTACTCTAGCATTTTAAGTATTTTAATAATTTGTTCAAATTATAATAAAGTTTAATCCAAGCAAGGAGCCCAAAGAAAATGCAAGGAAGAAGGAAATGACTATTTTAACTTAGCCGATTATATTGACTTAATCTATAGAAGTTAATCTTTATCCTATTTAGTGTACAAATCGTTTTTTATGATCTAGCCTGACACTTGAAAGAAGAGGGTTATCCATCGGCCCATTAAAGGGGCGGCCCAGCAAGCCTGTATGTTATCCAAACACCTTCCAATATGTCCAGCCCACATTATAAGACCTAATCAGTAGCTTTTTCTTTGCTTTTGTTTTAACGTTCTTCTTCCATGTCTCCCTATTTTGGTGAAAGTTCAACATCTGCATAAGCCATGGCAGAGCTTTGATGTTCCAATTCGAGTAAGACTTTTGTCCCTCTTCTGAGATCACGTGAAGCCTGCAAAGTCTGTCCAAAATCTCTAACGTGTATGTTGACCAAAATTCAAATATGAATTTTAAAAATCCTTCTCAAGAACCCTAAATTTTCACCTATAAAAGCCAACACTTGGATCCCATCTAAGGGAGGGGAGCCGCCCCCTTTACCCCAAAAAAATTAGGCTTCAGTCGCCACCTCTAACCCTCAAATCCACTTCTCTTTATTTGCGTTTCACTGCTTAAGAATATTTTCTAAAAATCTTAGTTTTTCTTCATTGTCGAGGTCGAAGTTCGATAGCGGATCAAAGACCCCAGTTCGCTGCCTTAAAATAGGCTAGTCAAATGACTTGGTTATAGCTACCATACTACATGTCCCAATATTTAGCAATGAGTTTTTAAGAGACCATTCATTTGATAAAGTTCATGTTCAATTACAGTAAGTATGCGAAATCTGCTATGCCAAAATACTATCTTTTTGTTGTTTTTTTGTCTTTTAAAGAATATTATAATTTTGTGATAATCTAAACATTATGCGTAGGTTTTCTTCGAATAACAAAAGATTTCAAAAACAGTAGATTATTGGCTTCGATTGATAAAAATGCTCTGTAGTTTGTTATTCGGATTCATTGAACCACAGAGAAGTGTGCCTATAGTTTTGAACTAATTAGTACTCATTCTTTGATCTATTGAACTATAGAAATAATCTTATATTTATCACTAATTGCTGAATGCATACTGTTGGGTTTTAAACATATTATTTTAGACCTTTCCTCGTAATCGCGACAACAAAACGAGTTGCTGTCCCATTTGATAAATTTGTTATTTTAACATGAATGTGCATCTGATATTTAGCATAGAGCAAATAAAAAGTTCTATCTTTAGGAAGACAGCCCGTATTTGTCTTTGGTTTATCTGCTGGCCGCTCGCTAGAATAGCAAGTTGTCTAGGCATAGCATGTTCCAAAATCACATGTTGCTAAGTACTAAACCTAAAGTGGCGAGAAAAGATTGGAGACAATTGTGATGTATTTTGAGAATTTGTACTAAAAGAGAGAGCTAATTTGTTGAATCTGAGGAACCTAAATGGATATACATCCCTGTTAAAGGTATTCTTGGCAAAATATTTATTTTCCTTTGGTTTTTGCTATGTCTCATTTTGCTAACTCTTGAAATCTGGATCAAGTTAAGGCTCAAATTGACTAGTCATTCCAAACTATTACAGCATAACGGAGATCCCAAAAGATAATATTGTCATAAATTGAAAAAATGACTTATGGACAGTGGCAGAAGATTATAATTCATCCTTTTCTATATTGAAAGAGTTTTCCTTTTGCCTTTTGCGCTCATGTTCCATATTATTTGGAACCTTTTTTGTAAAATGCGTATCTATTGTGAGTAAATATGCGAGACAATTAGGAATTTAAGTTATGCGCATGCGATATGTCTGTACAATGGGTTGGATGGCATGATTCTTTATTTTTAAGTGTGAGCATTCTATTTTAGTATGTTGATTAAACACTTAAAGTTATTTTACTAATTCTTGTTTTATTTCTCTCTTTCACATATGCACCTGGAGCAAAATGGAGTCTTACTCGAGACTCAACACTACCCGATCATGGAGCCAATACAAATTTATAAAATAAACCAGATAGCAAAGAAACAAGTGAAACGCTTGGGGGTGCCTATGACGCCTTTCTTTTTTCTTCTTCTTTGCCATTTATTCTTGTTTAGTTTTTATAATCCATAATTTTATTTGTGTGCTTTGGGTTGATTTCAAGGTTAGAATTTTATAACATTTGGGAGTCTCCCTTAAGTTTGAATTAATATTTGAATCACGTAGGAGTTTGAGAAGTTGCAGCAAATCGTAATTACTAAAGGCTACTGGTATATTATCAATTTAGTGTTTTTACTGATCTATTTTTTATTTTAAAACAAAATCTATGTTCTTCACTCAAAATGTTTAGAATATTATTTTGATCGGTCCTTAAGTAGTTATTTATAAAATTTATTCCAATCCTGAATCGTCCAAGCCTTTTTTCCATGGAATTAATCAAACGTGAAACGTCTTTTGAGTCCATAGGGCTCTTAACTAATTACTTCTCCAAAATAAGTTGGGAACTGTTGACGTAGATTAAAGAAATAGTCTTTCCAGTCATTTTCATTTACATTGAGTATTTCAACTTAAGTCAAAAAGAATCTTTTGAGTTTAATCAAGTTAAGCAATCGCCACATTAATTTCAAATCCATGCTCTCTTACTTTGCCTGACAAAGTCATTCTTTTGTAAAGTCTTATGAGACTGGAAATTAATTCCACAATTAAGGACAACTTACTTTTGAAGCTAGCAATTAAAGAGCTATTTTCTTCGAATACTTATAAGACACCAAACGTGCTTTATTTTAAAAAATGATTTTTGTCAACCTAAGTTCGGCCGGTTAACCATATTTAATGGATCATATAGGGTGCTTGAATAACCTTCCCTATAGGATTAATTAGAACCTTTACCCATAATCTTAAAGGTTAAGTAAGTTATAAAATAGATTTAACTTTAAGCACTATTTAGTTAAAATTGGTGTCCTAATTCACCGTTAAAATAATTAGGTGGCGACTCTCTTTAATTAAATTAACCTTCAGAATTACCAATATGTTATACTCTAGTTTGACCCGTATTAAAATGGGGTATAACAGTTGTAACGATAATTGTAAAAATAGCAGGGGTTAACCAGTTTTCGGACTAGTAGTTGAAAAATTATCAGCATTTATAAATTCATTGAAAAATAATCACTATTTTGCTGAAACACGAAAAGTTCCAGCATCATATGCTGGATTATGGAAGTCATGCATATAAACTTCTAGCATATTATGTTGAAACTCTAGAACACGAAAAATTTCAGCATAATATACTGGATAATGGAACTCATGCATATAAACTTCCGCTATATTATGTTGGAACTCCAACACATTATGGAATTCCATCACATTATGCTAGAACCTCATATGTAAAATTTTGAACTCTGGCATATTATGATGGAGTTTTTTCAAAATTATAAGAATATTTTTGTTTAGATTTTACCTTTACATGAAAAATTGACAAAATTTCGATTATCTTTGAAACTGTAACTATATTTCAATTACAAATTGTAAATACGACTATTTCTAATTTTTTTCGCATGATAATATGATATGTGCCTGTTACACGTTCTTTTATATTCCTTCCGTCTCAAATTATATGTTGTGCTTTTCTTTTACAAACATTAATTAGAAGGAATTTTAAATTATTTTAATCCTATTTATATCTTCTTTATTTATGTGCTATCTCTTTTTCAAGAACAATTACTATTAAGGGTAAAATAGAAAAAGTATAATTTATTTTGTGTTAAACTTATAAGATAATAAATAATATGAGACAATTATTTTTAGAAACCATGACATATAATTTGAGACAAAGATAGATTGTTTAACTTGGTCAATTAATATATTTTTTAGCTTCATTTATTATTACTTAATAATGATAAAGTGTATTAAGTTGATACAAACATAAAGGTAAAATTTACCCAAAAATTTCAAGTGAGAAAAGATACAGTTCATCGGAAAGAAAAATCCCAAAAGCAGGACAACAAATGTTTCAACACAAAAGTAATATAGAGCAACCTCCCTGGTAAATACATTGTGGGATCTCCAAAATAATTCAAGATTTAGAGTTGGGTGGTCGTGAATTAGTAAAATGGAAAGTGGGTTCAGCGCAGAAGATCTTTCCACAATCGGAGGCATTGCCACCGTATCACTCTTACATTCATTCATCCCTACCCATTGGTTGCCTTTCTCCATTGTTGGCAGAGCTCAGAAATGGACTCTCTCTCGTACACTTCTTGTCAGTCAGTACCTACCTACTCTCTCTTTCTTCTTTAGTTTTATATTTCTTTCTTCTGTAGATCTCGAAGATATGTGATTTGGGTTCTTGGAATTATGTGGTAAAATGAAGAAGAAATTGATAAAGTTTGATTTTGACATGTGAAATTTGAATCTTGATGCTGCAATGAGTATTTCTATTGCTTGCTTAGTTTCTTTTGTTTTGTGGGATTTTTTTTTAGAAGCACAAAATGTATATACCCCTGAGATCATCACCTTACTACATTTTGCACTTACTTCAATGATAGCTTGGAACTTTTCTGCAATCAAGCTCGAGAAATTTGGACTTTTTATATGGATAAGTTGTATTAGCTGATTTCATTATTGTCTTCTGATGATCACGTTGGTGATTTATGATTTAAAAATTTGCCTGAGCATCGTAATGGGATTTTGAAACTTAAAAAAGACAACCAGGTTCTCAGATGTTTGATTAAAAGACAACGCAGACAAGGATAATCTTGGAGCCCATTTGAGCTAGTTGATTAAAAGTAGCTGATAAACATCTAAGCGTTGAAGCTTATTTTGTTAAAAAATGATTTAAAGTGGCGGATAAGCATCAAGTGCTGATAAACACTTTTAAGGCGTTGAAGCTGATTTTTTAAATAGGCACTTACATGTTTAGATAGAAGTGGTGAAGCTTTAAAAAAAAGTAAGTGTATTTGGTAAAAAGATGTTGATAAGAACTTTTTAGTTTACCAAACGCACAAATAAGTCAAAAAGTGCTTATGAGCTAGTTTGACCAACTTATCATGAAAATGAAGAGTATTATGTGGAGATAACATATTCCAAAAGGGAATATGTAGCGGAAGGTAGTCATTGAAAAATCTCTCTTATCAGTATCATCTTCTGCACATTCTGCAGAGGGGCTCTTTCGTAAGGTAGAAGAGGGATATGCTTTTAGTGTTTGTTCCATATCATGCAGCTTTGAACTTATTCACCTTAAATTGTTGCAAAAATTAGTGATTTGAGCAGATTGTTGGTGGAATGCAGAGTTTAAAGAGAGCTCACTAATGGAGAATATACCTTCTTTTGGCTTAAAAAGGCCGATATTTGAATAAATGAAGTCTACTCTTCAAACTATGTACTTTCCAGTAGCATCAATGAAAGGAGGAGGGGCGCATGAAATTTAATTGTGATTCTTTCCTAAGACTTGGACATGTGTAAGAATCAAGATAATTTGGAGAGTAGATTCACTTAACAAAAAGAAGAGTCATTCACATGGAGCTTCAGCTTTCCCATGATTTAGTGTCGATTAAACTAGAAATTTAACAGTTTACCTGTTATTCGACATTTATGGTCATTGAAAAAGGAGAAATCAGATGATATTTTCCAGTTGTTCCGGGTAACATGACTGCTAGCTCCTTTTCTCAAGATAAATCAATGTGCCGACTGAGTGAAGCATTACTCAAATATCCTATCCTGCTTTCTCTATTTTCCCACAGGAATTTGATGCTAGTATGTTCCCTATCATGTTTACATAAAGTTCTCTCCTTTTCTTAATTTACTTTTCTATTATAAAGGTGAAAGTAGTTAAATACATAAAGGTTAGTTGTTGCTGCAATCTAAAATTTAACTTGGATCAAGGAATGGAGAATTGATTTAGTTGTTCTTGCAAAGTATAACTATAAGTATATAACTTCAGTCGAGGATGGCCGTGTCTTATAAACAAAAGGGATTACGTTTTGAAAATTTTCTCCAAGATCATGTTGCCTTACAGCAGGTGTGCCTGCAGTTTTTCTTGATCTTTTGCAAGTTAGATTGGAAGTTGTTCTTGCATTGTTGTTTGGTACTCCTAATTACTTGTGAGTTAAGCTTCTTCTTAGGTTGAAAACCTTACGTGAGACAATTAAATTCATGTCTTAACCTTCACATGATCTTTCTAAATGATCAATCGTCCCTTCTCATTTAACCAGGTAACACTCTGTTTGTGTGTGTGTGAGTGTATTCATCAATTCGAGCTCCATCTGATGTAGAGATCTGCTTTTGAGTCAATCTTTTTCCCTATTAATGTTGGTTTACATCTTCATGGAACTTGAGACAGAGACAGATCAACAGGGGTAACAATTTGCTGATAAGCATTATTAGAATTTTGAGTTTATACTGAATAGTAATAGTAGATCATGATACATTTGTGTTTTGACAACAAGATGCTTGCAGCCCCTAATGGTGGAAGATAAAGTAGAGTAAATATTGGCGCATTTCTCCTTTTTGCACTTAAATTTTGTGCTAACAATACTGAAATGTATGAGCACTCAAGGGTGTAGTCTAATGGTCAATGAAGTGGGCGGAGAACCATGGGACCTCAGGTTCAAATTCTAGAGGAGGCAAAAAATACTAGGTGGTTTCTTCCCATCCTCGATCCGCCTAAGTATTGGTGTGAATAGTTACCCAATACTTGTGCCATTGAGAGGTAGTAGGTGCCCGATGAAATAGTCGAGGTGCATGCGCTGTCATAAAAAATACTAAGGTGTATGAGAAAGACAGAGTTAAGATACAAAGTGAATACACAAGCTATTTCCTTTAGGGATGGCAATGGGGCCGGGCCGATGCGGATTTTTTCTGATGGGGGACTGGGTGAGGTTGCTCTTATGCGAGGTCGGGGTGGGGCGGGTTAACTGCCTTTTTGTAAAAAATCCAAGCGGGGTGGTGCGGTTTGTGGGTTGAAAACATTAAAGCAATCTGCTCCTTTTTTGTTCTTATTGTTATTAAAAAGCTTCACCCAATTTTGTTTGTCTAATTCTAATAAATTGTTTTCTATGTTTCTAATTTATTGTGTTATTTGGTGGGATTATCAACTCATTTTTTGCAAGACCCAATTATACTAATTCAGTGTATGACAATTGTTTTTCCAGATTGTGACAATTGAATTGATAAATTCATGGCCTAACAAAGTCGTTGGTTTGTTTTTCTTTTATACTAGTATTAGGATATATTTTGCAACTACAGAATATTAGTAAGTGCAGAATAACGAATATGAAGCTCAGAATATATTTTGCAACCACGCTTCGGTTTTATTAGTATATTAGTAATGTAATTAATAAACTCTCCACTTTGCAGAATAACGAATTGTTTAACTTATTTGTCTTAGTTAATTAAGAAAATGAAAGAAAAAGGAAAAAGAAAACTTATGCGGGGTGTGGTTGGGCGGTTTTGCGGATGCTAGGCGGGGCGGGTTGAAAACAGAAATTTTGCTATGTGGAGCGGGGCTAGGCGGGTTGAAAGTTTTTCGGGTTTAGTCCAAACCCGCCCCGCATCCGCCCCACTCCACTGCCATCCCTAAATTTGCCTTGTGCTACTTTCGATCGATCTGATTTTGATGCAGAAGATTTCATTATTCCCCAATTCTGCTACAACTGTAATTATTCGACTATTTGACCCTAGACTTTATGAATTGTAGTAAGCGTTAATTTAGCTACTTGTAGCAATGATGATACCTAATTCAAAGATGTACTTTCTGAGCATCACTTAGTGCAACTCGGAGAAACATGCATGACTTGACTGCTAAAAAATTTGCTGCTAAAGCCTTATGCCTGTGAAGTATTATATAACCTTTCCTCCTTTTTATCCTCCTTTCAGGTAGTTTCTAGTTTCCTCCAAAATTTATAATCTAATATTTTATTGTTTAGTAATTACACATAAGTCTAGGTTCAAGTGTGAGCATATTTTTAGACTATGTTGCTCATATCCTTCAAGATTCTTGTTGCACCTGTGTTGATCCAACATGATTTGCGTGTGAGTGTTTGATCTGCATTGGATTTGGTCAACCTGACTTAGGTGCTCTGACTACACCTATGGCCAAGAAGTATAGTTTGATTTGGTTTTTGGTTTAGTTTTGTGTTTATGTCACACATAAAGTACTAGAACACATTGCTATTATATGAGATAACTTATGAATAAAATAAGTGTTTAGACAGAATTTACTTATACTAGTTTTAACTTAATAACTTCAGTTAATTGTCAAAATATATATGTTGTAATACACATTTATTGGTTGTATCTTAACGCTCGTATCCATATTCCTATCCATATCCTTGAACCCTAAGATTTAGGTATTGACGAATTTGACTTCTAGATCCACACCTGTATTGGGTGCCCACACCCGTATTCGAGTGTTTACACTGCTTTAGATCATTGTCGTATTTTATTTGAATTGCTTGAATTTATAAGATAATAAATTTGAGTTTCACCACTCAAAGTGCATTTTTCTAAAAAAATTTGGAGTGATTCAAGAGTTTTATACTCCTTTCGTCTTGGCGGTTTGATTATTTGACCTATTTAGCATTTTGAAAGTAAAGCAACGTCTTATTTGGACACAAACTTTTCAAATATTTTCTTGAAAATTGTAACTTCTGAAATTTGGATTGGTACTACTTTTATGTATTTCAAGTATACAAGTTTTTGTAAAAAAAAAAAAGAAGACAAAAAGTATTATTATCAGAAAGCAACACAAGATTAGTCAATTGGACTCTAAATCTAGTAATCTTGGCGATGGAGGGAGTACCTCAAAAGCACTACAATTTCAGTTGAAGTACCTGTATTTAGATTCATGCTTGTGATGCTAATTTGACTGCTCTTGTGCACAGCTGCATTTGGAGCAGTATTACATGTAATATCCACTTCAATTCTTGGCATAACGGCAGTAACAATAACAAACACAATTGCTGGCGAGGAAACAGTGCACAAACTGGCTTCCCTTTTGCTTATAGTTCTTGGTGGTAGTTATGTAATCTTGTTTCTTCGTGGAAAGGGTGGTCACTGCCACTCACACAATCAACCTATGGAGAAAATGGCCGTAGCAGGGCTTATCCTTGTTCCTGCGTTGTCTCCTTGTGCAACCACTCTCCCCGTTTTTCTTGCTGTTGGAAACTCAAAATCCATGATGGTGCTTGCCATCATAGTTCTGTTATTCAGGTACTATTGTTTCTAAATTTCTACTATACTTTGTATATAAGTGGATTACATACTCTTTTTGTTGCTTTTTCTTTTGAGAATATGTAAGGTTACTCTGGAGAAAGAATAGAATCAAAATAACTTGATCTTATTAGAGAAAAGGATATGGAATAAGGGGGTGGGAGGAAAGAGTGGGTTTAGATGGTGGTATGTCCCTTTAGCTTGATCCTTTATATATCCACCCTCGCTTCGGTCAATCATGGGGTTCCCTTTGTCAAGAATTCAGAGAAGATACTTTATCAAATGAATTCAGAGAAGATATTTTGCATTACACAGGTTAAAAAAAAGAACATGCCTTCAACAACTTAGGATTTTTAAAAGCTTTAACAGACTGATCCATCTACCTTCTTGAAATAAGATAAAAAGTTTTAGAGACGCCTGGTCCATTTTAATTCCTGTGGCTTTTGTATTTTACTGAAGTCACTATGTAAGTATTGTGCTCTAGCAACTTATTTCAGGGCATGTCGGCATCCAAGGGTGTGGCCTAGTGGTCAATGAAGTGGGTTGAGAACTATGAGGTCTTAGGTTCAAAATCCCTGCGGAGGCAAAAACAATAGGTGATTTTTTCCCTATCTGGCCAAGCCCGGAGGGTGGACAGAGTTGTCCGGCACTTGTGCTAGTGAGAGGTAGCAAGTGCTCTGTGGAATTAGCCAAGGCACGCAAACTGGCCTGGACACCACGGTTATCAATAAAAAGTACTTATTTCAGTGCCTGTCATTGACTAGTGCTTGTTGTTTTGTGGACTGTGAGAAGTGGTGACAGGATGTTGTTCCTTATCATGAGGGCAGCTGTGCTTCACCTTAAATACGAGGATGCTAGTGTTTTAGTTTTTCATTCCTTCAACCTTTATCCAAAATCCGTTTGGACCAGTGTGCTGCAAATTGCTAAACTTTCAGAAAATACCTCTGCGAGATTTTAGTTATTGAAGTACTGCTCCATGCTGCAATCTTGAAATTTAGTACCTCCGGTGGTTGATAACTTGATATACAGTATACTTCTAAATTTTCCCTTTCTTAAAACGAAAGCCCGTTCACGCTGGTTGAATTTGTTGATATCTAAGTTTTTCTCAGGAGAGGGAGATTTTAGTTTATCTGTAGTTCCATTGGGCCCATTTAACTGTCATTAGATTCACCGACTGCAATCCCAGTGCAGGAGTTCTTTTGATATATCAAAATATCCTGAATTCTTAACACTAAGTTGATACTTTATTTGCAGCACCATAACTGTGATGACCTCACTGGTGGCTCTATCATTTTACGGTGCAAGTCAACTCAAGTTTCACTGGGTGGAACGCTATGACAAGCTCCTCGTTGGTTCAGTGCTAAGTTTGGTTGGTATTTTGACCCTTATATTTCACCATCACGATGGAGAAGTAGGTTCGGCAGGAGGTCATGTGCACAGAAAACTCATTGTGCTATAAGGATCGGTCTTCAGCCAACAGATCTGTTCTGTGAAGCTTAGAATTTTAGTGATATTTACCTCAAGTTAAGAAAAGCAATGTAAAATCACTTTTTTTTTCTTTCCAATTCTGTAATTAATGAATGCTCAACTTTATGACTATTATGTTCAACAATCTTCAGTAGACGGACTTGTTTCCTCTAAGAACAGATCATGCTACACTCAATAGGAGGAACCAGTGTGTGGCATGCATGTATGGCATTTGCTTTATTTATTAGTTTTCCAGTTCTCTTTTTTATTTACTCAATTTATTTTTTGATCTAGCAGTTAAAATAGGGACACATTTTGATGATTTTCCCTTGTGACTACCTTTTCCTCTATCAGAATGGAGAACAAACAGATTATTTTAGCAATTAGCAAATGAAGGATTAATAATAGAGGCACAATTTTCTGAGTCTCTGCTGCATTTATAAGAAAGATTCACAACATTTATGGGCACAGTTTAGGGTAATGTAAGTGCCCTATTACAATAAGGTCAGTTTTTTTTGGTTTCCTACCCGGTATCCGGTATGCACATTGGAGCCTGATTAGATATGGATTTGTCCTGGAAAGTCCCACATTGAAGGGTAAAGTGCTCTCTAACAAAGGTGACTTCATACCCAGGGTCGAATACGAGATATCTGGTTAAGGATGAAAAAGTACTTACAATTCTACTATTACTCTTGTCGATAATAAGGTCGTTTAATCCCCCACCCCCAAGCTCTTGCGCAAAAATTTGAAGATAAATTTACATATTTTTGCACCAAAGTCTATGGTCAAGCTTTAGTGAAATTGGTTGAAAACTATGGGAGATCACACTTTAGAGTAGGGCGATTCTTCTTATTTGCTCAAGCCTTGATGAACAAAATTACTCGTTATCTTTACTGATGGAAGAAAACAAGTATTCGGCAAAATAGTCCAGGAACAAATAACCTAGTGTTTTTTAAATTTTTTTTTACAGATTCTCTATGTTGAAAGACAAGTATTAAATGGCACATTACAATAGCTATAAACTAAAAATATCCTACATAGTGTGCAAGAATCTAGTAGTCACAGCAACCAATTAAAAAATGAAATGAAAATCGTCTCCTGTCTGCTACAGTATTAAATTGTCGAATCAATTGAACCACACGATCTAGTAAAAACTGTGATGGTCCAGATTGTGAAAGACAACTTTTTTGATGGATTCTAATTTGTTCTACTTTTTTTTTAAAAAAAAAACTTTTAGATGCAACGAGTTTTCCAAATTAAAAAAAATGAAACAAAAAATATTGATAGTAAAAGGTCCCACCCCAGGTATAAGAATATTGATAGTAAAAGGGCCCACCCCAGGTATAAGGAAAGGTTGATCAGAAAAGTTAGGAATAAATTCTTAAGATCTTAGAAGAACCAAACATGTTTGTATACCAAAGAAACCATAACTTGCCTTGGTAATGGCCTTCATCTTTAAACTAAGGTTTGGAATCTTTGTTTGGTTTTGTGTATGAGTTATGTCATGCCCTAAGAGGAAGCATTGCATCCTAAATATGGTGTCATTTCTATGTCACTACTAATACTAATATTACAAACCTAGCAAATGATCACTTAATACATTTAAGCATCTACTCTACCAATGGAATGTGCTTCTTCTTCATTTATTGTTAATCCTTTCAAGATTATGGCCTCTTCTTCCTTCATCTTCCTATGTTTCATTCTTCTCTTTAATGGTAAGTCTATACTCTTGAATTTGTCATGGATTTTATTCTTTTTGTTCTTTTAGCTAGGTTCTTGTATGTTAGTTCTTTAATTGGTGATGGTTAACAACTTACGGTAAGAGAACATGTTTGACTCTTGAAATTTGAACGGACAGACGGTAGTACTTTATATTACAGTATGTTTTTTATGAATAATATTGGTTGGAGATGAGTTTAACTAGAGCAACGTGATCATTTCATATAGTTGACGCCAATTTATTTGGAATTGAGGCATAATTATTATTTCTGACTTGCTATTGTATATGGTTACATCAACCGTCATATATATGTTGTTAAGTTAATTTCTAATTTGTTCTTGTTGTTGGACAGCTTCAATAGCACATGCATTCACAGGCACATATGGGGTAAATTATGGAAGAGTATCAGACAATATCCCATCACCCGAAGACGTCGTAAAACTTCTCAGGACAAACAAGATCAAGAACATCAGAATCTACGACGCAGATCACAGAGTTCTGAACGCCTTTAAAGGTTCAGGGATCGAAATCAACGTATGTCTTCCCAATGAATTACTCAAAGACATAAGCGTGAACGAAGCTCTAGCTCTCGAATGGATAAAATTAAACGTTCAACCATTCCTCCCCGAGACCTCAATCCGAGGTATCGCGGTTGGAAATGAGATACTAGGTGGTGATATAGAAATATCAGAAGCTCTAGTCCCTGCTTGTAAAAATGTGTACCGTGCGCTTAAAAGATTGCAGTTAGCAGATTTAATTGAAGTTTCAAGCCCACATTCTGAAGCAGTTTTTAACAGCACTTATCCACCTTCAGCTGGTGCATTTAAAGAAAGTCTCATGCCATATTTAGGACCACTATTACACTTTTTTAACCAAATTGGATCACCTTTTTACATAAATGCATATCCATTTTTGGCCTATAAATTTGACCCTATTACAATTAATGTCAACTATGCACTTTTTCAACCAAATGCTGGAATTGATGATCCAAAGACTAAGTTGCATTATGACAACATGTTTGATGCTATGGTTGATGCATCTTATGTTGCATTAGAGAAACTTGGGTACAAGAAAATGCCGGTCATAGTGTCCGAGACAGGTTGGGCGTCGAAAGGGGATGACAATGAAGCCGGTGCGAATGTTAAGAATGCTAGA
Organism: Nicotiana noctiflora; assembly: GCA_032618575.1. Classification (NCBI taxonomy): domain Eukaryota; kingdom Viridiplantae; phylum Streptophyta; class Magnoliopsida; order Solanales; family Solanaceae; genus Nicotiana; species Nicotiana noctiflora. Next base: position 252,098 of record JASVEL010012948.1, read on the forward strand.
ACTTATAATTTTAATTTGCATAAAAGATTGATGTTGAAGAAAGGTACACCTTATAGGCCAAAAATGGTGGTCAAAGGTTATGTGTTTGCATTGTTTAATGAAAATTTGAAACCTGGGCCAACCTCTGAGAGAAACTTTGGATTGTTCAATCATGATGGAAGTATTGCTTATGATATCGGATTTAAAGGACTTGTGCCTTCTTCTGCATCCTCAAAGGTATGTTTTCTTTACATGATTAATTTATTGTCACTTTAAAAAATAAAATTGTTATTTTCTTTATGCATTCGACCGATTTGGAGTTGCGTCACATAGAGCTAGATAAAGAGTTAACGCTCCTTAAAAAGAGTTTTTCAATTCTCAAAATTCGAATATGAGAAATCTGATCATTAAGAGTGGAGGAATCTTATTTATCCCAATGTACTCTTTTGCGGTCACCGAAAATAATTGTTGCCTTTATGTCAATATGGTTGTTCTAATTATTTAACCAAACTCAAACATAAATTTCTGGTTATCAAATAAGTAGGAAAAGTTATAAGCTAGAAGTACAAGTTCTTAACTTTATTTTTCTCTATCATTATATATTGAATTTTTTGTTTTGTTTTGTCAGGACTCTGTACTACGAGGGCAGTATTGGAGTTCCAAATCGTTACTTCTTGTGGCATGTGCGACAATTCTACTTATGTTCACAGAACTATAACCTAAAAGTATTGGAAGAAATTGTTGTCCTCAATTTGTATAAATAGTTTGCAGTTAATTCAATTTGCTATTCATCACTAGTACAGTTTGATTGATGATTGGTTGTCAATATATGTATTTTTTGGCCACTTAATGGCTAATAACATATCGCGATGGCCATTTTTATAGTTTAATAATATTGATGATGATATCTTTGGCATAATATATATTCGCTTACTCGCTTTTTCTTCCTAGAAATTAAGTTTCTTTCAAATGTCGATGATAGAAAATTGAATTTTGATCGTTGCTTGATCATGCCCAACTATACCTTATAAAAACAACTAAGCGGTCGTTGCAAATATAATCCGGTTTACAAGTCCGGAGTCGAATCCCACAAAGAACTAAGTTTTAACTACAGTTGTTCACTATCACCAAGAAGACAAGCTTGAACAATTCCTAACTTATAAATATTAAGTTTCTTGTGTTAAATTAATTAACTAACAAATTAAAATAGTAAATTAACAACTAACGATAATGAGGGTTAGAGAAAAGATTAAGGAGGTCTAGAGTTATGATTTCCCCAATTGTCGGAATCCTTCTCGCTATGTCTTCTATAATTTCGCATAAGTATTCTCTACCGATCATGAGCGCTCTTATTACCGTAAATCTCTCCCGAGTAATTACGATAATTTACTACACGCACTCTCCCGAGCTATGCTAGCTGGCTTTTAATGCAGCTCATTTCAGATCGCACCCAATTTCGTTATCCCTAATCTTACCTTTAAACCTTCGTTTGTTGATCCCACATATACTATGGGAGTGGTATTGTTCAATTATTACCTAAATATGCACTCTCTCCAGAGTTATGCACAATAAATAGGCACGGCTAATTGAGAGCTCTTCAATCAACCAGAATATAAACGTAGTTGAACAAATAGAGGAAAGCTATGGCTCAATTATATAAAAACCTAACATGAATTTATCCTACAAAAGGTTCTATCAAAATCCTAGATAACAAATTAGCTATTCATAATAGTATGTAAAACTACAATACTAAAAGTCATAACCAACAATGAAAAATAGGAAGAGGAAAAACTCGTAGAAGAATTTTCCGCCTTGCTCCCAATGTGTTCTTGCCTCCTTAGGTCGAATCTATGTCTCAAATCTATCCTCCTCCCTTCTCTTGGTCGGCCTCCTTTGTTTAATATAGGGTTTAGGGCTTAAAATCTTGTGTTTTGCACTTTGGTCCCTGAAATTTTCGTGTTCTGCCGCGGTCCCACCACGATTACGCCAGGACCGCGGCCAAACTGGTCCTCTGAATCTGCAGCTCTACTCTGCCGCGGTCCTACCGTAACTGTAGTTTTTCACCATGTTCCGTTTGGAATTTGGAAAAACGTAATACATGAAAGTTGTAGCCCTTGAGTTAGCTTTCCAACCATATATTGTGGAGCCCAAATGGAGTTCCGAGCAAAAAATTATATCTATTTTACTAGACGGTACGCAATATGCCTCGTCGAATCTTCGTTCGTACTTAATTATCAAATTTGATCCCGAATATGATCTCGGCTTAATTCATTGGGCTTTTTACTCAGATTTCAAAGCTCCAAAATCACTTGAATTCATTCGATAACATTTATATAGCTCAGAATCACATAAAACACACTATTAATGCAAAACACTAGCGATTAAAGCGCAAACTCAACTAAAGTGCGGTAAGTTAGATTATAATAATCGACTAAATTACGCAATTATATCCGATCATCATTGCTCATTGTAACAAGTTGAATGAACAAGAATTTTTTATCAAGCATATCATGTAATTTTTTTGCCCAAATATACCTAAGGTGGAAATGTAAAGTCAATAGTAAGGAAACTATAAGATGAGTAAATTGTAAGCTTATCGATATAGAGTTAAAAATGAAAATTGTACCATAAAAGCTAGTATGATGCAAAGCACCAGGTCATGTTTAAATCGCAAGGTACTAATTACCAAAAAAAATATAAAAAGAAATTGCAAGTTACTACTACTAAAATATATGAACATTAAATTATACACATTATTGGGCTCCACGATCAGAATGGTCATTGAGCAATATTTGTTAGAAGCTCCACATTCCATATTTTTTCTCTAATGAATAAAAAGGCAATTGAAAATGTTACTATCGTCAACTTTGGACGTTGATATACTCTCTTAGAAACAGGAACTATCACATCAATGACGTAAGTCACTTAAAAATTATTGAACTTCGCCAACGTTTATATCGACAGCCCCTTAACTTGATATTATTTTTTATTTAAACACTTTCATTTTTGGATTTTACATATCGAACATATCATGTTATCGAAAATGTGGTTATTAAATACACACTTGCTAATATGGAAAAAACTATGTTTCGTGGAATGCGTAAATAGGGATGTCTAAAGTTGAACCGTAATCGTTAATCGAGCCTAACAACTTATTGATTTATTGATATCGGATTATCGGAAAAATGGTTGGTGAATTGATTAAAATTTAATAATTAACGGCTTAACGGGTTGGGGTGGATTACTCAATTTTCTTATCGACAAATCGTTAATCCGTAAAGAATTATTATATCTACACTTTTACCTCTATGTATATAAAGTAGTATTTATTGATCAGTCCAAAATATATAGAACCCGTCATGATCCGGTAGCAATGTAGACCTTGAGGTAGGATTTGATTTAAGTTACTTGGGCAGAGTAGTACTGCAGGTCTACTACTTCCATATATACAAGTATATGCGATAAGTTATGTGTTTTTATATTGATAATCTAACAAACTTTATGATAAGAACCAGAATGGGAACCTGTTACACGTTCTCAAAGTGCTCAAGAACAACAAGTCTCAAGTCGAGCACAAATTCCAACAACTAGAGTCAAAGAAACGACAAATGGAACAAATAGACATTAGTTCCCTTGCTGACTATACCAGTCAACTGCGTGTAAAGTTGCTGCAATTGTTCCTCTGCACACACGCAACAATGCAAAAAGTGTAGCAATCACTTTATGGGGAATGCCTTATACCGGATAATTGCTTGCATCATCCAAGTGATATCACTTGTATATTATCGACATGAAGCAAAGGAAAAACATACACTTACACATCCTGAAATTAATCAAGTTCTCTCTTAAGTGTGCAGCTATCTTGCAAGTGATATTCAAGGCTTCAAGAACAAAGAACAATAGAACAAAGGACCAGTTTCCTGTAGTGTGTTATCACACGTCCTTAGTTGTGTTGTAATTTTGTTTGAGTGATCTACTTGTAATCCTACTTAACTTAGCTAGAAGCATTGTTTAGGAAACCATTTGTAAAATCATAAACCTTGTGTATGTGTCTTGGCTATAGGTAGTCAAGTCGTGAGCTTTGTAATAGATTTTTACGAAAAGGCTTGTAATAGAATTATTACAAATGAGTGAGGGATTAACACTTTAATTTCTAGCTTACAATAGTTTGTAATGGTGAAGTTTGCTCAGTAGTGAAGTTGAAATCCTACGAGTGTAGGTCTTGGTTTTTAATCCCGTGAGCTGGAAATATTCCACGTAAAACTCTAATGTGTTATTTATTTGTCTCTTATTGTGTGTGTTCTGTGGGAACTAATAGAGAACTAGGTTCTCTATATAGTTTGGTGGACCCTAAGTTTCTATTAATTGGTATCAGCATAGGTTCTTTCTACAAGGCTAACACCTAGAAAAGATCTACTTTGCCGCTCCACCAAACTTTAAACTAGGTCAATCAACCTACAGACCACCAAGATTTAATGGACAATATTACGCATGGTAGAAGACAAGGATATGATTTTATCATGGCTGAAAATTATGAGCTCTGGGATGTTATCTGCTATGGACCATTCGTTCCAATGAAGACTATTGGAGCCAGCAGTGATAGTTCCTAAAACAAAAAAGGAATGTAATGATGCTGACAACAAAGCTACATAGAAAAACTACCGAGCAAAAAAAATCCTCGTCTGTAGTATTGGTCCAGACGAATACAACACAATCTTTTACCTGTCAATTTGCCAAGGAGATCCGGAAAGCTCTCCAAACGGAAAATAAAGGAACAACTCAAGTCAAGCAGTCAAAGATCGACGTGCTCATCACTGAGTATGAACTCTTCAAGATGAAGGATGGTGAGTCCATTTAGGACATGCACACTCGATCATCAACGAGCTCCACTCTCTAGGAGAGATCATTCCAAGGAACAAATTTGTCAGGAAAATACTCAGTGTATTACCTGGTTCGTAGGAGAGCAAAGTAAATGCTATCATAAAAGTAAAGGATCTGCAAAAGTTGACCATTAATGAACTCATAAAAAATATGAAGACATATGAAATGAAGAAAAACAAGGACCATGAAAGATGAGAACCCAAGAAGGAGACGAAACTGGTCTTCAAGGTTGAAAACAATGACTCAAGTGGCGAGGATGCTGACTTGGTGCATCTAACAAAAAGATTTCAGTAAATGGTACGCATGAATGGAGGCATTCCAAAGAGGGGTAGCTCCAGCAGACCAAAAGTCTATGACTTGTGTCATAAATGTGAAAAGTCGAGACACTTCATCAAGATTGTCCTTTGCACAAGCAAGATCAGTACAAGCACAACATAGATAAAATAGTCAAGAGAAACCAGGTTCCTGACAAGAGATTCAAAAAGAAATAATTCCGCTAAAAAGTTGTGAAACAAGCTCTTGCTACATGGGGAGATTATTCCATTGAACTTGAAGGAGATGATAAATAAGGATACACCTCGATGATGTCTATTGAAAGCGAAACAGTTCCATACGACTTTATCTTTACCCTGATGGGAAAGTCTGATGAGGATGAAGATGATGATGATGACGATGAGGTAAACTTTCTGGATGATCAAATAAATTTGCAGTCATATTCTCAAAATAAGCTTATATCTTTGGTAAATGACCTAATTGATACAAATTATAATCTCATTAATGACAAAAATGTTGTAACTGTGGAACTAGGAGAAGTAAAACATGAGAGAGATGATTTAGTAATCGCAATGGTAGATTTAAAGGAAGCCATTAAGGTTTTAAAAGGGAAAATGATGCTTTAATTGAAAATTTGCAACCGTAGAATATGAGACAGATGACTTGTTGGTAGTACTTATGAATCTAAAAGAAACAACTGAGGAACTAAGAAGCAAAAATAACTGTGGGAAAAATCAAAAGGTAAAGGAAGTTACAAGTGAGACATACCTTAAGCTTGAAAATGAGCTAAAAATGGTGAAATCTAATATGTATGCTGAGCTTGAAAATAATAGACAACTTCAGGAAGATCTAGGCAGAGTTAAAAATGACGTAGAAAAATCTCTTAAGTTGACCTGGCCCTCTGATACGACCACTGCTATGTATAAGTGTAATTGTGTGGGGGGAGGGGAGGGGAACATGTATGGAATTGGGTTTCAAAAGAAAAAGACTACCTATAATCCACACAACAAGTATGTTACTATCCTTGATAACTGGCTTTGCATTCACTATGGTAACAATGGGTACTTTAAAGAAACCTGTAAAGCTAAATTTAAGCCCTAACAGAAAAACAAAGTTTTTGTTGAAAAAGTAACTACTAAAGCACCTGCTCCTCCAAATAAAAAATGTTTGATGACTTTTAGGACAAGAAGAAGTTTAATTCACATTTTTCCTCACTAAAAGGGACCCAAACTGTTTGGGTTCCTAACTCTAACTCTTGATTTCCTTGTGCGGAGAGCAATGAAGGGAAGCAGCCAAAAATGATATATAGATATTGCCTGCTCTAAGCATATGATTGGAAGCACCGATGATTTTCTTTCACTCAAAGCCGTGCAAGGAGGGAGTGTGTACTTTGGCAATTGCAAAAAGTGATACATTCTAGGAGAAGGAATTATTGGGAAGACACTCACTCATTCAATTGAAAATGTGTACTATGTGAATGGTTTGAAATATAGCCTACTGAGTGTCTCTCAAATCTACGATAAAGAAAACAAAATGGAATTCTTGTCAAAGACTTGCACTTTTACAAATCTTGTAACTGGTGAAATGGTTTTATTGGAAAAAAGATTCAAAAATATTTATGTTGCTGATTTTGAGTCTTTGAACAATGGAAATCTTACATGCCTAGGTGCTGGATCCTAACGTCCTCTGGTGAGGCAAAAAAAAATGCCCTATTTACCAGGTCAGAATTAAGTTCATCAAAGAAAAGGTAACGCATTTACTTGATATCGATTCAATCCGAGAGGTAAAGTATCCTGACTGGCTAGCTAACATAGTAGTAGTTCTAAAAAAGAATAATGAATTTGGCATGTGCGTAGACTATAAAGATCTAAATAAGGCATGCCCAAAAGACTCATTCTTATTGTCGAAGATCGATCAAATGATTGATGTGACAACCGGGAACGAACTATGAGTTTCCTCAATTCTTACTCCGGGTACAACCAAATCAAAAGAGGATTAGGAAAATACCTCATTCATAACAAACATCGGCACATATTGCTATAATGTGATGCCTTCCGGGCTAATTAAATAACCTTAACCATTTTATCCAGTTCATGAATTAATTAACACAGATGAATTGCTAAGTCATAATATTGAAATTCTAAAATAGAGTTAAACATGCGAAAATACCAAACATAAAATAACTACACAACTCGAAGAATCCGGTGTTACAAGTCTCAGCCTCTAATACATAAGTATCAACTTACTACATGTCATTCTCTAAACATGCGTAAATAAAGTAAATAAGATAGAAGGAAGATTAGAACTGCGAACGTCAAATGCAACTACCTCGATACTCCCAGATACGATGCTAGGCAGAGAAGTTCTCATACAGCCTCCGGTGTACCTGGATCTACACGCAAGGTGCAGGAAGTAATGTGAGTACTCCGACCCAGTGAGTAATAAACATAAATGAAGGGTGAGAATAAGAAATCCTGAATAGACATAAAGTAATTCAATAAATACAGCAACTTGAACCTAGCAGTATAAAATCAGTAAATCAATGAAAATAATTATGGAAATACTACAACAGATAAATAAGTAAATGACAATCAAATATGTAATGTAACACATAGACCGGTTATCTCCAATATCCACTGCGGTGTGCAGCCCGCTCCATTTATTTATCATCAACAACACTCAATGGAAGTGTGAAGACTCCGGTAAGGGGGCCTTATTGCCCAAGCGCAATAATAAACTATCTCGTGGCGTCAACTAGGCCATCGGCCTCATATCAACATCAATATCGTACCACTGAGGCGCGCATCCCGATCCCAAAATCAGTCCAAAATCACATAAGCCCCTCGGGCACAATCCTATAGAAATATTCATCCCAAACTTCATTAAAAATATTAATTAAGTTTCAAGCTTAAGAAAAGGCGGCTGAATTTGCAAAACAGTATTAAATACTGGGACTGAGTTCAATGATATGTAAAATGGTAAGAAATCGGTAATAACAATCCCTGAAGGATTCGATCCATTAGCACGAAGCCCAAATATAGCAATCAGCTCAATTAAAATGATAATAATTGATTTTTAGCCAAATATGCAGTATATTCAACTATCGGGACGGACCAAGTCACAATCCTCAATGGTGCTCTACCCCACACTCGCTACACGGCGAGCAAGTCGCCTCAATATAGCACTATATTGCGCAAATACGGGGTTTCAAACCCTCAGAACATTATTTACATCTATTACTCACCTCAAGCCGGCTAAAATTCTAGCTCGTTATGCCCTTGCCTCTCAAATCGACCTCCTCGTGCGTCGAATCTAATCAATACCACAACGAATACGTCACAATATGCCAATGGAACAATACCCAATTGAAAATAATTGAAAAATAGCAAAAATCTCGAAATTAGCGAAATTCGAGTCCCTGAACCACTTCACTGAATTCAAAAAACTTTAGATCAATAGGTTCCCTATCTCACCACGAGTTCGTACATATAAAAGTTTAGAAAATTGGAGTTCAATCCTCAAATTCTCTTTTTAACTCTCTTAAGTTTCAAGCCCTAATCCACCATTTTTACCCATTAATTTCTTATGTTTTTTAGCTTTGATCCATATATTTACACCATAAAATTGTGTTTTGAGTTCAAGAATCGATACCTTATCGAAAACCCTTGAAATCTCTCTTCAAAATCGTTCTCAATTCTCCAAGTCCGAGTTAAAAATATGAAATCCCTTAAAAATTTGCGAAGGAGAAATTAAATAGCACTGACCAGTCGTTTTCGCATCTGCGGCTCCATAGCCAAATCTGCAACTTCCACGTTTGCGGTCAAAAGGTCGCTTCTGCGGAAATAATTGCTTCTGCGGTCACAAATCCGTTTCCAAAATAAATCTTCCTTGAAGAGACTAAGTATCTCATTTCCTTCTAAAATCAATCCAAATCAACTCGTTCACACCCAACACTGATAATGAAGCATAAAGAAGTAGTAAACAAGGAAAATGGGGCGGTAACTCACGTGAGGACGAGTCGGGTCGTCACAATACAATTAAGATATTTTTACATGGTTGTTCCCTTTTTAAAAACTATTCTCATAAATGATAGCAATCTTTATTTATTCCAAAATTGGCATATATTTTTTTTTACCTTTTTAGCATTTTCACGTTGGTAGCTCATTACTAAGGGATCCCTCTATATCAATACACTTTTACGACATTTTCTTTTCCCTTTCTCTTTCATAATTTTTTCTTCTCTTCCATAAATAACACTTACCCAAATATATCAAAGATTTTAAAAAAAGAATATCTAAAAAATGATTTCCTCTTTAATATAAAATTTTCATAATAAATTTAAAAATCATTTATGCCATAATTTTCTCTTTCTTTTCACTATATTCTCTCCCTGCCACAAAATTCAATTACTAAATAAAATTAAACCCTTTAAACGTGAAGCATTTATGAGTCATTTTAATTAACACTTTATATATAATAGCAATATTACATAATATTTAAATAACTAAAATGTTCTCTAAATATATAATATTTATACAATAAAATATGTGGTATATTTTATGTTATAAAATTTATTATTCCAAATATATTTCTTATATATTTAAGTTTATCATATTTGTATAATACTCATATGTGTTTTAAATTGTATTTATTTAAATTTGAATTTGTATTAAATATATATATACAGGATATAGTCAAGACCTATAAATTATATACTCAAAGCTTTCACATAAAACACACCAAAAAGTAACAAAAATTCCAAAAAAATTAAATTATGTTAGTTAGTATACAATAAATGGTATATTTATTATATGCTTAAGATATAAAATATTTATACTAGAATATGCCATAAATCTTTTTTAACACAAAATTTGCACATATATCCAGTATATTTGTGAAATACTTATCCTATCATTAAGCATTTAAATATTCAAAATGAAAAAAACACAAACCAAAATAATATAAACTTAAGAATATGTTGGGTTGGGGATTAAAGAATAGATGCTTAAGTTAATATGCTCAATATATATATATATATATATATATATATATATATATATATATATATATATATATATATATATATATATATATATATATATATATATATATTCAAACAATCTAAGCAAATCACAAACCAAAGAATTTAAACAAAGGAATTAGTTGGGTTGGGGATTAAAGAACAAATGCTTAGGAGATAAATAAGGAACAAATCCTTAAGTTAATATGCTGCAAGATTTTAGGCATATGATTAGGGCTTCAGTTTTGGTTGAATCTGTAAGAAAATATTTTATTGCTACTATTGATATACTAAGTTTGCTACTAGAAATATGTATTATATTTTTGAAAATTGCGCAGATATGTAAAGTACCCTAAAATTAAAGGAAAAAATTAGATTGAAAAAGCTAAAATATTTTGATGGACTTTATACAACTAGCTTTCACTCAAATTTTTCTTGGTTAGAAGATTTTCCACTCCTTTGACTCTAACATGCATTACAGACGAGGAGTTTTATTTTGGGAAAAGGACCAAAATTATACTTTTACTATTAAAAATTAGTCACGTTAATATCATGTTTTACTTTACGGTTAAAATTATCCGTACTATTAATAAAGTATGCAAAATTATCCCTACCGTTACTAAAGTAGATAAATTTATACCTAAATCTAACGGATTTCCTACGTGGCAGTAGGGCCCTTCATTTAATGTGTCAACTAAGCAAATACCAACCCGAATTGAAGAGACTCATGCTCATTTATTTGATCCATGCCTATTTTTTTTTACCCATGCCCATTTCTTGGACCATTCCCTTCCCGTTTACCCTCATCTTCTGAAGAGTTAAAGATCAGAAATACGAATAAACAACCACCGCTTCACCAGTCCACCACCTTATTTCACCAATTTATGACATAAAATAGATTATATAGAATTATGTGGGAAAGTTTACTTGTTGAAGAGTAAATATATCTTGTTTTATCAGTGTAGTTTTTTTAAAATCAATCTGATGATAGTAATTTTTAGGTGATTCCCTTTAATTTTAAATAGAAGAATATTATGTTTCTCAGTCACACATGGAGATACAGTTGTCGGCAGCTTCTGCCATGATAACCACCACACTGCTCCACCACTCTCTTCTTCACGCTGTAAAGTTTATGATGAGAAAGCTGACAGCCGAAGATTTTTGAATAACGAAATTATCTGGCATTATCCAGCACGAGATACAAATAGAATCAATATCCGGATATATGAGAAATTGAAAAATAAAAAAATGGGGAGAACAAGAAATTTACAGCGGAAGTTTTTGGTGGGTTATGCAGAAATTTATTTACAGAGAAAAGATGAGGATGATGACTTTTTGGGGCGGGTTATTATAAAGTGGGGCGGGTTATTAAAAGGGTGTGCGAGTAAAAAAAGCCTAATTGGCACATTATTTTGGGGGTCCCAGTTGCCACGTAGAAAATGCGTTAGATTTAGGTACAAATTTATCTACTTTAGTAACGGTAGGGACAATTTTGCATACTTTATTAACGGTAGGGACAATTTTAGCTGTAAAGTCGAATGGGGTATTAACGTGACTAATTTCAATAGTAGAGGTATAATTTTGGCCATTTTCCTTTTATTTTGTGTCTCATACAATTGACACTAGTTTGTATGAGGTTCTTTTTTGTCTCACAAATTTGTGGATCCCAATCTTACATTTCTGAGTCCATAAAAATCTAGGTGCACAAAACTGTGAGACAAAAATATTACCTCATACAACTAATGTCAGTTATATGAGACACTAAATAAAATTTTCATATTACGGACTGGTGGGTCTAACACAATATATTTTAATTCTTTTGAGCAGATAAGTTTGAAGGATTTTGTTCTGGTCTTGTATTAGCTGTAGTTGTGATGGCTTACTATGTGGCCCTCAAATATCAAAACTGAAAAGTTTTTGAGTGTTACATGAAAGATTATCAAGGAGAAAAAGGAATCAAAAAATAGAAAAGAAAGGGTTACTTTTGATAAATCTGAAAAATTATGGTGCATTTTAAGCTATTACTTGATTCCTCTAGTTTAACTACATAATATAATCACTTTCTGCAGCTACTTTATGCAATTTCCTTCCCTTTTCTTTTTCTTTTTCTAAATAACTCCACCATTTCCTTTCAGCATAAATCATCCCCATTGGTTGATCTATTTTTAAATTATATCTCTGTCATCATCCTCTCTTTTTTCTTTTTTTCTTTTTCTAAGTATTTAATATCAATTCTTTTTGATAAGGATCATGCAAAAAGAACACAAGAAATTTCCGTACTCTTTGTTTATATTTCATATATGTTGTTTTCAAGCGTAACTTCATTGAGTTCTAATAAGAAGACTGTATTCTATCAGATTTAAGAAGATACAATACATATATAGACACTGAGATTTTGCATCGAAATTCAATTAGATATTCTAACTATTTTAGTGATCAAATAGACACTTTTTTCTTGGTAAAGGTCTGCCTCATTAATACAAACATAAGAATCTTGGTAGATCTAAGATTTAAATTTAATTCATTTAACTTTTAAACGTTTTAACGTTGAACTCGTTGTAGTTAAATTTATGATTTTAAATTTAATACTTGTTGATCTTATAGTATATTTTTACATATAAACTCATACTTTGTGTTAAAGGTTATGAAGTCAGTTGAATCCAATCAAAATGCAATATTCGCCCCTGCGTAAGAGTGAGTAGTTAAAAAGATTTCAAGTATTGTCGATGTTATTTGGTCTAGCTTAACAATAGATTTCATATACTAATTTAGCATGGTTAAATAATAAGTTGAAATGAAAATATGTATTAATTAATTATAATTTATTATAATGTGAGATTGTGTGTATATATATTGTATTCATAGGATTTGTGTAAATATAGACGATGAATAAGTTTTTTCCATTCTTTTTCATAAGGCAAAAAAGAATATTGAGTTAATTTAATAGACTCAATAATGTTGACAGACACTATGATGACAAAAGTATTGATTAAAAAAAGTTACTAGGGTCAAAATAAATAACGAATGGATCTTACCGAAATTACCTTACATAGAATAACTATAGCACATGAGATGGGGACCAATGACAAATCTCCTACGTGTCATATTACAGTATTTATTTTCATTTAATTTTGACAGTAAAACTAATCACAATGATTCGTAGGCTGAATTTGAAATAATTGATGAAACAAATTGGAAACAATTTCGTATCTTGAATTATGGCGTTAATCTATCATCATTTGATCGTTTGACTTAAATTTTGAAATTTGTTTTATTTTACCTTTGTTGTTTTCTAAAGTTTCGTCGAAGATAAAAGTTTGACTTTTTTTTTTTTTTTACTGAAGTTTCACCAACCATTTCAATTCCAGTAGCGTGTAAATTATACTTCATAAATGTGACATCTTTTTTTTTTTCAAGGGCTGTTTGTTTTTTCGTTCTTATTATCTAAAAAACCAAATCCATCTCTCTCTCTCTAACTCTATTGCATGTGCCTCATTGTGAATTTTTCCATTAAATATTTTTTTTTACTCGGTGTCCGATATTCGTAGTGAAGCCCGACTAAATTTAAATTTGTGCTGAGAAATCTCATATTACGAGATAATCACTATATAACAAATATGATTTCATACTCAAGTCTCAAACCCGAATACTCTGATTAAGGATAAAGAAATACTTACCACTTTATTACAACCCTTATTGGTTCTCCATCAGTTCATGCATCAATGAACATTGGACTAATCCTTTTGGCACATTGCCATGATCTGCAGCATCTTTACTCCTTGCAAGAAAATATTGTTTTCTTCCACTATTGATCCTAAAAGGTTGGGGTATATATAGGTCGGGTTGGTTCAAATTTTATGATTATCAAAGCAAATTAATTGTGTCGAGTTATAAAATTTAAAGACCAAACCAAATCAATAAAATTCGGGTTTTTCAATCTTGATATTTTTCGAGTTTTCTTGGGTTTTCGGATTATTCGAACTTTTCGGGTTTTCAGTAAAATCTTCATAGAAAAAAATATATAACTTGTGCTCAAAATATTTTTTTAATACTAATAAGATACTACTATATAAAGTATTTTCCAAGAAAATAATATAAAATATCAAATGTGTCATGACATTATCCTAAAATATTCAACAATAAAGACAACAAAATTATGTAATATAAATATTGCTACTTAAAAAATCATAATCAAAATAAGATAATCTAAAAATACTAAGTCACGCTAAAGTAAGTAGACTAACAAGGGATTATTAATTACATGACTAAACGCTAAAGAAAAGTTAAAAATACGTTATGCATTTTAATCTAATTTTTTGCAAAACAAAAAATAGATATTCAATACATTCCCGTTCGTAGTATTGATTATTGAGTTGAATATTTTTTGTTAGCATTAATATTGATTTAATTTTGGTTTGGAATTTTGTTAGCATTATTTAATTACTAATATTAATGGCTATAAAACTTATTGGAACAGTCAAAATTTCTAAGTCCAACGCTTGAAATAATACCTTAGAAGATAAAATTATGAAAATTTTAAGAAATATTTATAAATTACAGAACAATAAATATATTTATATATTAAATATATCTAAAATATCTCTCTCTCTCTATCTCTCTCTCTCTCTCTCTCTCTCTCATATATATATATATATATATATATATATATATATATATATATATATATATATATATATATATATATATATATATAATGTTGGGTTGATATAGTTTCGATTTGACTTTCTTTAGTTAAAATTAAACCAAATTAATTATATCGGATTTTTTTTCCAACACCAAACCAAATCATAGTCGGGTTTTTTTCTCAGTTTGACTCAGAATATCGTAGGTTAAGTAGCACACAATCTCATACAAAATAAATAGATAAGAAAAATCAACAATAGGATTTAACGAGGTTCGGCTAAGCCTAATCCTCGACACAAAAGAAGAGAGAGTTTTCCACTATGAATGAGAAGAAAAGCACAATACAATCTATAGAATCCCTTACTGCAAACCCTATATATAGATCCCAAAAAGTCCCAAACATATATGAGAAAGGTTTTCCAAATTGACAAGGTCTATAGATTTTCCTTTCCTAAATCTATTAGGACAATGGATTTTCCTAAACCTATAGGGACTATAAGTTTCCTAAAAAATACAAGGAAATAATTCAAGCCAAAAATAATAAATCTTCCCCTTGGCTTGAATTCTCTTCATCAACAGGAACAACGTCTCTATACCTTGCCATCAGCCCTCGCAAGGGCTCTATTGAGTATTGCACACACCAATTAAGTCTAAGCAATGCCTAAACTTGTTGGCCGGGACTGTCTTGGTCATTATATCAGCTGGATTATCATGCGTAGACACTTTCTCCATTTTAACAAACCCTTTTGATATAATGTCTCGAATAAAGTGATGCCTCACTTCAATATGCTTCGTCCGCTCATGAAACATATGATTCTTAGTAAGATGAATGGCACTTTTGACTATCACAAAAAACTTGTGTCTTCTTCTGAGCTAGTCCAAGATCACTTACCAAGCCTTGTAGCCAAATAGCCTCTTTAACTATTTCCGTAATTGCCATATACTCAGTTTCTGTGGTAGACAAAGAAATGACAAACTGAATCTCCTTCCAACTAATGACACTACCAAAAAGAGTAAAAACATAGGCTACCAGAGATCTTCCATTTCAAGTTCTAAATTGGGGTAAAACCTAGAGTTTGAAGAACCAATGGAAGGGTTGAGTTATCCAATAATTAAGATAAGTTTACTGCTCTCTTTCATACATTTTCTATTGTGAATTCATAGTAATTCGTTCTATACATGTAAGAACTCACGGGACAGTGATCGAAAGTCGTTAGTCCGAGTTTATCACTTGTAGCGGAATGTTTTATGAACTGTCTTGTGTTGTTGTTAGGCTGCATGTTTTACTACTGTTTTGTGGAGTTTTGGAGAAGGAAGGGCGTAGATAAACACCATATAGATGTAGGGTTGTAGGCTAGTAGTTCTTCATATTATTTTCGGGTCGTTTGACACGATTACGGTGGTCGTCGTATGTATGAAGTGATTAGGTTGTGCGTAGATTGTTTTGGGAGGCTCAATATGATTATTATTAATGTTGTTTGGGTTGTTTGGTGATTGTTTTTAATAGTGTGAAGTCATATACATATGGGAGGTGCTGTCCGTTTTATCGTAAAATAGGTTGTGTTCGATACATAATAGTTATGACGCTTCAATGATAACGATAGTATCATTTCTCTTATTGTAGACTAAGGAGTTGTGACAATTGCATAGCTTGAGATTTGGGCAAGATATACAAGGTATGTGAGGCTATTTGTTTTCTTCTTTAGCACGACTCCTTTTGTACATAATGTAATGAACGAGCTTCCAAAGATACTCTATTCTTCGAAGTTAAAGTTAGTAGTACTTACATTGTTTCCCCTCTTATGGAACGATTGATGTTAATGTTGCTTTTCTTATTCTTATGTTATCAATGTTGTTGGTACTTCCTGATTCTTATAAGGTTCATAGTGAAGAGTTAGTCCTAATAACGTGTATAGAGGATACCGACCTTACGTCACTCCGAAAGGTTTAGAACGTGATTCCATTAGTCGAGCATGCAATATATATATGTATCTATTTTACTCTACCGAGCCACACTATAGTTGGCTGAGTACAACACCTATTATACAACCACTGATCAGTTGGATGTTACCGAGTTCCACATGGCTGGGTACGATACTACCGAGCCTTATGATGGTCGGGTACATTTTTTACCGAGCTTGTTACGGTCGGGTACAATATGATGATGATGATGCCCACAGAGATGTATATTTTAAAAGTTTATGTATGTATACATATGTATCATGCATTTCATGTCAGTAGCCCTCAGAGGTACCTAGATGTTAAAGATTATATATTCTCTATCCATGCTTACATTATTGTTTATATTTATGGTTCCCTGCCTTACATACTCAGTACTTTATTCGTACTGACGTCCTTTTATTTGTGGGCACTGCATGTCGTGCTGCAGGTCCTAATAGATAGGCAGGTGCAGCTCCCCCACCACAATAGGCTGTCCAGTTCAACGGTGATTGGCGAGATCCCTTCTCCGGACTTGTCGTGGTCTTGGTATGCATTTTTGTCACATATATTATGGGTATGCCGGGGCCTTGTTCCGGCTATGTTGCAGCACTCATGTTCCTTTAGAGGCTCATAGACAGGTGTCAACTTATGTATAGTTTGGTATGCCTTGTCGGCTGATTTTTGTTATATAGTCGTTCATAGTAGCGTGGTAGCTCGTAACTTATATATAATTTCTTGATTGTTTGGTCATCCCATGTTATGTATGTTCATGCCATTATATTTTATTGTTGGTTATCCAAGATCCATATCTACCATTTATATTGATCTCATCAACCCTAAAAGATAATAAATAAGGTTAGATAAAATGTATGTTAGTGCTCGGCAATTATGGCTAGGTGCTAGTCATGGCCCTCCAGTCTGGGTCGTGATAAACTTGGTATCAGAGCAAGTCTGTCCTAGGGGTTGTGTATGAGTTGTGTCTATTAGAGTCTTGATTATGGATATGTAGCGTGCCACATTTATAATCATGAGGCTACATGACATGTAGGGTTGTTACCTTCTTCCTGAATCTGGATCGTGTGTAGAGTTGAGTCATAAATGTTCGTCTCTAATATTCACTTTGTTTTCTTTCAGCGATGCTTTCGACTAGGAAGCAAACAATTAGTAGACCGCTTGATACAACTACGGGAGAGGGTACCAGTCAAGTGCCCCAAGCTAGAGTAGGCCAAAGTGAGGCTCGGAGTGAGATGCCGTCTCATACCTCATCTACTCCATCTCTTCCAGAGGAAATTAGGAGGCACCCAACACCACATGTTCCTCCGTCTGGCACTACAGACCAGGATATGCAGAATGTGGTGTAGTTGTTGACTAGCTTAGTAGCTGCTCGGGCTTAGAGGTAGAATATCGGTGTTGTTGATAAACTGATTAGTACAAGATTTTGTGATTTTATTAATTCAGGCCCTCCAGTGTTTACCAGATCAGACCCAAGGAGGAACTGCAGAATTTTATTGATCAGGTTTATTGTACAATGTAGCTTATGCATTCTATTAATACAAAGTCAGTAGAGTTGGCTTCTTATCTGCTACGAGATTTAGCGATTCTCGGGTATGATAGTTATGAGAGATCTAGGGGTCCAAATGCTCCTCCAGCTATGTGGAAGGAATTTTGTGAGGCCTTTCTTCGTCACTACTTGCCCATTGAGATACGACGAGCTAGAGCTGATAAGTTCTTTAACCTTAGACAAGGTATATGAGTGTGCGAGAGTACACTATACAATTTGATTCTTTAGCAAGGTATGCTCCCAATATGGTGGTCGATATGAGTGATAGGGTACATTTGTTCATGAACGGGTTGGGACCACATATGATAAATGAGTGCACGATAGCCTCCTTGGTGGAAGGCATGGATATTTCTCATATTCAGGCTTATGCCTAGACCTTAAAGGATCGTAAGAGCCAGCAGAGGGCAGATAGGGAGCAAGATAGGGGCCAGCATAAGAGGGTGAGATATACAGGGTATTCTGATGACTTGAGAGGCGGCGTCAGGCCCTAGTCTTTGAGGTGTTCGGTGCCTCCTAGGGCTCCTCCACAGTTTTAGAGGCCGCAATATGAACGATTTACCTATTCTGGTCCAGGTCAGAGTTCACGGGCATTAGGCTCGTAACAACACAGGGATACTCATCAGACGAGACCCCCAACACCACGTTATGATCAGTGCGACAAGGCCCACTTTGGACTTTGTCATCGAGGTTCTGATGCATGTTATTCTTGCGGACAACCTAGTCATATGATGCGGGATTGTCCTAACAGAGAAAGTGGTGGTGTGGCTCAGCTGACTGGATCTGTGTCTGGTTTTTCCTCATCAGTTTGACCTCCAGCACGAGGTTTTTAGCAGTCGACAGTTGTGGTAGAGGTAGAGGTGCAGTGTCGAGTTCGAGGGGTGCTTAATATCGAACCTATGCTCTAGTAGGTCAATAGGATCTCGAGTCATCTCCAGATGTTGTTACAGGTATATTGTCTGTGTTTTCCTATGATGTATATGCGCTGATTGATCCGGGATCTACATTATCATATGTTACACCATTTGTGGCTAATAAGTTTGGCTTTGAACCTGAATTGATAAGTACACCCCTTGTGGTATCTACTCTGATAGGAGATTCTGTGATTGCTCTAAGGGTATATAGAGGTTTTACTGTGATGATTTGTAGTCGCCAAACCTCGAAAAATTTATTTGAGTTAGAAATGGTTGAATTAGATGTGATAATAGGAATGGACTGGTTGGCCTCATGCTATGCAAATGTTGACTATCGTACGTAGATAGTTAGGTTTCTATTTCCCGATGAACCCGTCATTGAATGGAATGGGAACACTGCTACACTGAAACGTAGGTTTATTTCCTATTTTAAGGCAAAGAAAATGATCTCAAAAGGTTGCATTTATCATCTCGTTCGTGTTAGGGATTCAAAGGCGAAGCCGCCTACTCTACCATCAATCCTCATGGTCAATAAATTTCCAGATGTTTTCCCTGATGAACTCCCAGGCCTTCCTCGTAAAAGGGAGATTGAGTTTATCATTGATATGTTGCCTGACACTCAACCAATCTCTATCTCTCTATACATAATGGCCCACATAGAGTTGTGAGAGTTGAATGCGCAGTTGAAAGACTTGCTGGATAAGGGCTTCATTGGCCGAACACTTCACCTTGGGGTGCGCCAGTTGTAGAAGAAAGATGGGTCGTTAAAGATGTGTATCAATTATCGAAAGTTGAATATGTTTACTATAAAGAACAAGTATCCACTTCTAAGGATTGACAAACTTTTTGACCAACTCCAGGGTGCCAAGTATTTCTCCAAGATTAACTTACGTTCAGGGTATCATCAGGTAAGGGTTAAGGAGAAGGATGTTCCAAAGACAGCCTTCCGGGCAAGATATGGGCACTTTGAGTTATTGGTAATGTCATTCGAGCTAACAAATGCCCCAACAACTTTTATGGATATCATGAATACTGTATTCAGGCCCTATCTTGATGTGTTCGTAATTGTATTCATTGATGACATTCTGGTGTATTCTCGTTCGGAGATGAAATATGCGAGCCACTTATGGATAGTATTACACGCTTCAGGATCGTAAGTTATATTCTAAGCTCTCCAAATGTGAATTTTGGCTGAACTCAGTAGCATTCCTTGGCCATGTAATATCTGATGAGGGTATTAGTGTCGACACTTAGAAGATTGATATAGTAAAGAATTGTCCAAGACCTATAACACCATCAGAAATTCGCACCTTCCTAAGTCTAGCAGGATATTATAGGTGGTTTGTAGAAGGGTTTTCCTCTATATCAGCACCATTGACTAAGTTAACACAGAAAGCTACCAAGTTCAAATGGTCTAACTCTTGTGAACGTAGTTTTTAGGAGCTGAAGAATCGATTGACACCAATTGGATGGTTCGAAGTCAGTAAAATAGTATTATATGGGCCATATTTGATTCACCAAGCTATTGAGAAGGTGAAAGTGATACAGGAGCGATTGAGGACGGCACAAAGCATGCAAAAGTCTTATTCCGATGTTCGATGGCGTGATTTGGAGTTTGAGGTTGGTGATTGGGTTTTACTGAGGATCTCACCAATAAAGGGTGTTATGCATTTTGGGAAGAAAGGTTAGTTGAGTCCAAGGTATATCGGACCGTATAAAATTCTTCGACGAATTGGACATATTGCTTATGAGTTAGAATTGCCATCTGAATTGGAATTTGTCCATCCGGTATGTATCTATGTTGAGTATGTATTGGATACCCTTATCAAGTCGTCCCTATATAAGATGTACAAGTTATAGAGGATATATCATATGAAGAAGTTTCAGTGGCTATATTAGATCAACAAGTCCGCAAGTTGAGAAAAAAAGATGTAGCTTCCGTCAAAGTATTGTGGAGGAACAAGAATATAGAAGAAATGACATGGGAAGCAGAAGAGGAGATGAAGTCTAAATACCCTTACATGTTCCAGAATGAAGATAACGAGGATGCCAGGGGAACGCATGATGTATTAGAAGGTGGAACAACTCTATGAGGTAAGCAATAGCTTGAGAATACTCTTTCTTAATACAAAATGGTGATATGTAGATAATGTACATGTCCACAATTATTTGCATACCCATGTACGACCATATATTAAAGTAATTGCTTGCAAGTTCATCCTCTATTTATGGGAGAAACTTGGAAGGAATCCACAATGATTTAAACTCCCCATGAACCCTTACATTCGAGGATGAATGTTCCTAAGGAAGGGGGGGGAGGGTGTTACAACCCATATCCACACACGTTAGTTTATGCCATATTTTAGTTAACGTAAATCCAATAAAGAATTATCTTTGAGATGATAAGAAGTTAATCTTATTTATCTTAAATGATGCAAGAGTGCATTAGGGTGATTAACAAGTATTAGAAGTTAAACATATCAAGGATGTTGTAACTCGTATTCTTGGGTAAACCTAGGGGTTCTTAATATTCTTAAGAGGTATTATTTTAAGGTATTTGAATCATATTATATCTGTATCATAAGTCTTGAAGTCAAACGAGTTATGAAACAAAAGTCGACGAAAGTTGTCGCAACTTAGGTTCATAGTTTTACTTAAATATTAGGTCAAATGTTTCTAAGCTTTTCTCCCAATTTACAAGAAATTATGGAGTGATCTACCAACCAAATTAAAGATCTTGTTTCCAACGCATTAAGCCGTTTGTCAAAATACAATCTCGGAGTGTAGAGATATTCGTATTTTTGCAAGCCTGCGTAGATTGGTTGGTGACAAGTAGGTGCATCACCTACTTGTCAAAATGAGAGGACAAAATTAAAAGCCCTAAAGTCGAACAAGAGAGGACTTTTAAGGTATTATAAACTCATTTATTTCACCCATATTTCAAACCTTCAAAACCAAATTGAACCCATGTAAATTGTCTCCAAAAATCCCACACAAACCCTAATCGATTTTCCCTCTCTTTCTAGTTTTAATTGGGGGTAAAACCTAGAGTTTGAAGAACCAAGGGAAGGGATGAGTTATCCAACAAGTAAGGTAAGTTTACTAATCTCTTTCATACATTTTTTCCTCTGTGAATTTATGGTAATTCGTTCTATACATGTAAAAACCCATGAGACGGTGATACGAAGTCGTGAATTCGAGTTATTCATTTGTAGCGGACTGTTTTGTGGACTATTTTGTTTTATTGTTGGGCTGTGTGTTTTACTACTATTTTGTGGAGTTTTGGAGGAGGAAGAGTGTTGAGGAACACCATATAGATTTACGGTTCTTGGTTGGTAGTTCTTCAAAACATTTCTGGATCATTTGATACGACTACGATGGTCGTCGTATGTATGAAGTAATTAGGTTCTGCGTGGACTATTTTGGAGGCTCAGTATGATTATTATTGATGTTGTTTGGGCAGTTTGGTGATTGTTTTGAATTGTGGGAAGTCATATATACAGGGGAGGTGCTGTCTGTTTCATCGTAAAATAGATTGTGGTTGAAACATAATAGTTATGACGCTTAAATGATAATGATAGTATCGTTTCTCTTATTGTAGACTAAGGAGTTGTGAAAATTGCATAGCTTGAGACTGGGGAAGTATATACAAGGTATGTGAGTCTATCTCTTTCCTTCTTTTGCACGACTCCGATTGTACATAATATAATGAAACAAGCTTCCAAAGATACTCTACTCTTAGATGCTAGCAATACTTACATTGCTTCCCCATTTATGGAATGATTGATGTTAACGTTGACTCTCTTATTCTTATGTTAACAATGTTGTTGGTACTTCCTGATTCTTATAAGGTTCATAGTGAAGAGTTAGTCCTAATAATATGTATAGAGGATACCGACTTTACGTCACCCCAAAAGGTTTAGAACGTGATTCCATGAGTCGAGCATGCATTATATATATGTATCTATTTTATTCTATTGATCCGCGCTATAGTCGGTCGGGTACGACACCTATTGTGCAACCAC
This sequence comes from Nicotiana noctiflora, assembly GCA_032618575.1. Classification (NCBI taxonomy): domain Eukaryota; kingdom Viridiplantae; phylum Streptophyta; class Magnoliopsida; order Solanales; family Solanaceae; genus Nicotiana; species Nicotiana noctiflora. Next base: position 275,333 of record JASVEL010012948.1, read on the forward strand.
TAATCAGTTGAGTTTACCGAGCTCTACATGGCCGGGTACGATACTATCGAGCCTTATGATGGCCGAGTACATTTTTTTACTGAGCCTATTACGGCCGTGTACGATATGATGATGATGATTCCCACAGAGATGTATATTTTAAAAGTTTATGTATTTATACATATGCATCATGCATTTCATGTCAGTAGCCCTCAGAGGTACCCAAATGTTACAAGTTGTATATTCTCTATCCCAACTTACATTACTATTCGTATTTATGGTTCCCTGCCTTACATACTCAGTACTTTATTCATACTGACATCCTTTTATTTGCAGACGCTGCATGTCGTGCTGCAGGTTCTAATAGTCATGCATGCGCAGCTCCCCCACCATAATAGGCTGTCCAATTTAGCGGTGATTAACGAGATCCTTTCTTTAGATTTGCCGTGGTCTTGGTATGCATTTTGTTATTGACATTATGGGTATATCGGGGCCCTGTTCTGGCTATATTGCAAAACTTATGTTCCTTTAGAGGCTCATAGACATGTGTCAACTCATGTATAGTTTGGTATGCCTTGTCGGTTATTTTTTATTGTTATAGTGTTTCACGGTAGCGTGGTAGCTCGTACCTTATATATAGTTTCTTGATTGTCTGGTCATCCCATGTTATGTAAGTTTATGCCATCATAGTTTATTTTAGGTTTTTCATGCTTCATGTCTACTATTTATATTGAACGCGTTACCCTTGAAGATAATAAAGAAGGTCAGATAAAATGTACGTTGGTGCTCAGCAATTATGTCTTGGTGCTATTCATGGCCCTCCAGTTTGGGTCGTGACATCAATATAGGACCATTGGGACAACATCAACTTTTCAATCCTTCTATCTCGAGTAATCTCCATCCCCAATATCTTCTTTGCAGTACCTAAATCCTCCATCTCAAACTCCTCACCTAGTTGGTTCTTCAATCGGGTAATATGTGAAATGCTTTTAACAGCAATAAGCATGTCATCCACATATAACAACAAATATACACTATAATCGTCTTCAAGATTTTTGTAATACACACAACTATTATATGCACTTCAAGAAAATGCATTTTGAATCATGAATGTATCAAACCTTTTATACCACTGCCTAGGTGACTGTTTCAGACTATATAAAGATTTCTTAAGTAGCAAACATGATTTTTCTTATCCCGAGTAATGAATCCCTCGGGTTAACTTATAAAAATCTGTTCATCCAACTCATCATGCAAGAATACAGGTTTCACATCTAACTACTCTAGTTCTATGTCATGAAGAGCCACCAAAGCTAGTAAGACCCTAATAGAGTTATACATTACCACTGGGGAGAACACTTCATTGTAATCTATCGCCTCTCTTGGTGAAAAAACTTTTAGCTACTAATCTTGCCTTGTACCTTGATGCTTCAATCCCTGGATTGCCCTTTTTTCTTTTGAAAATCCATTTGCAGCCTAATACCTTTGGTCCCTTTGGCAATGTAACAAGCTTCCATGTATGATTCTTACGAGGAGATTCAATCTCTTCAATCATAGCACCAACCCACTGATCTGCTTCTGGACTAGAAATAGCTCTTTTATAACTATTAGGCTCAAGCGCATCAATGGTCTCTACAACAGGCAAAGCGAACTCCACAAAATTAGCATATCCAAGAACATTACCATCAACTACATTTGCAAACCTTTATGGGATTGATCACTCTCTTCTCTCTACCTGTTGCAATGCTATAGGGTTGTTGCGCAGGTACATCAACATTATCGTCTTGATAAATATTTTGCACCTCCTCCACTTTTTCCGCTTTAGAACTACCAGGCTGAGCTAGTGGAGATTCAATTTTTAGCTCTATTCGGTCACTAACACCACGATTTATTTCTGATATTGCCTTCTCCTTCTGATTGTCCAGTGAGGCAGATTCATTGAATGTTACATCCCTACTGATAATTTGCCCTGGAGTCTTTTGATATGTGCACCACAACCTATAACCTTTCACTCCAGTTGCATACCTTAGAAACATGCACTTCTTTGCCCTCAGCTCAAGTTTTCCATCCCTCACATGAGCATAAGCAGGACAACTAAATATCCTTAAATTTGAATAATCAGTAGGCAAACCAGACCATACCTTAAAAGTAGTTTTGAACACAATACTGTGGATGGAGTTATATTGACCAAATAACAAGCTGTATTGATTGCTTCATCCCAAAAAACTTTTCTAACACATAGTGTGAAAGCATGCTTCGTGTCACAAAGCGTTCTATTCATACATTCTGCAACACCATTTTGTTGTGGTGTTCCGACACAAGTGCGGTGTCTCACTATGCCCTCACTGCCGCAGAAATTATCGAACCCAGAATTGCAAAAGTCCAACCTACTGTCAGTTCAAAGACGCTTAACTTTTCTTTCCGTCTGCCTTTCAATCATCGTCTTCTATTTAACAAATGCCGAAAATGCCTTATCTTTTATTTTTAGAAAATACACCCACACCATCATTGAGTAATCATCAATCAAAGTTATAAAATACCTGGCACCACTCTTGGAGGGAACTCTGTTTGGACCCCACAAGTCAAAATGTATATAATCTAACTTGTCTTTAGTCTTGTGCTCGGCCTTCTTGATGAACTTTACCCTTGTCTGTTTACCAAACATACATTGCTCGCAAAAATTCAAAACTTGATTTTTGTATCCATTCAACAAAGACAGTCCATTATCACTCATATGGCAAAGTCGCAAGTGCCACAACTAAGACTGGTTCAGATCACTTTTCCTAGAAGCTACAGCAGCTTCCCATTCAACTACACTGGCATGAAGATGATACAATTTAGAATGCAGTTTACCCTTCATGAGTACCATGGAGAATTTACACACTTTAAGTATTCCATTCTCAGAGTGAAATTTATACCCTTGATCATCCAAAGTCGAAAGAGAAATCACATTTCTCTTTATCCAAGGAACATGCCAAGACTCAATATTTTTGATAATTCTGTCGAATATTCTCAATTTGATGTTACCAACCCCCTCTACTGATAATGGATTATCATATCCCATATAGACAGTCCCACTCATTTGTTTGTAAGTTGCAAACCAATTCTTGTGTGGACACATGTGGAAAGTAGCACCAAAATTAAGAACCTAAGAATTTTGCCCATGACTAGAACTCACAATACAAACTTCCCCTACATAATCACTATCATCAGAATTATTGCCAGTGTCAACAATATTTGCCAAATTATCTATTTTCTGCTTCCCCTTTTTCTCCTTCAGCTTAGGACACTCTCTCTTATAGTGACCTTGCTCCCCGCACTCATAACAGTTTTGCTTCCTTGCTCTAGACTTTGATCTTGCGGTTGACTTTTTCCTGTTAAAGTGATTTTGTTGTGTTCTTCCTCTAATCACAAGATCCCCGCTCTCTATTCTGTTTTCTGGAAAGCTCTTTTTCAACTCTTTAGATTTTAGTGCATTACTAACATCTTCTAGTGAAATGCTATCTTTCCCATATAGCAGTATATCAGCAAAGGTATCATAAGATTGTGGTAAAGAGCATAACACAATCAAGGCATGATCCTCACTCTCAATTTTGATATCCACATTCTTCAGGTCCATTATAATTGAATTAAACTCATCGAAGTGAGTTTTAACAGGTGTACCTTCATTCATACGGAGATTGTATAACCTTTTTTTCAGGTAGAGGCAGTTCGTCAGCTATTTCTTAGAATACAGATCTTCCAGCTTCTTCCATGCCGTTGATGTGAGCACGTGATTTTTGCCCTACATGAGAATTACTCCCAAAATTTCAAAATAAAATAGTTTTGTGTTGTGTGTGATTTATGTGGATGTTGTGTTATTTTTATTTATCTGTGCGTGTTTATTTGTTTAAAATTAATAGAAAATACAAATATATGTCGCGTGCGCGCATTTCGGAGTTCAATTGTGCGTTTAGGAATTAACTAAACCGTGTTTAATTTTTAAAGAAAAGAAAATTACAAAAAAACGTATTTATTGCCTTTGTGTCCCAATTATGTGATTTTATTTTAAAATTGGTGTGATAATTATTATTAGAAGTTAAGTAGTATCTTTATAAGTTAATTTGATTTTTGTAATATAATTTAGAAATTAGTTTTAATGAGTAGGATTTAAAAGAAAAGAAATGGAAATCAAAAACAAGGAAATCGGACCAAGCCCACCCCAAAATTAGCCCAAATACCACCCCTTACCCGGCCCAAGATGGCCTGCCACCATCTTGACCGTTGATCTAACTGGATCAAACGGTCCAGATTTTTCAACCCTACCCGTTTGACCATCCGCCCGTCCGTCCCGCTCCAATTCATCTCTCAATCGGGGCCATTGGATGGTAATAATCCAACGGCTCAGATTGAGCCGGAAATTTTAATACCCAAACACCCCAAAGCCCAGTCACAGTTCTCATTCACCAAACAACCCTTTATCCTCATCTCCCTAATGTAACGCCGCCGCGAAGCCACCGTCTCCCGCCTGCCGGAAATCGCCTCACGGCGGTTCCGGTAGGCCAAACACCTCCATCTTAACACCAAATCTTCCCCTCACTTCCCCCAGCATGAATCCATGAACGTTGTGTCTCGAATCAAGCTCGAGATCCTCGAATCTTCAATCGAAGATTCGAGTCTAGACCCAACCTACACCAATCGACCCCAAACTCGCACCATGGCATCCCTAGGCCTCCCTCATACCCCTACCAGCCTTAGTTTGGTTCGAATCAAGCCCGAACCACTCAAACCCCAAATCCGAGCCCCAAGAACCCTAGCATTGAAGAATTAGGGATTTCGTCCGAGTCGACGGCACTTGAAGGCAACAGACTCTAATTGGAGTGTTTTTCGTTTGAAAAACACTTCAATTAGAACCTGTTTACTTCAAAAGGTGCAATTGAATCCTTTGGAGCCGGGTCCGTCTGATTTCAATTTCTTTTTCGGAGGTATTCTATTCTTCTCTTTCTGTATTGTTGATATGCTCATTACATTAGTGTAGTGTTCATTTATCTAATTTTATGTTAATTTCAATTTTTCTCTCTTCTTCTCCAATCCGACCTTTATTTGGTCAAACTTTTCTGTTATTTTTGTTAAATTGTATGCGATATTGAGTGTCGTCGTTTAATTTCGTAGACTTTACTATACCAGACAATATTAGCACTGTTGAAATGGATTGTTGACCCCGAGTTTGCCCGTAAGATATAGTTGGAGATGTCGATTAGTCGTTATCGATCGTATAGGTCGTAGTTGTTTAAACGAATATCGTCGCAGGCTCGATTGTTAACATGTTGGCAGAAATGCCATTAGAATTGCCTAGTTACATCCGAACCTTTACTTGGTTTGATAATTGTGAGTAATCGTTTAATCTTGAATTAAGGATATCTTGGTTATAGCTGCTTATAGTCAGGAATTAGGTTAGCTAGTAGAGTGCAATGCACCTAAGGATAGCTAAATCGAACCTGCTGTTACAGCAGGGTTTCCTATTAATGCCCTGCACTTATCAATTTAATATTAACACCCATGCTTAGACATAGTGTAGTGGTAAAAACAGAGGGATGGGTTCAGCAGAGAGAGGGATGGGCAGAGGTGTTTATTTTTGTTCTGGTCTTTGGCTCTTAGGAGTGGGTTTTAACTATAAGTATAAGGAGAGTTCATTAGAAGAGGAGGAGCGGAAAATACAGTGATAGAGGGGGATATACACAGAGTTTAGGACTGGATTTTTGGAGAGATAATTCTGAAACCTATAGTCATTCACACATACAGAAACTGTAGAGAAATAGACAGTGGGATTTTGATTTCTCCTGGATTTGCCATTGGATCTTTTGTTACTGTTTCATTGGACTGTGTCTTAAGTTCCGAGAGATCTCTTACATAGATTTTGGGGTAGTTTGCCCTGTTGTTTGGAGTTGTTTGTCACTGGTTGGTTGAAGTTGTGTATCATTAGTTTGCTGGAGCTGATTGTGTTGTTTTGCTTGCTGAGTTTCGGACTACTATTGATTGTGTGCTAAGTGTCTACTGGTTGGTTGTTGCTGTGATACTTGTTGCTGTTGGCCTGCTGTTACTTTGCTTGCTGTTGCTGATCTTCTCCTCCCATTACCATTTCAGGTACACAACCTTGTAACTTCAAGTGATTGATTGGGCTATGAAATGAAGCTGTTCTGATATATTGATACTTTTACTCTACTGAATCTGCATTTTTCTTACTGGATTTGTTGCTGGACTGTTTTTCTCTAACTGTCTATAGACGTTCGGATTGTTTCAGATGTTAGTTGTCACATGTAATTGAAATATTTGGTAATGAATAATTGATTGTCAAATACAGCAAGATTAATGTGTTTGAAAACTGAAATTTCACTAAAAATACAAGCTGTTTGGATTTCATGTTTTAGAATGTCATTGAAATATTTGGTAGTGGTTGGTTAATGGTAGAAGCTTTGTGCTATTGCTTAGTTAGATAATAAATTTTGGTCGTTCAATGCTAGTGCTTATAGAATTAATTTAGTCTCGACTTACTCCTTTGAAGTTGATTATAGGGTTACACTTAGGAATGAATTCACAAAGCTAATAATCCTATCTCAATTTCGTATATAATACATTCAATACATGGTTTTAATTGGTGTTGATAAGCTGCAAAAGCTAAGAGCCATGTTATGTTATAGAAATTTGTGTTAAAGAGGTAGAAGCAAAAAATGTCATTACTACTTAGGCATATTCACCTATAGCAAAGAATTTGTTGATTACTAATTAGGATTCGTAATTGTCTACCCATTCAACTGGCTGGCACACGTATGGGCCTCAAGCCCAGCTTATTGGTTTCTCCTTTGTATTGGGCTCAATCGCATTGTGGATGCCATATCCGTTGTTATTAAATTGGAATTAAAAACTATTAAAAGAGTTTTTGAATCGTAAAGTTATTCATTATAATACATGTAGGACTAGGTATTAAATTAATATTAGAGACAAAAAACAAAAGTAGACAATATAGTCCATTCTAAGATTGGCCTTTAATAAAATGAGATGAGCCTCGCCGCACTAAATACACATTTGCGGGGCCCTCAATCAATTGTAATAAAAACATAGACTCGGGAAGACCGTTTAGCGAATTTCACGGTCCTTTTCCAAAATTAATAAGACGATAGACTCTTTAGGCACGGTTTGTGACATAATTACTTTCTTAAATACGGGTGCGCATTTATGTGACCCAAATCTATCTCCCGGCGAAACTGAGATACGTTAAAGTCACAGGCGCACTGGTTGCGGTGTGACTCGAAAATATATTTTTTTGTGACGTCGTAATTCTTCTAAAAATCGAAAAGCGGAACATTAAAAGCACATAATGAAAATATATATAGAAATCAGATAGAAACAAAAATAGCAGTTGAGCGACCGTGCTAAAACCACGGAATGCGGGAGTGCCTAACACCTTCTCCCGGGTTAACAGAATTCCTTATCCGGGTTTCTAGTTTCACAGACTGTAATACAGAGTCATAAATTCCTCGGTTCGGGATTAAACCGGTGACTTGGGACACCATTACTTTCCCAAGTGGCGACTCTGAATTTAATAAATGGATCTCGTCTCGATTGTCCTTTAATTGGAAAAACTCCCTTGCGCCCTCGCGGGTTAGCGTAAAAAGGAGGTGTGACAGCTCTGGCGACTCTGCTGGGGATGATGAAACCTCTGAACTTCGGTTCGAGGTCTAAGAATTCGAGCTCAGTTAAATTGTTGTTTTGTCTATATCTGATTTTATTATATATTCGATTAATGTGCTATATGTTTACCGTTTTGATATTATCTGAACTGTACATATAAACTGTGCCGAAACCCTTCTTTTCTCACCCCCGGGGATGTGCTCACTGGTTGAGACTCCCTATTCTGTTAGTGTCATACCCCGAAATAATAAAGAGGCTCGGAAAGTTTCTAAGCCGGTTGGCCTTTTGGTTCCCGGAAAGGAGCTCCTTCCTCAGCCCGAGTTGTCCGCTTGGGTACACAGTCTAGATCACATACCGAGGTTCTGAGCTTAGAATAACATGACTTCATGCCGGATCCCTAGTAGGAAACGCTTATTTGTATCACGTTGCATTTGACTTAGGGGACTCAACACAGGGGTTGGGTCCGTCTAGGACAGGTGACCCGGTAATCAAAGACCGAGCATATTATATGTTGCATTTATTTATCATGTATTATTATGATGATTGGTTAAATTCCTGAAAACAAAAAAAAAAGAAATAGAATTTTGGAATAGAAAAATATCAAAAATATTGACGAAATGTTGTCGAAAATTTGAAAATTTGAAAAATAGGAAGAGCAATTTTGTTGAAATAATTGGTCATAAAATAATCTGACCGAACTACGCAGGTTTGATTCTCGCCATTAGGTGGGATACGTAGGCAACCCTCATCGGGTCCAACCACCCCTTCAAAAAATTAAAAAAAAATGTGTCGAAGTTTTTGTTTTCAATAAAATCAAAGTAACGCTGTTTTTAAAAATAGCCGAATATTCCGAAAGGACGCCGGAAGGCTGTTTTTACAAAAAATAGTCACTTTGAATCATTTTTAATAATTTGCGGGCACAACCTTGAAATATTCCTTGTGGAAATGTTGCAAGGCCATAGCCGCAAAATCAAGTCCGGGTTCATACCCCTTTTTGCAAAAATAACCAAAGAATATCAAATTTTTTCGGGTGATGCTATTCTTGCTTAAAATAAGCCGAATGTCCCTCAAAAAGACACCGGAAGGTTGTTTTTGCAAGAATAGCCACTTTGAGTCATTTGTAAATAATTTTGGACACAGCCTGGAAATATTCCCTCGCGGAAATGTCGAAAGGTTGTATCCGCGAAAATAAAGTTTTGAGTCATCTCTCAACTTTACAAAAATAACCACTTTATCAAATAAGCCATTACATGGCCAAAATTTTGCTGAAATAGTCACATTTTTGAATTTTTACTTTATCAGTCTTGTATTGGCCTGTGTCGGTGCTGAATGATGCCCCATAGGCCCTAGGATTAAATTTTGAATTTATATCTTCTTGATAAAATTTTGCAAAAAAAAGCCACTTTGTCTAAATAAGCCATTATATGGCCAATTTATGAAAAATATTCTTGTGTTGGTTTATGGTGATGCCGAACGATGCCCCATGAGCCACGGGATAAAAAAAAATTTAAGTTTATCTTTCTTAAATAAATTTTGCAAAAATAGTCATTTTGTCAATAAGCCATTATGTGGCCAATTTTGTAGAAATAGTCATAATTGACACCAAAAATATTCTTTTCTTGTAGAAATTTCCTACACAAGTTTGTAGTTGGAGTCGGCTTCTATAATTTTCCTTCAAAAAAAATCAAAAAAAAATCAAATAAACATTTCTTTATTTCTTGCATTAATTTGCAAGAACTACGCTCGGTCTGATTCATGCGGGGTCATGATACATAGGCAATCCACATAGGATTCGACCATATCCATAGCAAAAAAAAAAATAAAAAACAAATGAAAAACTACAAAAAGAAAAAAAAGAAGAGAAAAAAAAATGCATGATAGAAAGGTTTAACTGCCTAGGTTCATTGCATCCTTAATGCACGTTTATCAATAAGCGGGATACCTTAATGCTGACATGCTGGCTTTGTTTTGTTGTGTCCATTTCCAGAAAGGTGGTTGGTTGTGGTTCTAAAATAACTCTTCCTTGTAAGACAAAGTCAGAGGACAATGGCAGATAATCTCAAGACTGAGTGGGTTGATACCGATACCCGACAACAGCTGGTTGAACGGAACCACGGGTTAGTAGAAGAAGTCAAGATATTGAGACAATACGTGGCTGATATGTATCGGGCGTGGATGGATGGAAAAGCACCACCTCCGCCACCACCTAGCTTCCTGGACTCTATCCTTACCCGTACAATGAACCCGATGCCAGATGATCCCCCACACTCTCCATATATACCCGCCTATCACAACTTCTCCAGCCACTCGAGTAGCTCAATTACTCGTCCCCCAGCTATGTTTTCACAACGCTACTCCCGTCCCCAACACCACTACTCTCCTCGGGACACCCAAAATCGTACTTCACCTTCCAGGTACCCAGCTCCACAAAAAGCCTACCAACCCCACGAACATACCGGAAACCCCCAGGTCAGGTTTTAGACCAAATAAGACGTTTAGGGAGGAGAGGTTGCTGAAGCGAGAAAAAGCTCTTACCCCTATCGGAGAATCCTATGCAAGTCTGTTTGAAAGGTTAAAGCATGTCGGCCTGATTACACCGCTCCCCGAATATACTCCCGACCCACGTGCAAGAAGCTTCGATCCTACTGCATGATGTGCATACCACTCCAATGTCAGAGGGCACGATATTGAGAGTTGTCGTACCTTGAAAAAGGAAATAGAAAGAATGATTCAAAAAGGGTGGTTGATTGTGATCAATGACGATGACAAGGAGCACACGAATCCTCTGGGTGGTGTATTGACTGAAGCTAAAAATGTTGAAGCAGATGGCAGCCTCGGCAATATTGATGCAGAACTTAGTGGCTAAAATGTTGTGCTTGGTAATTGGGAAGACACTCCATCTTTTGGTCAGCTAGATGGAGCTTTGGTGGTTCGTTTTGTCGTCATTTCTGTTGTCCGAGTTATTTTCAGGTTTTCCTGTGGTCAAACCCTTTTGTGTTAGCAGTTTGCTTTGGTCTTGCCTAGTTTTGTTTCAGGGCTGTACTCCAGTTTGTTTTGCTTGTTTTGTCATTAAACCATTTCGTCATTAGTTTAATGAAGCTTTCGGTCTTTTGTTACTCCCGGTCATTTTATTTGTTTAGTTCTTTTTACCCTTTAGATTTGTCTTGTGCTTAAACGCCGAATCTAGTGACACGACATGCGCACACATAATTGTGGCTTAACTCTAAAAGTTAATCATGAAGCAATTGGAAGATGATCGGGCCATCTAAAGGAAATAAAAACAATTTGAGACTATTTGGATCCTGAGTCATGTGAAACCGGGGCAAGTAAAAAGGAAACAGTCAAAGGCAAGCTGGCCAAAATCGACATGGGGTCGTTCATAATGAGAGTGTTGCCCAACAGTGCTTTAAAGATATGACGAATATTAATTGTGTTGTTTACACTTGGCATGTTTTGAAGATTGGAATGACGAAGGCATTTTGTTCTGCTATCTAAACACTTTATCCATCGTCAACCCTTTGAGCCTTATTTTAAATTCTTTCATACCCCTCCTTCGGAATTAGTTGCAAAGACTAGAAACACAAGTTTGAAAGGCAAAAGAAGAAAGGGATAAAGAAAAAGTAAAGAAAAAGAAAACAACAAAAAGAGATAAAGAAAAGAAAAAGAAAAATGTATGAAAAAAAAAACTTGAAAAAGAGGAATTGGGAACTACGTTTGACCTGATTCCTCAAAGAGGATACGTAGGCGCTTCACAGCTCGGTCATAGTGTAAATAAAAACCAAAAAATCCCCAAGCAAGAAACAGGGGAAAAAAAAAATGTAAGGAAAATATAGGATTCCGAAGGTTGTAATTTTGAACCCAATTTGTTTTATTTTGAGCCGTTAATACCCTTTCTTTCTAGCCCTGTCCAAACCCACATTACGGTCCAAAGAAAGACCTTTTGACCAATTTTCAAAAGAGGCCGAGTTAGGCAAATGAGAGAAGTTTCATCGGGACATAACACTCTGATTCCCGGCAGAAAGACTCCAGTAGAAAAAAAAAATATATGCCAGTCTTAGCGGTAACACCCCCAATCCCGGGCTGAAAAGTAACACAAATGAGAGAGTATTATAGGTGAAAACCTTCACGGGCACCATAAGGCGATGAAAGATGAGAGAAAAACAAAATGAGAGAGGCATGATAGTGAAAGCCTTCGGGCACTACAAGTCGAATAAGGGTGAGAATCAGATGGAAATCACCAGACAAAAATTTTGAAAGGCGAGTAACGATGGAAGATTGGCTATATGTGCATGTCATGTCCATTAGAGTTGGTATCCACGTTTGATTAGGTTTACTTTATAATTTTTCTTTTTAGAGAGTCATCTTCCTTTTTGTCTTTTATTCTGTTTCCTTTTATCTTTCTTCTTATATCGAAAATTCCCCAATAGAGTCTGTTTGCTAGAAATGACTGCAAAATTTTCCATCAGCTTTCCAATTACGCAAGACGGGATTCTAATTGGTACACCCAAGTGGTATAAGTCAGGAGGGAACAATCGCAATGCCAATGTCCAGAAGGATGTTCCCCAACAAGAGGAAGTTGACAAAGGGGTAGACCAGCATCATAAAAGATACCTCCATAAAAAGTAAAGGTTAATGACCTCAAGGCCAAGGCCAGTGAGACTCAAAGGTCGGAAAATGCCACAGAAGAAGGGAGGATATCCCCAGCAGAAGAGGTATTTCCAGTAACAAGGGTGAACAAAGAAAATGGTTCACCAGCAAAACATGCAAGGTCTTTACACAGGATCACTATCATAGGAATTCGGGTGGTCAGTGGAAAACCACGTGGAAAGGTTCGCGAATAAAGAGTCGTCAAGGAAGGCGGGGAAGCAAGAAAGGAGAAAGCTATCCCTAGCATAAATATCATCAAATAATAATATCCCCAGCAAGTTCTGATAATGAAACGCAGAGCAGGGAAAGAGGAGGAGAACCATCCCAGCAGGAGCACCACAACCAGCCACCACATTTTAAAACTAACCAATTTTTCTTTGATTTGAAACAGGAAAAAGAGGGGTTGTTGGCAGAAAAGCATGCCACGAAGAAGATTCTCAAACTGGGGCAGAAAATTTTCTCCCGTTGCGAAAATTTTCTCGAAACCAAATACCCGGTTGGGGAAAGAAGCCATATAACGCGAGGAAATGATCTTTGAACCCGATTATCCCCAGCAGCTTTGAAAAAAAAAAAAAAAAGTTGTGATAGAAGAAATTATACCCCCAGCAGACTAGACAAAACGAGGAAGCTTGCGTTCAGAAAGGCAAGAAGTCGGTATCATCCCCAGCAGCTCTCGAAAAAATGAAACACTGATTTCGAGATTTTTCCGGCAGCATTATATCCTACAAGTTTTTCAAGGGGGCCAAGCGCGAGTCCCGAATGAGGTTTGGAAAGAGAAAAAGGAAAAGGGATCCCCCGACAGTGTAATCCCCAGCTGATGACATTTCAATTCCCAGCAATCCCGGAAGAGAATAAAAGTTTTGAAGGAAGTAGAAAAAGAGGAAATAAAGAAGATTTCCCCAGCAGCATTACCCCAGCAGGTAAGTAATTAGTTCCGAAGATATCCCCAGCAGTAAAGAGAAAAATAACACGACCTAGGAGGAAAGCAATTCCAAAACAAGGTAATTCAGAAGAAAGGATGGCCCAAGAAGCGATGCAGGAAGAAGAAAGTGGATGCAGGAAGCAAAGGAAGGCGACATGGATAGGATGGAGTTAGTGAGTTGATGTTGAAGTCAGGAGCCCGCCTGCAGAGAGGAATGGCGTTTTATTTTCTAAAGATGTTGAAGTCAGGAGCCCGCCTGCAGAGAGGAATGGCGTTGTATTTTCTAAGTTGATGTTGAAATCAGGAGCCCGCCTGAAGAGAGGAATGGCGATTTATTTTCAAAGATGTTGTTGAAGTCAGGAGCCCGCCTGAAGAGAGGAATGGCGATTTATTTTCAAAAGATGTTGAAGTCGGGAGCCCGCCTGAAGAGAGGAATGGCGTTTATTTTCTAAGTTGATGTTGAAGTCAGGAGCCCGCCCGAAGAGAGGAATGGCGATTTATTTTCAAAAGATGTTGAAGTCGGGAGCCCCGGCTGAAGAGAGGAATGACGATTTATTTTCAAAAGATGTTGAAGTCGGCAGCCTGAAGAGAGGAATGACGTTTTATTTTCAAAGTTGATGTTGAAGTCAGGGAGGCCGCCTGAAGAGAGGAATGGCGAGTTATTTTCAAAAGATGTTGAAGTCAGGCCCGCCCGGAGAGAGGAATGGCGATTTATTTTCAAAAGATGTTGAAGTCGGGAGCCCGCCCGAAGAGAGGAATGGCGATTTATTTTCAAAAGATGTTGAAGTCGGGAGCCCGCCTGAAGAGAGGAATGGCGTTTTATTTTCTAAGTTGATGTTGAAGTCAGGAGCCCGCCCGAAGAGAGGAATGGCGATTTATTTTCAAAAGATGTTGTTGAAGTCGGGAGCCCGCCTGAAGAGAGGAATGGCGTTTTATTTTCTAAGTTGATGTTGAAGTCAGGAGCCCGTCTGAAGAGAGGAATGGCGATTTATTTTCAAAAGATATTATTGAAATCAGGAGCCCGCCTAAAGAGAGGAATGGCGATTTATTTTCAAAATATGTTGAAGTCAGGAGTCCGCCTGAAGAGAGGAATGGCGTTTTATTTTTCTAAGTTGATGTTGAAATCAGGAGCCCGCCTGAAGAGAGGAATGGCGATTTATTTTCAAAAGATGTTGAAGTCGGGAGCCCGCCTGAAGAGAGGAATGGCGATTTATTTTCAAAAGATGTTGTTGTCGGGAGCCCGCCTGAAGAGAGGAATGGCGTTTTATTTTTAAAGTTGATGTTGAAGTCAGGAGCCCGCCTGAAGAGAGGAATGGCGAGTTAGTTTCAAAAGATGTTGAAGTCAGGAGCCCGCCCGAAGAGAGGAATGGCGATTTATTTTCAAAAAGATGTTGTTGAAGTCAGGAGCCCGCCTGAAGAGAGGAATGGCGATTTATTTTCAAAAGATGTTGAAGTCAGGAGCCCGCCTGAAGAGAGGAATGGCGTTTTATTTTCTAAGTTGATGTTGAAGTCGGGAGCCCGCCTGAAGAGAGGAATGGCGATTTATTTTCAAAAGATGTTGAAGTCAGGAGCCCGCCTGAAGAGAGGAATGGCGATTTATTTTCAAAAGATGTTGAAGTCAGGAGCCCGCCTGAAGAATGGAGTGGCAATTTACTTTCGAAGTTGTGTGGGGAAAGCAGTAGAATGTAACAGAAATCCCGAGCATGAATCCAAGTTCAAAATCAGAAGGAAGGCAACAAGGATCAGAAGGATAGATTCAGACTTCGAAGGAGAATAGTTCGAAGATCATAAGGAAGGGACCAACGGTCGGAGTCCCGCAATCAAGATAGGCCGAAGTAACAATTGGCAGAGGAGAAGAAGCCTGTGAAGAAACATCAAAGCCAGCAGGATGGCAAGGAACATGGCAAGATCAAGTTGAAAAGATAGATAAGAACTTGCAATACTGTAACTTAGTCTAGCTTCTTATTTTTCGTTTAGCACGGTGTAATAAGGGGATCAGTTAAGCAGTGGCGCCAGCAGTAACAGCAGTAACAGCAAGATCACAACAGTCATGGTAGTCCCAGCTACCAAAACTTCCCGAACTACATTGACCTGATTCCTATTTAGCCCAGGATATGTAGGAGGCCTCCTAAAGTAAAGGCTCGGTCAAGATCTTTTATAAATGCTTCATACGGAGTGCTCAAACGGGCAAAAATTGCTCGTACACGCTCACTTATCTTTGCACGAAAACTCTTCATGTTTCCGCGCAAAGAGGGGCAGCTGTGAGCACGTGATTTTTGCCCTACATGAGAATTACTCCCAAAATTTCAAAATAAAATAGTTTTGTGTTGTGTGTGATTTATGTGGATGTTGTGTTATTTTTATTTATCTGTGCATGTTTATTTGTTTAAAATTAATAGAAAATACAAATATATGTCGCGTGCGCGCATTTCGGAGTTCAATTGTGCGTTTAGGAATTAACTAAACCGTGTTTAATTTTTAAAGAAAAGAAAATTACAAAAAAACGTATTTATTGCCTTTGTGTCCCAATTATGTGATTTTATTTTAAAATTGGTGTGATAATTATTATTAGAAGTTAAGTAGTATCTTTATAAGTTAATTTGATTTTTGTAATATAATTTAGAAATTAGTTTTAATGAGTAGGATTTAAAAGAAAAGAAATGGAAATCAAAAACAAGGAAATCGGACCAAGCCCACCCCAAAACTAGCCCAAATACCACCCCTTACCCGGCCCAAGACGGCCTGCCACCATCTTGACCGTTGATCTAACTGGATCAAACGGTCCAGATTTTTCAACCCTACCCGTTTGACCATCCGCCCGTCTGTCCCGCTCCAATTCATCTCTCAATCGGGGCCATTGGATGGTAATAATCCAACGGCTCAAATTGAGCCGGAAATTTTAATACCCAAACACCCCAAAGCCCAGTCACAGTTCTCATTCACCAAACAACCCTTTATCCTCATCTCCCTAATGTAACGCCGCCGTGAGCCACCGTCTCCCGCCTGCCGGAAATCGCCTCACGGCGGTTCCGGTAGGCCAAACACCTCCATCTTAACACCAAATCTTCCCCTCACTTCCCCCAGCATGAATCCATGAACGTTGTGTCTCGAATCAAGCTCGAGATCCTCGAATCTTCAATCGAAGATTCGAGTCTAGACCCGACCTACACCAATCGACCCCAAACTCGCACCATGGCATCCCTAGGCTTCCCTCATACCCCTACCAGCCTTAGTTTGGTTCGAATCAAGCCCGAACCACTCAAACCCCAAATCCGAGCCCCAAGAACCCTAGCATTGAAGAATTAGGGATTTCGTCCGAGTCGACGGCACTTGAAGGCAACAGACTCTAATTGGAGTGTTTTTCGTTTGAAAAACACTTCAATTAGAACCTGTTTACTTCAAAAGGTGCAATTGAATCCTTTGGAGCCGGGTCCGTCTGATTTCAATTTCTTTTTTGGAGGTATTCTATTCTTCTCTTTCTGTATTGTTGATATGCTCATTACATTAGTGTAGTGTTCATTTATCTAATTTTATGTTTAATTTCAATTTTTTTTCTCTTCTTCTCCAATCCGACCTTTATTTGGTCAAACTTTTCTGTTATTTTTGTTAAATTGTATGCGATATTGAGTGTCGTCGTTTAATTTCGTAGACTTTACTATACCAGACAATATTAGCACTGTTGAAATGGATTGTTGACCCCGAGTTTGCCCGTAAGATATAGTTGGAGATGTCGATTAGTCGTTATCGATCGTATAGGTCGTAGTTGTTTAAACGAATATCGTCGCAGGCTCGATTGTTAACATGTTGGCAGAAATGCCATTAGAATTACCTAGTTACATCCGAACCTTTACTTGGTTTGATAATTGTGAGTAATCGTTTAATCTTGAATTAAGGATATCTTGGTTATAGCTGCTTATAGTCAGGAATTAGGTTAGCTAGTAGAGTGCAATGCACCTAAGGATAGCTAAATGGAACCTGCTGTTACAGCAGGGTTTCCTATTAATGCCCTGCACTTATCAATTTAATATTAACACCCATGCTTAGACATAGTGTAGTGGTAAAAACAGAGGGATGGGTTCAGCAGAGAGAGGGATGGGCAGAGGTGTTTATTTTTGTTCTGGTCTTTGGCTCTTAGGAGTGGGTTTTAACTATAAGTATAGGGAGAGTTCATTAGAAGAGGAGGAGCGGAAAATACAGTGATAGAGGGGGATATACACAGAGTTAGGACTGGATTTTTGGAGAGATAATTCTGAAACATATAGTCATTCACACATACAGAAACTGTAGAGAAATAGACAGTGGGATTTTGGATTCTCCTGGATTTGCCATTGGATCTTTTGTTACTGTTTCATTGGACTGTGTCTTAAGTTCCGAGAGATCTCTTACATAGATTTTGGGGTCGTTTGCCTTGTTGTTTGGAGTTGTTTGTCACTGGTTGGTTGAAGTTGTGTATCATTAGTTTGCTGGAGCTGATTGTGTTGTTCTGCTTGCTGAGTTTCGGACTACTACTGATTGTGTGCTAAGTGTCTACTGGTTGGTTGTTGTTGTGATACTTGTTGCTGTTGGCCTACTGTTACTTTGCTTCATCGACTCCACTGATCTCTAGTCTCTTACTTTGTTGATTTCCAGGTACACAACCCTTGTAACTTCAAGTGATTGATTGGGCTATGAAATGAAGCTGTTCTGATATGTTGATACTCTTACTCTACTGAATCTGCATTTTTCTTATTGGATTTGTTGCTGGACTGTTTTTTTTTTCTAACTGTCTATAGACGTTCGGATTGTTTCAGATGTTAGTTGTCACATGTAATTGAAATATTTGGTAATGAATAATTGATTGTCAAATACAGCAAGACTAATGTGTTTGAAAACTGAAATTTCACTAAAAATACAAGCTGTTTGGATTTCATGTTTTAGAATGTCATTGAAATAATAGAAGCTTTGTGCTATTGCTTAGTTAGATAATAAATTTTGGTCGTTCAATGCTAGTGCTTATAGAATTAATTTAGTCTCGACTTACTCCTTTGAAGTTGATTATAGGGTTACACTTAGGAATGAATTCACAAAGCTAATAATCCTATCTCAATTTCGTATATAATACATTCAATACATGGTTTTAATTGGTGTTGATAAGCTGCAAAAGCTAAGAGCCAGGTTATGTTATAGAAATTTGTGTTAAAGAGGTAGAAGCAAAAATGTCGTTACTACTTAGGCATATTCACCTTCAGCAAAGAATTTGTTGATTACTAATTAGGATTCGTAATTGTCTACCCATTCAACTGGCTGGCACACGTATGGGCCTCAAGCCCAACTTATTGGTTTCTCCTTTGTATTGGGCTCAATCGCATTGTGGATGCCATATCCGCTGTTATTAAATTGGAATTAAAAACTATTAAAAGAGTTTTTGAATCGTAAAGTTATTCATTATAATACATGTAGGACTAGGTATTAAATTAATATTAGAGACAAAAAACAAAAGTAGACAATATAGTCCATTCTAAGATTGGCCTTTAATAAAACGAGATGAGCCTCGCCGCACTAAATACACATTTGCGGGGCCCTTAATCAATTGTAATAAAAACATAGACTCGGGAAGACCGTTTAGCGAATTTCACGGTCTTTTTCCAAAATTAATAAGACGATAGACTCTTTAGGCACGGTTTGTGACATGATTACTTTCTTATATACGGGTGCGCATTTATGTGACCCAAATCTATCTCCCGGCGAAACTGAGATACGTTAAAGTCACAGGCGCACTGGTTGCGGTGTGACTCGAAATGTGTTTTTTTCGTGACGTCGTAATTCTTCTAAAAATCGAAAAGCGGAACATTAAAAGCACATAATGAAAATATATATAGAAATCAGATAGAAACAAAAAGTTGAGCGACCGTGCTAGAACCACGGAACTCAGGAATGCCTAACACCCTCTTCCGGGTTAACGAATTCCTTATCCGGATTTCTGGTGCGCAGACTGTCAAACAGAGTCATTCTTTTCCTCAATTCGAGATTCAAACCGGTGACTTGGGACACCATAAATTTCCCAAGTGGCGACTCTGAATTAATTAAATAAATCCCGTTTCGATTGTCCTTTAATTGGAAAAACTCCCATCGCGTCCTCGCGGGTGCGGAAAAAGGAGGTGTGACAGTTGATGCAGAAGTTTCTTCAGCAAATTTCTGAAGAATGCTATATGTAACGCTCATGAAGATCACACTCAAAGCCCTCACCTTCAGGCCTTCCTTCTTTGTCTCTTTCGTATCTTCAAGAAAATTCCCATCAATTGCTTTCCATAATCCTTGTAACACCAGAGACGACTCATCCTAATCTTTCATAGACTGAAACTAGAACCTCGTTCAAATTTCTTT
>JASVEL010012949.1:0-39742 GCA_032618575.1 Nicotiana noctiflora
AAAGGAAGATCATGGATTATCTATCAAGATAAGATCAAATAATAATTAAGCGTTGGCAAGCACTATAGATTGCTTTCAATAATTCAAATTGTGGAGTTCGAGTCATTCCTAGCATACCAATAAGCCAAGTGGCACCAATACTCTGTAACATTGTTACCGCGGAGAGTTCAAAACAAACAACAATCAAGCAGGTTGTGCCTGTAGTTGATTTGAAAATGTTGCAACTGATTCTTTCAAACCTGAACCAAAGAGGTTTATGAGAAAAATAAATGATTTAATGGATGAAAATTCTAAAGAATTTCATGCTCGGATAGATTAGATTCCCGGAACACCTTCTATCCTAAAGGGTCCGAATTCGAAAAAATATTTTCAATTGATGTTTAAACCGAGTACGACTTCGGAGTTGATTCTAGAGAGATCCAAGATACCGGATATTCCAAAAGACGATAGAACATCGAATTCACATGAATTTGTTATAACCTACACCATAGATGTGATGAGAAATAATTTAGCTCTGCATGAGATTGATTCAGTTTAGCTAAAGAATTAACGAAACCCTATCAATAGGGGCTTTAACATGATATTCACTTTTACCTGAACACTAAATTGGTTCTTTTAAAATTCTTGCAAATTTTTTCATTAAAGATCATGCTGGAGCGAGAAAAGTTCAAGAAGATATTTTCAAAAGAATCAGAGTTGTTGGGGAGTTTGTAATCCGGTTCCAAAAGAAGAGAATATTGTTCTCGGCAGTATTGGATGAATGGACAGCAGAAACATTTACTAAGGGTCTTAATCCCTTAAGCTCTGTTGCCTCAAGGAAGTTAAAGGAAAGTTTGCTGGAATTTCAAGCAAAAACTTAAGCGAATATTCATAATAGGTACGAGTCAAAGATTTGTGCAATAAAAGTTCAGGTAATTTCATCAGCATAATGAACTTTGATCGGAGGCATTCAAGGCACCGCTTTGAACTATACCTATTAGGATCACGGAGTGATAGGAGGCACGAACATTCCAGAAGCAGTAGCCAAAAAATAACTTTGATGAAAGACTACAATATCTACGAATGTTGGGGACTGTTGCATCAAAGCAACAATAATTACAATAATAAGTACCGGAAGCATCTAAAGATGGCTCTGAAATAATCCGTACAAGATGCTGGAGGTAGCCTGAACAGGCTCCGAAATAAAGAAAAGTGATGGAGACTGCTAGATAAAGGACTGGGGACTGCTAGATCAGCCCCAGAGAGGAGGAAAAGAAATAGAAGGAATCAGAATCAAGAACCAGTTGGGCTAAGTAAATTTCAGCCCGGTCGCAATTCTCTTGTAATGTATTTTTGATAATTTCCGGTAAATGATCTTATACATAAAGGTGTAATATTTGTATACGGTCAAGTAATGAAATGAAGCAAAACTTGCACCTTCCAAAAATATTCTCGCATATGTTTGAATGAACAAAATTATTTTTAATAATTGCTTATACTTAGAATCAAAAAAAGGATTACAAATCTGAAACAATTGTTCCTGGAGGAACAAGAGATGTCATCTTCATAAGCACCGTAAATATAAGAGCCATCTCTTATGAGTCCATCCAATAAAATGACTAAAGGTCGGATATCTTACAATTCGATTGTAAAGTTAAAGCATTAAATTCCAGAATTTTATCAAAACCAAAAGTACAAAATTCCTAGTCATAAACATTCTTGGTCTCTAAGGCTGTAATGTGATAGAAGTTCTTGGGTGTTATATATACCAAAGAGTCAAAACACACACAAATTTTTTTTGAGTACAACTACAAACTCAAGACTCGAAAGTTCCGAGTGGATACTAAAAAATTCGAGATTAGGTTCTATGTGATGGTGGTACTTCCTCAGCGCCAATGAGTCATCGACGAAAGAATAATATGTGATTGTGTATGTCATCTGAATTCCTAAGTTTTGCACTTTCTTTTCCTTCGCCACGTTTTTGTCCCGATTGGGTTTTTTCGGCAAGGTTTTGAATGAATCGGTAACGAGGGTGGTAAACTTACACATCCGGATCACATCATGGTGAATAACCTAAAAATGGGAGGACTATCTGTATACGGTAAAAAAATGATCTTAGAAGATAGGTGAATTAGGAAGAAATATGTGTCAATCATCAGTATCAAACATATTCACATCGCTTACAAACATGTGGCTAGATAAGAAGTAATTCAAGATATGATTGTTACAGAAGACCCCAAGATTCCTTCAGCTTTTATTAGTATTTATTAGGCTTTTATACCCATTATTACTTTTCACCTTTATTACCTTTCATCATAACATTAATATTGGTGATTAACCGTGCATAATTGGTAGACGATAAACCACATATCTCTAGTATAAATAGAAGTTTTTTTCTATTGTAAGACATCAAGAAATATTGATAACATTAGACTAGTATTCTTTTTCTGAAGCTTTTTATAATTGTTCCTCGCAAAAGGAATATAACCAATTGATCGAGTTCGAGAAAAGGGATCTTCGGATCCGTGAGAAAAAGCATTCATGCTATTCTCTTTTTCAACAAATACTTACTTCACATCCTGCCTTGGCCGAAAATGCTGCCTACACCTCCCAAGAATCATGCAAGGATAGTTATGCATAGAATTGCTCGCAGTCGAAAGAGTTGGTTGGCAGTTCAAACCTCAGAGGGAGTTGAAGAGAGGCCTTTCAGTTCGTTCAAAGGCACTAGGGACGAGCCATTACAGACGGTCTGATGCTTCTGGAGTTCGCTCATATCGAATTGTCCAAAAGCTCATCAACCTGTCCGAGGGATGATGAAGGCGATGCCACAATTAAGGGAACCGCCCTCTTACTCTTTTTTAGATAAGAATGCGAAAGACCCTGACCCTGCCAACCAAGCCCACTCGGATAGACTAAGTAGACTAAAAAAAGTGCACAAGAAAGACTAAGGAAACAAAACCTTTTCTCGATAACGCTGGGCCAAGTAGCGACACTTCACCCAGATTTTTGTCTTCTTGATCCCAATGAGAACATTCCAAAGCTCATGCTTGTTTCTTGTTTAATTGTCTTTATTTACTCTATTTGCACTTTGTTATTTTATTGTATTGGATCAATTTAATCCACGTATCTATAAACCACGATACAACTTTATCTATACTGTTTTTCTGGTAAAAAATATATTATTTGGTCATGGTTATCTTAAAAAAGTTATGTCTCAGTTCCAAGAGAATTAGATGCGTTATAGGATGTACATATCCTCAATAACTATACTGCTTTATTTAATCTCACGTTCTTTAAAATATGAAAATCGATCATAAATTGACCAGTTTTATGAGTTTTTAATCAAATTATATCCTCCTCCTTTATTTGGACTTCGGACGAGTAACAGGGGTGGACCTAGATGCTTGAATGCCGGACCTAGATGCTTGAATGCCGGATCGTCGAACCTAGTAACTTTAGCTCAAACAATATATTATGTTAAATTTTTTATTAAATATATATAAATATTAAATTCAGAACCGGTTAGTAATATTTAATGTCATCATTCTAAATTCAAAATCGATAAAATTGGAATCATAACTCCGCCTCTAAATGATTATGTGAGCAAGCTCACACCATCAGAGTTACCATATGTCTAATTAAGGAAAAATAATTATAATGAAATTTTCAAGATTGAAATGTACCGCTATAATTTTATAGTGCTCAAACAGAATATGTTAGTTTAGAAAATAGTAGGGGATAAAAAAAGAATTTTCAATCCCTTGAAGACGCAAATTTGAGGACCAAAGAGGAAAAGTAATTAACAGCAAGTTGGGCAATGACATTGTAATTAATGATACATATAGGAGATACTAAAGTCTTAGACACAGAGTTATTGCTAATTCTGTTTTATCATTTCTCATAATTTGACGAGTTTGATATAGAGTTTATGATAGAAACTAACTACATATTAGAATGAATTACTTTAAATGCCCATGTTATACTATTCAGTACTTATCAATAAAAGAAAAGCTCGGCACAAATATAATGGTATTTTTGTATAAAGAAAAGTAAACAATTAAAATTCATTTATACTAAAAAGATTTTTTGCACCATCAAAATTGTTTGAAAACTAATTTATACTCTGTAACAGGGGCAGACCTAGGTGGAAGATAGAGAGTCACTGGCACCCGTTAAGGTCGGAAAAAAATATGTATATATATGTATATGTAGGCTGTATAAATGGAGAAACGGTTATATATTATATTAGGCACCTTCATTTTTAAAGGCCCCTTTGGGGCACTGGTCTGAACAACAACTTAGAGATGCTCTTATACCTGGATACAGGGGTTAAATTCCTTGATGCAACATCAACTTCGATTTTACTTGAAAGAACTATAAGTCCAAATTTCTTTTTTGGCTTTTTTTCTTTAGTTTCAGGTCCTTTTTTTTTAGTTTCCGCCCAAAATCCCCTTTTTTACGATAAAACTTCTCCCTCAAAAAATCCCAAACTCTACTCTATATTAAAAATTGAAGCTTAGCACTTATCATAATCATCAAAGTCTTAAGAGATTTACCTGTCAAACTTTGTAGCTAATAATTCGCATGAATCATGACTATGACAAAAATAATAATGCCCCCGTCACCTTCAAATTCTGGGTCCGCCACTGCTCTGTAAAGTTCTAGTGATGAATGTCAAACTATGCCAGACCTCCGTAATTATTTGGGGTATTAATGAATTTCACAAAAGATTAACTTGTGAAAGAGGGAGATTGCACAAACTAAGATTCATAATAATTAAACCATGCTTTTATTTATGAACATGGAGTTTAAGAACATGCTTGTACACCAAAGGACAGAAAGAAGTGAAAAGGGCATGGAGATTTTGGGTTGGGGGGGGGGGAGGACGTGACTGGTCTAAATAGTTCTATGCATTCAAATTTTTTGCTAATACATACACCACATACAACTGAAACCATATATTCTACCGTAAGAATGAGACACTGGATATGCAACTAGACTCATATCTAGAAGGATGCCATGATTGAGCAATCTACTAGAAGATGCTGCAACGCAAAATCCAACTGTACTAGATGGGCGAAGAACACATAATGACATTGGAGTTCGTAAAATAATAGGCCTGGCTGCACGGTAATTCTAGTAAAACCAGTGATAGATTAATATTTACCTTCATTTTCATAAAACCCAATCATTTAATCTAGGAATAGGTCTTCCAAATCAAAAATGTTGTCGTCCTTTATGTTAGCATTACAACTTGGATATACTCCACCACCACTAGTGCCAGGAATTGACAATAATGGGTTAAAATTAATAGAAAGACCTAACTCACGATTTCTCATAGTGCTCTCAAAATCGTTCTTCGCATCACTGCTAGAAGCTGTACAACCATGGACTCCAATAGGATCGGCAATTGATAATGGCAATCTTGCAGTGTTAATGATAGGGCCAACTTGAGTGGCTTCAACCAACTCTTTGGTGATTAACTCTTCCATTTCATACCCAACACTATTGACTGGACGAGCGTACATTCCAGTGCCACCAGCAAAAGATGGCTGCCAGCTAAGTGGTGGAGATATCCTAGTGTCAACCCCGCGCCACGCTTCAGAGGTGCCCTGTGTCGGTACAATGATTAAGTCTTCTGCACCTACCAAAAATTCATCATTGACATTGGGAAGTGAACTATTCAACTCACTAACAATAGCAGTACCAAACGGTAAAGTCTCAGGGTTAACACCGGATGGTCCTCCAATAACATCAGTCATGCAGTTGGTAACTGGCCCTGGTGAAGGAAACATTGCTGTGTCAAAAGCTTCAGTCACATAGTTAGTGATTGGCCATTGTAATTGCCCTCCACAAGGTCCATTCAACTTCTCAGTTTCTTGTCCTTGTGAAGGTTCAGTAGTACCAGCATCCACAGTAGTGATATCATGAATGCTTCTTCTCCTCTTCACCTTATTATTGTCTTTTAACCGACTGAAGAATTTTTGCGCATGGCTTGCCACCTGTGTTGGCGTTCTTGATACCACACAGTGCCTAGATATACTCCTCCAATCACCTCTTCCATATTTCTCCAACCCCTGGAGAAACAACCTATAAAAGGAAAGAAGATTGAAAGAAGTTACTAGCCTTGGAATTTAATCTCGGAAATAAATTGCAAGACAATATCTGCTTAAATCTAATACACTCACTCAATTAACAGACACTTCTTTGTATCTTAGATTTTCTACTCACAGGTCGATATGATTATACATACATTTTTAACTTCCATTTATATCCAATGAACGCATCTAATAAATTTGATTTACCTAATTTGGTGTTATTTCAGTAAATATTTATCATTAGTGACGACTCGCAACCTAACTGAACAACTACAATGTTCACCAGTAATATGGCATAGTGGATGTTATTTTGATGTTTATTGAATCAGCACACTTATCTAGAAAGAGATGTTTATAGAATCATCTTCTCACTCACCACATCATTCCTTGTCGCAATTGTCCCTCTTAATTCAACAACAGATCCTCTTTTGGTTTCTCAAATTGTTGTAGGCCATATTTCTCTTATTAAGTAAAATTAATGGAACATTATTTTCCAACAGAAAGGCAGAGCTCCTCTAAAAGCAGTAGAATGCTCGCTGAAGCAAAGTAGGGTCCAAAGTTTTTTTGGTGTTGCTGTAAGCCCATCTTCACTAAGAAAAGAAAGAAATAAATATTGCATACTAGAAAGTTTTCCCAATACTAGAAGTATTTTTTGCTCTTCGCATGGTATTCGATAAGGCGCTAAAGAAGAAAATATAAATGGATTAAACTTGGTGGGCTATACCTATATTGTTCACATCACTTTTCGTCAGAAACAAATTTCACAAATGTTTCCAGCATGAGTTAGATTGAAGCCTTTATAAGTCTGATGTCAATAATAACTTGTCCATATATAGTATATTACGCATCTGTTTGTGAAGTACAACAAACAAATATACTGATGACGCAATGACTTACGTTACAAAATTGATTTCGAGCTGTACTCCACTCTTCTGTGAAAAAGACAAACTTACACAAAAAAAAAGCATTGTGTTTAAATTTTCTTGAGAAAAAAAAGGCTAAAAAAAATTGAAGAAATTACTAGCCAAAACAGATGAGCTCTCTTCCATATTGTCAGATACAAATTTTTTAGAGTGGCATTTTTTCTTTAAAAAATCACACAAGATCCACTTAAATCCGTGCAAGGCATTGCATATGACCGACTGTCTATTATACATTTACATACACTACATCCATATATAATTAAAATGGATTTCAGAGATGATTACATATTAGCACAGTTTTGTCGGAGGTTTTGGTCCAAATTGACAGAATTGTTGTCAATCTCAAAAATAAAGGGAAAGAAAAAGCATTTTGTTGTAAAGAGTTGCTTAATCCTTACAGTAAGCAATGAAAAAATTTCAACCATTAATAAACACATTATTGTAGATATTAGATTATCATCAATTTAGCCAGATATTTCAAAGCAAACTAACATGGTAATTACCAAATTTGCGGAAAAAACCTCACCTGTGTTCCTCTACAGTCCAAGCGACCCCTTTTCGCCATTCTACCTCTGCTCCAGATAATCTAATTTTGCGGCTGAAATAACCTTGCATTCTCCCGTATCGAGGTAGCGGAACTTTTCCAGCCTCGATATCATTTATATCATCAACAAGTTTTTTATGATGTTGTAAGATTTCTGGAATAGATTTTGGTGGAACTGCTGCAGCAATCTTCATCAATTGATCGCTATCTCTAGCATAAATGGCTACGGCAGTTTCAAATGCTCTGTCTTCCTCCTTAGTCCAAGAGGAGCTATTGCATATCTGGTAAGGGTTCATTTTGTTAGATGTATAGTGCTTTCTGATGTGAAAGGGAAAGTTTCTGAAGAGTATTCCCAAAACGGGTGACTTCTATATATGACAAAGACCGGCATAAATATTTCTTGCATCTATATATGATTTTCTGTACCCAGTGACACTTGGTTAACAGAAAGAACGGCAGTAAGACTCCTACTTTTTTAGTCAGCTATCAATTTTAACTACAGTAATGAGAGCAACAGATAAGGGAAACGGCAGGTGGCACATTAAAATAGAATGACCACAACGACAAATTTATATCTAGATGTTAAATTGTACATCAACGTGGAGTAAAACAACCAAAGTTCACTGAAATATAAGACTTTGATGAGGCTACTGGCTAACTAAGCAGGATTAACACAGTAACATATGACTTTGCGGAATTTTTTTTACTTTTGTGACTGTTGCTCCTATATTTAGCTACTTTATATTTATTTTAAAAGGCTTTCAACCATTTAACGCAAAATTAATCAGTAAATGTCCAATTAATGAACTCACTCTGGTAAGGTAAAATAGAATACGGAAAGAGATTTGTGTGATGGAGCTAAACAGTAAGAGTTTGACCAGATATTACTATATTTGAAATAGAATCTACAGCTCTCTACGGCATCAGGTCTAAAAAGAGTATATAATTAAGAGAGCATCATTTTGTTTTACAATTAGGAAGAAGGTTTCAATATGAGATATAACAACATCAATGAAGCATATCTTTATATTCTTGTTACAGACCAATCAAGCAGATATCTAAAAGAGATCTATTGCTTTGGAGATAGAGGATGTAAATTCTCCGAAATGGTGTACCCACAATTGCTGCTATATCTCAGATTATATAGTTCAAAAAGAAAAAATTATAAGATATATATTTATAACAAGTTTGCACCCATTGACACAAAGGAGCAGCTGATGTTATTTCACACCCACTAACTTAAATCTTAAACGTGCACTTGTCTTGCACCACATAAAGCAAAAGAAAGCTCAGTTGAACATATGGTATATCAAAATATTCAACTTTGAAATGTTTTAGCGTGAATTTCAAACCAAATGCAACCACATCATAAAGTAACACTCTAGAGAATCTTGCTATCTTTACCAGAACAAAGTCCCCGTTTAACAACTAAAATGCTAGACAATTATTTTCAATTAATTCAAAAGATTTCACAGTGAATAACTTCCACAAAGTATCTTGTGAAAGAACCATGTTGCAAAAATACCAAAATGGGCATTCATCAAATGGCCACTTCATAATGGACAAATTAGAATCTAACAACTAATAAATGCCTCTAAATTGTAAACAAATCACAAATGACAAGTTTAATATGATAAAATGCCAAAAAATTATTTGATTCCCAAGGATCCTTGACCCTCCAAATAAAAGGTGCAAAAAGGATAAATTTAGAGGTCCAGAGTAAGTCCTTAGCAGTTAGAATAGCTCATGTTATCAATAGAAATCAAAAGGCTAATATGTTATGAAGCTGAGAAAACATTCAACTCAAGGGGTACATCTAAGGTTTCATTCCTGATTTTCCTTCTCTAGAGTTCAATTACCGAACATGATACTCAGGCAGGAGTAATAGTCCGATGCTGGATATTACAACTAAAGATATACATTAATACAACTCTCAACAGCCATATGCCATTAAAATATAAAATGTTTGATATGAGGTTAAGCTTTAAAACTTTATGGCGATTAAATTATAAGGAGATCATGATGTCTAACATATGGAAAAGGAAAAGAATCTTAACCACTTTAAATAAAGGAACATTGAATCAGTAATTAATTCCTCGATCAAAATTGGCAGATAGTTCTTTTTTCTTCTTTTGGTTTTCCCGTTGAAGTATACATGTTTCAGGACTCTAAACATACTAGCTTAGCAGAAAGGCATTAATCATAAAGTACAGTCAATCATACTTCTGTAGCCTCATCCCGTAATCTAATTAACTTCAGTATCAAACCTTAGTCACTAGATACTTACAAAGGGTAGAAAAGCATATATTTATTGAAATTTAACCAAAGATACTTGATGATATTTTAGGTGCTTGCAAGCTGCCCCCACCCTCACACACTAGGATTTTTCAATTGGATTGGACTTGTCAGGTTTCTATTTCTGTCTCTCTCTCGTGATTAGAACTTCTAGCTATGTTGCTCGGACTCTCCAAAAATATGGTCGGATACATGTCGGATCCTGCAAAAGTAGTGCATTTTTTAAAAATTCGATACGGGTGCAGCAACATTTTGGAGAGTCCGTGCAACATAGACTTCTAGAGTTTGTTTGATTCACTAACATAAAAGGTTTATTTGATGTATTGGGAAAACTTTCTAGTATACAATATTTATATTTATATTTCTTTTCTTGGTGAGTATGGTCTTACAACAACAACAACAAAAATCTTTGGACCCTACTTTGCTTCAGCGAGCGTTCTACTGATTTCAGAGAAGCTCTGCTTTTGGTTGGAAAATACTGTTTCATTTTTTTTTTTTTCCTAAGATAATAGAAATAAAGCCTAAAAATATTTTGAGAATCCAAAAGAGGATCTGTTGTTGAATTGAGAGGGACAATTGCGACAAGGAATGATGTGGTGCTTGAGAAGATTATTCTATAAACATCTCTTTCTTGATAAGAGGGATGATGTAAATTGTAGTTTCCTGGTTAGGTCCCGTCAGTATAGATAAATGTTTTCTAAAATAACACCAAACTTGGTAATTCAAATTTATTAGATGTGTTCATTAGATATAAAGGGAAGTTAAAAATGTATGTATAACCAGTAGAAAATTTAAGATGCATAAAAAGTTTTCGTTAATTGAGTAAGTGTATAAGGTTTAAGCAGATATTGTCTTGCAATTTACTTCTAGAACTAAATTCCAAGGCTAGCAACTTCTTTCAATCTTATTTCCTGTCATAGGTTGTTTCTCCAGTGGTTGGAGAAATATGGAAGAGGTGTTGAGCTGGTACTACCGAACCTTCACGAGGACAAAAAATTAATGGACCTTGTCGAGTACAATTACAATAGCCAATCACTATGTGACTGAAGATTTTAAGATAGGGATGTTACCTTTACTAGGGAGTTACCAACTGCATGACTGATGTTATTGAAGGACCACCCGATGTTAACTTTGAGAATTTCTACTTTAGTACTGTTGTTGCTAGTGAGTTGAATAGTTCACTTCCCAATGTGGATGATGAGTTCCCGCTAGGTATGGAAGACCTAATCACTGTACTGGTAGGTGGCAGAGGGAACCTCTGAAGCGTGCCGCGAGGTTGACACTAAGACATCTCCATCACTTAGATGGCAACCATCTATTGCTGGTGGTGCTAGAATGTTCACTCATCCGGTCAATAGTGTTGGGTATGAAATGGAAGAATTAATTACCAAACATTTAGTTGAAGCCACTCAAGTTAGTCCTATCGTTAACACTGCAAGATTGTCATTATCAATTGCCGATCATATTGGAGTCCATGGTTGTACAACTTCTACCAGTGGTGCGAAGAACGAGTTTGAGAGCACCATGGAAGCTCGTGAGGCAGGTCTTTCTGTTGATTCTAACCCATTACGGTAAATTCCTCGCACTAGTGATAGTGGAGTATATCCAAGTTTTAATGCTAGCATAAAGGACGACAACATCTTTGATTTGGAAGACCCATTCCTAGATCAGATGATAGGATTTTATGAAAAGGAAGGTAAATCTTAATCTATCACTGGTTTCACTAGAATTACTGCTCAGCGCAGACCCATTATTTCACGAACTCTGATGTCATTACATGTTCCTCGCACAACTAGTACAGTTGGATTTCAATCTGCATCATCTTCTAGTGGATTGCTCTATCATGGCGTCCTTCTAGATATGGCTCCAGTTGCATATCCAGGGTCACATTCTTCCTAGCAGTAGAACCAATGGTATGTATTAGCAAACTTTTTAAATGCATAGTACTATTTCGAACATTTACCTCCCCCAACACGCATACCCCCTTTCACTTCCTTCGTTTGGTGTACAAGCATGTCTTTAAACTCCATGTTCAAAAATAAAATCATGCCTTAGTAGTATGAATCTTATTTTGTGCTTACTTTTAAAATTTTCTTGTTCAAGTTAATCTTTGTTGAAATTCATTGAAAAGATATATGACCCCAAATTCTAGTTAGACCAAAATTCTCAAACCACATAGAGAACAAACCAAAATGCCAAGGTTCAGAGTACAAATAAAGCAAAGTAGTAACCTTCATAGCATAGCAACACAAAATAGGAGTCCTTTTGCTGATATTTTCTTGTAGAACTGAGTAGTGGGAAAAGGCAATTTCATCTTCCATTTAGGTTTCTCAAGCTGAGAATAGAGGATATAACCCAATTTGGTCTGGAGCGACGCTTTTCGACTTCTGGCCATTTGTTTTGGAAAATTTCAGTTTCAACTTTCAAGCGGAGTGAGGAGAGGAAACTCATAGTGTAAATTGTGCGACGGCAACGATGTTGAGGATTCAACATTCATGGCGTGGGGATTGTGAACAATTAATTACTTCCATTTTAACTTAAGTGTTTTATTTTCCTTTTAAATCCACTTTAAAATATAGGTAAAGTGCTTCTTTCTAAATTCTAATATTTTACATGACTTTTTAAGTTACAAAAATTTATTTTCTTAAACTTTATACCTATTAAACAAAACTACTTAGCGAGCAAATTCCCTCCCTCTTGATTGAAAGGAATTCATAGAGATTCAAACCAAGTAAAGAATCAAAATACAAATATTGGGAATAACATGGTATTGTCCGATTCAAGAGGACATGTCATGGTGTATGTTATTTGGTGATGATATATTACTGATTGATGAAACACGAGACGTTGTTAACGAAGAGTTGGAGATTTGGAGAAATACCCTAAAGTCTAAAGGTTTCAAGTTGAGCTTGACTAAGACAAAATACGTATAGTGCAAGTTCAGCGACGTGATGGAGGAACGGACGTGGAAGCGAGGCTTGACTTACAAGTCATACCAAGTGAGGAAATTTCAAGTATCTTAGATTGGTTATCCAAGGGTATATAGAGATTGACGGGGATGTCACTCACCGTATAGGGTGGGATAGATGAAACGGAGATTAGCATCCAACCTCTTGTATAATAAAAATGTGCCACCAAAACTAAAAAGTAAGTGTAGACAATAATTACGTCGAGAAATCAAATGAGGACAAAAAATATTGCGATAATCATAGTATTTTATTTCAAATAATATGAGAGTAAAATCTCTATGAATTCTCTGATTCTTCTTTTCAATAGTAAATAAATTCAAGGGCCTTTGAGCTTGATATTTGTCAAGACCCCCAAATCGGCCCGGTTGTGATGGCGCCTCTCGTGAGGACAAGGCCAGCCGACACAACACTCACATCAATATTTAATCATTTAAAATTATTTTTAAGCCTTTAACTAAACAGCGTTTCGTAACAACTTCTGAAAATAACAATGCAGAATATAAATACAAGCCCGACATCGGGGTGTCACTAGTTATAAGCATCTATCATGGTCTGAATACAATAATAAACCTAGAAGAATGTTCTAAATGCAGTAATAGCAATGTCCGAAAGGGAGTGGTGCTGCGAATGTCATGCAGCTACCTGCTAACTTTGATGACTCCGCGCCGGAACCAATCCACACCCGCGACCGGGTTCTGATATACCTAAATCTGCACACGAGGTGCAGGGAGTAATGTGAGTACTCCAACCTAGTAAGCAACAAGAGTAAATAAATACTGAACGGTAGGAAATAATGAATCCACAATCACAGCAGGTTCAATAAGCGCAACACACTTTCAAATCACAATATGAGTCAACCTCCCTTTAAGACCCAGCTCTTAGTAAAATCTTTTTGAAGTACTTTGCAGCAGTTTCGGTAGAGGTTCAATACTATTTAAACATAATAATAGAGTTTAATATCAAAATTGGTCCCTCGGGCAAAACATAGTTTGTAAAATAGCCCCTCGGACAAAACGGTAATCATAAAACATTTCATACCTTAAATTTGGTGGAAATAACCAAATGCTAATTCAATGATTAATTTCTGAACATTTCAGAACTTCATTTCTAAAATACAAGATGCTTTAAAATATTTATTCAACTTTCCGACAGAGGCTCAATATAGAGGTGAGTGAAAATAGTCAATAAATCAACATATTCGATAGAACTCACTTTAAAGAGGAGTGAAATCAATAAGTTATAAACAGGCCTCCTCAGACAGTCATCACTCAGTCTATCTCAGTCATCAACCTCACAATTAGACCCTCGATCTACCTCAGTCATCAACCACGATCACTCGGGCCATTATTAGAATAGGGAACTCAACCCAAATAGTGTTTTACATTTTTAAGAAATACGGTGATAAAACCAGATTTTTAAACTATAACCAGGTAAAAACATGACTGAGGATGTGCTATCAACACATAAAGTGAGGAAAAGTAATTAAAAGGTCTCAACAGGTCAGCACAAGGCCCCAAACATGGCATACAACCCAAAACACAATAATATGAGACACTTAACTACAAATGCGCATTAAAGTCTCTTTCGAGACGGACTAGTTCACAATACCCAGCAGTGCTCTACCCCATGCTCGTCATCCGGCATGTAAGTCACCTCAAAGTAATACCACAATGTGTAATCCGGGGTTCCAAACCCTCAGGATAGTATTGACAACCATTACATACTTCAAACCGGCGAAATCTCTAGCTCGCGATGCCCTTACCCCTCAAATCGCCGTCCACGCGCGTCGGATCTATCCAAAACCAGAGTGAATACATCACAATATGATAAGGGAACAAGGCCCAAGCAAAAACAAATAATAACAGGCATAAATCCCGAAATTACCAAAACCCGGGCCCCAGGCCCACTTCTCGTAAAATCAGAAAATTAATTTCCCCGGGCCCACTATTCAGTTTTTAAAGATTATCTCAATTACATTTCCCCAAATACCCTTTAAACCTCTATCATTGACCATCAGACCAAACATGGGTCAAGTTGACCCAACAAACAAACCAAAACCATAGGCTCACGACCCGAATGAACCCTCCACTCTTTGGGCTTCTGACTCGCAGAGCCCAATTTGTAATTTATAAACCAACAGAAAACCACAAGAAAATGGGCCAATTGGAGTTATAGGAACTCTTGAAGCCCCAATTTCAAACAAAAGACAAAAACAAAAATAAAAGGTGACTTTGAACAAATCAGACCATATTAACAACATGCTAAACACGATTTAATCCTAAAATGCAAACAAAATATTTTAAAATAGAAATGAAGAAAGAGAAGGAAAGAAAAAGAAGAGTTAGAGGAAAATAATGAAATCAAAAAATGAAAGACAAAGAACTGAAATACCTAACAGAGGCAAACAGACAAGGGGCTTGAACGGAATTTGGGTATTTTTTTTCAATTTGAACAAAAAATGAGTATTAATCGGCTTGTTCTTGTGAGAACAGCCATATAACACTCATTTCAGGCTAAAATCACTTCAAAGCTTGGAGAAAAAAAAGAATCCATAACCTTTGCATGAGGAATCGAAGGCTGGAAGGGATCTAGGGTTCAATTAGATTTGAAATTAAAGGAAAATGATGGTGAGTTTGTGGAAATTGATGATGGATTAGTGTTTGAGGGATTATAGGGAGTGTGTGGTAAAACTTTGTGGTTGATTGGAGCTTCAACACTGTCGGTGGCGAAATCAGGCGGGTGGCAGGCGGTGGTGAAAGACGAAGGGTCTGAGAGATGAAACACAACAGTCCTAGGTGACATTTGACATTTGGACAATTTTAATTATATACAGAGTAGTTTCAAAATCGTTGAATGAAAATAAATGAAGTCCCCGGATCTAGTTTTAACCCTTGAACTCAAAACGACGTAGTTTCGGTTCTATACTACACCATTTGAGTTGCCTAACTGACCGAATGATTTGGATCGGGTAAGGGGTAGTTTTGGGCTTGAAACTAGATGAGAAAATCATTTGGGCCTTATTTGCTCTAAAAACCTCTGCTGATCTCTTTTCTTTTCCATTTTCAATTTTTCTTTTTCTTTTTAAATTAACTCAAATCCTTAATTAACTTTTAAACTCAATTAATTTAATAAATTAAGCTAATCATTTATTGTAGTATTTACAAAAATTAATTGAATCCTAAATTAAAAGAAGAACCGTAAAATTAAAAATTAAAAAGGTCAAAATGCAAAGTGAGTCATTTTTGGTGATTTTTTATTTTTATAAAATAACTAATTTACTAATTAACCTAAAAATTTAAAACTAAATCCTAAATAATTTAATAAATTAAGCTAATCATTTATTGTAGTATTTACAAAAATTAATTAAATCCTAAATTAAAAGAAGAACCGTAAAATTAAAAATTAAAAAGGTCAAAATGCAAAGTGAGTCATTTTTGGTGATTTTTTATTTTTATAAAATAACTAATTTACTAATTAACCTAAAAATTTAAAACTAAATCCTAAATACAAAGGTAAAGTATTTTTGTATTTTCATAATTTAAATAAAAATTAAACATGCACAGACAAATGCAAATAATTAAGAAAATTCTACAAAAATTCCTCAAAATGGCAAATAATTAAAAGAAAATTTATTTCCTTGGGATTCTGTAGGATATTCCACATATGGCAAAAATCACGTGTTCACAACTTTATTTAGCTGCTTCATCTCCGGAAGCTCAACGAGATTTAACTCGAGGAGTTCTTCAAATATTGCTCGCACATCAGAATCCAGAAATGGGTACCGCTTCTCTTGCATTTCTTTTAGAGTCAGGTTCCCACTTGGTTTATATTGAAAAGAAGTTGATTGTGTGTTATACTTTTTTCTCACCTTCGTTGTGAACTTCACAGGTGATGTGTTGACATTCATAGCTTCTCTGTTTTCAAACCTGGGTGCAAACTTTCTCCATTTCCTGACTTATTGCTTGTCGTTCCCTTTGCGAGGCTCATAGATAGGCAGCCTTTCGTTTCTAGTAGAGGCCATGCTTAATTCCATGTCAAGGTTATTCAAATATTTTAGGCTTGATACCTTGAAAGATGCATCGGAGTCCTCAATGCATGCCTTGGATGCACATCTTTGTGCCAGAAGCTTCACTAAACCTCTTTTTGCATTTGAGGCTTGCATTCCTTCAACGATTGATAAAGTCGATAACTGGTTCACCCTTTCATTGATGAGTATTTGTAAGTTCTCTCATATTCACGATATGTCTTGTGCTACAAAAGCGATTGAGGAACTCTTGCTCTAGTTGATCCCAGCTATCAATGGATCCATCTTGGAGGCTTGTGTACCAGTCAAAAGCATTTCCTTTTAGTGAGCTGACAAATTTCTTGACAAGGTAATCTCCATAAGTCCCATTATTGTTGCACGTCTCAAAAAAGTGCACCACATGTTGCTTTGGATTACCTTTACTATCAAATTGTTGAAACCTTGGAGGTTGATAGCGAGCAGGCATTTTCAACATATCGACCATTGATGTGTACGAATTTGCATATGTAAGGGAAGACTTGGCAGCAACTTCATACTTGTTCTTAATATTTCCTTCAATGAACTCCTTCAATTGATCGATAGGAATCATCCCTTCAGATGAGACAAGGATATCCTAAGTAGATGCTACTTTCTTCGGGGAGAATCACTCTCTTGAACATCTTGATTTCGCATGCACTTGGTCAAGCCAGTGATTGCTTCCATCAAGTTTGTTAACTACTCCTCCACAGATGAAGTATTTGACACCATGACTTGCATGATTGTTGTGGACGATAGAGATTAGAATGGATTGTCACACGAATTGATCTTCGATTGGTTCACACTATGTGGTGTAACTGGAGAGGATCCATCACTTGAAGCATCATCATTATCCTTTACAACAGAGTTCTTAGATCTAGGAAGGTCAAGCAGAGCAAGAGTTTCCTTGACCTTTTCAGCAACACTGCTTCCTCCTTCGGGTGCATTTGTGGAATATCTTGCTCATTTTGATGATGAATATCTAAAAGTAAGGGTTGATGCGGATGACACTTATAGTTCTTGTTTTCCTAAAGAGCTTGATTTGCTCATCGTAACTGGTCTGAGCTTCCAAATGTAACGTCGATGATGCTTTCCACATCAGCATAGAACCTGGAGTTCGCAGCCTTGGTGGATGTTGATCTGGAGTTGATTTTCTTTGAAGCCATTTTGACGTTCTTGGACTTTGGTGATTGAAAAGTTGAAATGAGAGGTAGAGATTGTCCTACAATAAATTTACGTTGAGAAAATAAAATGAGGACCAAAACTATTGCAACAATCATAGTATTTAATTTCAAATAATATGAGTGTACAATATCTATGAATCTCCTGATTCTTCTTTCCAGTAGTAACTAAATTCAAAGACCTTTGAGCTTGATCTTGACTCTATATTGTTGCCACGAACAATGATCTTGAATCCAACTGGCACGAACTTTGATTTGAACTCGTACTCCTTGAACCTTGATTTGTTCTTCGTTCTTGAGCTTGAACATGATTTCTTGAACTTCAACTTGTGTCACGGCCCAAATCCGGTCGTGATGGCGCCCAATCCTAAAGCTAGGCAAGCCAGACCAACAACTGTTTCCAATTAGAAAACCAGTCCCAGAAGGACCAACTCAAGAAGAATATATGAGTCAATAGATACTCCAATAATAATAGTATGAATAAATACTGAGAAGTGCGAATAACAAAATAACACTCCCAAAAGATCTGGGGTCACGAGTCTAGAGCCTTTAAACAAAACTGAATAATCATAGAAATACTTAATGAAATACTCAAGTCTGAAACATATAGTAATAACTGAATGGAAAGAGAAGCTAGGTTCTGCGAACGCCGGCAGCTACCTCAGCAACTCGAAATAACTCTTATATAAGTTGGAGTGCTCGTCTAACCCTCCTGTGTACCTGAATCTGCACACAAAGGAGCAGGGAGTAGGGGTGAGTACTAAGTACTCAGTGAGTAATAATATATACAGGTAGCTGAAAGCAAGAAATCCACAGAATATCACATAATGAAGCTAAACTATAGTACGATCCTCCTACGAACTAGCAACAATAGTACAATACAATTATCACAGATAATTCAACAGATAAAGATGCAATGCAATGCACATAACCGCTACGGCGTATAGCCCGATCCATTTAACGTCGACGACGCTCACTAGGGGTGTGTACAGACTCCGGATGAGCTCCTACAGCCCAAGCGCAATACCGCTATGGCGTGCAGCTCGATCCTTATATCATATCAACCGCTGCGGCGTGCAGTTCGATCCATCCTCAGTCCACAACAATCATATAAGTCACACAACAGCTCAAATTATTATTTCCAGGTTCCAGTTCATAAATTATGAAAATACTTTAACTTTTATTTCATTTTTTCAAAACAGGTTACTTAGCAATTCAATACTGTGATTTCAAACCAGGACTGAGATCGTAATTAAGCAAGTATAGCTATCACATATATAACTATCCCCTAGGGATACTACAGGTCGGCACAAGGCCCCAAACACGGCTTACAACCCACAATTATATCAAACACGGTGGTTTTCAACCACTAATATCATATTATACTCATTCAGAATGGACTAAGTCTCAATCCCCAGTCAAAACTAATCCCGCACCTGCCACGGGGTGCGAGCCACGCCCTACTAGCGTCACAATGTGCTAAGCCGGTGTTTCGAACCCTCAGGCTACCATATACACAAACTACTCACCTCTAGCCGGTCGTAGACTCGTCCGTAATGCATTTTCCTTTAGAATTCGCTGCCTCGCACGTAGAATCTAGTCAAACCACAACAATTATGACAATTACGGGTCAAAGGAACATAACCCAATTCAATTCACATGAAATACGCATAAACGTACTAAGTTGGTAAAACCCGAGCCCCGGACCCACTTCTCAAAAAATTACAAAAATCATACCAGCGGATTCCTCATCTCGCCACGAGTCCGTGCATATAAAATTTATCAAAATCGGAGTTCAAATGGCCTTTCAAAACCTAAAAATTCATTTTCATGATTTAGGCCCTAGTTCTTCACAAATTCTACCCAATTTCAAGAATTATGGTGTTGATTCTAGCATAAAATCATGTTTTTGAGTCAAGAAACTTATCTCCAGCAATTACGCATTGATTTCTCTCTTAAAAATCGCCTCAGAAGCTTCTTCCCGTTTTAAGATTGGAAGAAAACTCGACCTGCTCATTATAGGTATAATGTTCACGCGTTTTTCCCAATGGATTCCTTGTGAAATTATAATGAATTTAGGCTTTTGAATCACTAATTTTACCTTATAATGAAGGAGATATGTAGGTTTTAAGATTTGCAAATAATGCAGGTTTTTAATACGCCGTCAGGGGCAGTTTTGTCATTAACCTGAAAATCTGGGCAACCTTAGTAAAATGGCCGTAAAATCCTCACACGATGTCCAAATTTGATGATTCTTTTTGCTACGGGTCCATAATTACGGTACGGATCTAATGCTTCATTCAAAATAGTAATCGGAGCTCATTTGTTCAATATGATATCATTTATGCTTGAAGAAACGATGTCGAAGCATAAGAAAAACGAGCACAATGCAACCCAAACCTATCCGAAACTCACCCAAGCTCCTCGGGACCGCATACGAACATACTAACATGTCACATATGATCATGCAAACTTAGTTGCACTCTCAAAACACCAAAACTAACATCAAAACACCAAATTTACATCGGATTCAAGCCTAGGTTCTTCTAAAACTTCTGAAACACGCATTTGATCAAAACCCAACCAAATCACCTCCGAATAATCTAAAATTTTGCACACACATCACAAATCACATATCGAAACTACAGCAACTCTCGAATTCCATTCCGATCCTCAGATCAAAATCTCATCTATCAACCGGAATTCGCCAAAATCCAACCTTAGCTAATTCAAGCCTAATTCTACACCGGACCTCCAAATTCAACTCTGATTACGCTCCTAAGTCAAAAATTATCCCCCAAAACTATTCGAATCATCGGAAATCCATTCCGAGCTTTCTAACTCATCAATAAATATCCGATTGACTTTTCCAAACTAACCTTCCCATAAATAGGTTTATTGCCTCATTTCAAACCGGATTCTATCCGATTTGCTTCTAACTCTCCATACACATATGAATGAACATATTAAAGTATAAAACGGAGAAAACGGGGCGGTAACTCCCGTAACGACGGGTCGGGTCATTACATTCTCCCCAACTTAAACAAACGCTCATCCGCGAGCGTATCGAGAGTTGTTATGGAAGCCATCCAGTAGTTGAATTATCTTACCAATCATATACCCGGGGTGATCCCTCGTCACTCTATCTCTTATAGACCTGATAACACATTACAGTCGAGCCTTCACAGTCCATTTAATCTATAACCTAACCATAGAACCACACCGCACTTTATGAAAATCATACACCATATCAGAAATACACCTCTGAACTCAGAGTAAGCCCGAACCAGCTGTAATACCCATACTTGCATCCTCAGGCGAAAACATATGATATACCGCCTAAACCAAACACTTGGAATCATAACTTCTATTCACAGCAGTTGTCCCCAGCAACTAATTACCGGCAGAGAACCTCTTATTAGCTAAAGCCCTATTTCCACACTTTCCTATACTGCTAACGATGAATGAAACACGCTATAAATCGTAATTATCTCTCAGATCAACCACTCATGAAACCACTTCCCTTAATTGATATCACAACAGATTTACGGGTCAAACCTCGATATTATCTTCCTAACAAGCTGAGATCAAATCTGTCCGTATTCAGTAATGAACCCAACGATCACCTCGAATCCAACACCACTATGGTGATATGATACCTTGATACAAGTCTAAACCACATCTTGCATAATACATGCACCAGTAAGAAATAATCCGAACACACTCAAATCAGGACAATGACTCAAATGAAAGAGATGTACCTCAAGCTCATCAATACCATTACAATAAAAGGTTGAGACCCCGTCTCACATCATAGAAAAAGCATGCCTGAATCAACCTCGAAAGGTCATAATTCCCATAGCCTCGCTATAATGCGCAATCTTATCCCACCACCGTTACACCTGAAACACATCAAGTCGTTATGCTCAAAATCAACAACCACGCACATTTGTTGTCTGAAACCAATGCAATTCTTTACACCCACGATGAAATAGAGGACACACAACACACAACCCGAAAGACCATAACCATTGCTCCATACACCGAGCGATCCTCAATTACTCTTCCTGCTCAACTTTCTCTATGAATTCTCAATGGAACCGCACCACATGTGCCCATAACTAACAAATCACAATGTCTTACAACATCGAAAAACAAGTCAGGGTTAACCAATGTAACTCAAGCTAAATGCGTAGCCATATCGATCTGCCAACGAATTCAGTGCCAAGAAGTCTGAAAATGTTTCTTCCACTTCTCTAACTCTTGCCGAAGGCACCAAATAATACTGAAATCCACAATATCACCCGGTTACATGCCCGGCCATACGAAACGCATCCAAAAAGTCCCTTAATACGGAACGGTATCAATGATAGCAGCCTCTACACTAACATCTAACTCAACTGCCCAATTAAGAAAGTACTCCTTCCCAGTTGTCTGCTAGTTCTTTGAAACATAATTCACTCTGCTAAAACATATTCTAATACACTTCACCACTTAACCCGTGGCATTTCTGGCATAGCTCCTAATGCAATAGTTTAAAATCACTGAACACTATGATAACCAGTCTGAATTCCAATATCGCATCCATAATATAACATACCAGCTAATAAAGATTCACCCCGATAACGTAGCCTGTACATGACACACACATCATCATACCTGATCCCAGTTTTCACCGTGCGAATACATGCACCCATTTGATACCTAATCATTCCATGATAGATACTCAATATTTACCTGTGCTACCATGCAAACTCGAATACCACTTGTGGACCCAACAAGAGCATGCCACAATACCACTGAAATTTAATCAGTTTAATCATATTACCTTTTTATGAAACGCATACTTGCGTCAACTCGCTATGATTAGCAACACCATTTCCTTGGACATATGAGGGTCATTCACCCTAATCATATGAAGCTCTATTATTTAATCGCTTAGAAGGAATCACTACACATTCCATGCTCTGCATGACATACACATGCCTTGTGCAAATTCTTACAATGCTGACATGACGGATGAGATCCGTATACATTCTTAGCCACCGTCGAGACAACAATTCATTAGTTTTATACTCTTGGCAAGGACTGTCACATTATTCTGAACCAAACAATGGCCTTAGCTCTTTACTTTACTTCATATACTTAGATTTCACCGATCCCAAATTCAATGATCTCGTCTCACCCAGTACGAATTGCTCGGGCAATAAGCCACTCTAGACATAAATTAATGTCGTACATGATACCCAATGTGCCAAGAGGCTATCGATTCGAATGAAGTACTAAAGAAAATGGGCTTTGAAAGTAAATTATCAAATCCTACGCACTAACACAGACTTTCCTTGGAAAACAGGAAGCAAGACATACCACGATGGCATATAGAGAACTATACTTGATACCACACAGCTAGCATACCCATGGCGGCGTGCAACCCGCTCCAGCTAGCATACCCATGGCGGCGTGCCATCTGATCTACACATAACTATCACATACGAACATGCTCATCGAGCCAAATTTTCTCATTACAACATAATACCGAGTATCGGTCGTACGCATGCTAAGTGCATGATATCATCCTTGAGGGATATTTAACGTTATAAACTACAAAACTCAAGCACAATTGAGGTGAGATGTACAATTGGAATTTCAAAAGCCAAGATGCTCGTATAACATCATTCCTACGCGGATTCTTAACATATAGCAATTTCTCGAGCCTTCTCATGACTGACCCAGCGCAATGCATCACTATGCGAAATATCTAACAACGAAAAATCAATCTAACTACTCCTCCCCGAGGACCACGTTACAAAAATGTACACATCTGGCCTGGTATAGGGCCATTATTCACATTAAATCTATCCACCAACTTCAAGCCGATCCTGATCACACTGAACTGGCCTGATAACCTTTCAAAGGTCCATAATAACTTCCATTTTCTTCATAGAACACAAGAACAACCATCATAATCGGTGTAATCCTCCCTAGTTCGAAACCCAATAGGCTAAGTGCCCTCTATACATGAATTCCTCAATTTAATGACACTATCACAACCTTCATACTTGGTTTACATCTTTAACCAGTCAAGCGATCACATGTCGCACTTATAAAATATTCCAGTGGAACACACTCACACAACCTACCATAACAATATCTGGGGCG
The DNA here is from genome assembly GCA_032618575.1 of Nicotiana noctiflora. Taxonomy (NCBI): domain Eukaryota; kingdom Viridiplantae; phylum Streptophyta; class Magnoliopsida; order Solanales; family Solanaceae; genus Nicotiana; species Nicotiana noctiflora. Next base: position 24,188 of record JASVEL010012949.1, read on the forward strand.
CACCTCCAAACCACTGGTCGCACTGACGCTGAAGTGCGATCAAGAATCATTAACCAGGACACAACACCGCTCTCAGGTGATGCTGAAGACGATATTAATTTATCTTAACCATCGAAACTTCCTTCCTGCTTGTTCGATCTCTTGACATCTTTTCAAAACTTTTCCTTCACTCGTGCCATTCTCGGCTCAATTTCTACAGTCAGAACTGGTTTGCCAGTATACTTTAAGACAGAACCAACATAGCACATAATCGTGCAATTAGCTACTCAACGCAGTCTTCCCAACTTAGCTTGAAGCCATATATCACAACTCACTATACTCATAATGCATATGCTTCATTGCTGTCGTAATACCATAATGAGATTAAACTTGCTCTTTCATAAGCTTGTGGAAACACAAATCATGTCGAATTTTAACTCTTCTGCATTTTTTCTTGCATTCACCCATATAACAGTTAAGCCTATTTTCTAGGTGTCAAAATTTTTAATAAGTCCCAAATTTTTCAAAAATTTCGGCAGAGTTTCCTTTGTAATTGGGCATATCCACCTGCCAGAGAATCACCAAAATCATCCTAACAACACAGCGACAACTCGACAATACATCGAAATGTATATCAACAGCATTAATCTCAATACTACCTGTATTATATTATCAAAATCGATACAGGGACATGCGTTGCACTTATTTGAATCATAACACATAAAATACCACCAATTTATTTTTCTGAGTCAGAATTCATACCGCCACATGTATTGCACTTAACTTGCCAATTAGGAGATACGATAATATTCTTCACGCGCCCACAACTTGGGGTTACACAACATATCGCAATAGGAACGAATCGCTTAACGGTTCATCTATTATCCCACAAACTTCTTCGTCACTACCAAGATCACATAGATACACCTCACAGCGCTAACCTACTCATCACATGGATATCCGACCGCCATCCCGGCTAATAGGGACATTACCGATCACATAAGTTCAAGCACTTGCTCGCATAATTAGCGCTTTGGTGCTCATGCCATAGGCAAAGATTCAGCCTCGGGCCCTCCTGACTGGCCCAACACGAACTCATGGAGATTACATCTCGCCCCTCAATCGGGGAATCACAAGCCATCAATGCAGATGTATTACTGAATGCTCACGTGCGCGTACAGACGTGTGGAAGGAATTTCAAAAGTTATTTCTCAAGATGAATCAAATATGCACGATAAGAATTTCAAGAAAGTGAAGTGTTTCCTAAAGTTCTGTAGCCTCCCGAGGATAGATACGGACGTCTACGTACCGATCCGCAAGAGCCTACTAAACCGGCTCATGACTCGCGAGGCCTAGTAACCTAGGCTCTGATACCAACTTGTCACGATCCAAATCCGGTCGTGATGGCGCCCAACCCTAAAGCTAGGCAAGCTAGACCAACAACTGTTTCCAATTAGAAAACCAGTCCCAGAAGGGCCAACTCAAGAAGAATATATGAGTCAATAGATACTCCAATAATAATAGTACGAATAAATACTGAGAAGTGCGAATAACAAAATAACACTCCCAAAAGATCTGGGGTCACGAGTCTAGAGCCTCTAAACAAAACTGAATAATCATAGAAATACTAAATGAAATACTCAAGTCTGAAACATATAGTAATAACTGAATGGAAAGAGAAGCTAGGTTCTGCGTACACTGGCAACTACCTCAGCAACACGAACTAACTCTTATAAAAGCTGGAGTGCTCGTCTATCCCTCATGTGTACCTAAATCTGCACATAAAGGTGCGGGGAGTAGGGGTGAGTACTAAGTACTCAGTGAGTAATAAATATATACAAGTAGCTGAAAGCAAGAAATCCACAGAATACCACATAATGAATCTAAACTACAGTCCGATCCTCCTACGAACTAGCAACAACAGTACAATACAATTATCACAGATAATTCAACAGATAAAGATGCAATGCAATGCACATAACCGCTACGGCGTGTAGCCCGATCCATTTAACGTCGACGACGCTCACTGGGGGTGTGTACAGACTCCGGAAGGGCTCCTACAGCCCAACCGCAATACCGCTGCGGCGTGCAGCCCGAAACATCCTCAGTCCACAACAATCATATAAGTCACACAATATCTCAAATTATTATTTCCAGGTTCCAGTTCATAAATTATGAAAATACTTTAACTTTTATTTAATTTTTCCAAAACAGGTGACTTAGCAATTCAATACTGTGATTTCAAACCAGGACTGAGATCAGTGATTAAGCAAGTATAGCTATCACATATATAACTATCCCCTAAGGATCTACAGGTCGGCACAAGGCCCCAAACACGGCTTATAGCCCACAATTATATCAAACACAGTGTTTTCAACCACTAACAACATATTATTCATATCCGGGATGGACTAAGTCTCAATCCCCAGTCATAATCAATCCCGCACCTGCCACGGGGTGCGAGCCACGCCCTACTAACGTCACAATGTGCTAAGCCGGGGTTTCGAACCCTCAGGCTACCATATACACAAACTACTCACCTCTAGCCGGTCGTAGACTCGTCCTCAATGCATTTTCCTTTAGAATTCGCTGCCTTGCGCGTAGAATCTAGTCAAACCACAACAATTATGTCAATTACGGGTCAAAGGAACATAACCCAATTCAATTTACATGAAATACGCATAAACGCACTAAGTTGGTAAAACCCGAGCCCCGGATCCACTTCTCGAAAAAATCCGAAAATCATACCAGTGGATTCCTCATCTCGCCACGAGTTCGTGCATATAAAATTTATCGAAATCGGAGTTCGAATGCCTTTCAAACCCTAAAAATTTATTTTCATGATTTAGGCCCTAGTTCTTCACAAATTCTACCCAATTTCAGGAATTGTGGTGTTGATTCTAGCATAAAATCATGTTTTTGAGTCAAGAAGCTTACCTCCAACGATTACCCATTGATTTCTCTCTTAAAAATCACCTCAGAAGCTTCTTCCCATTTTAAAATTGGAAGAAAACTTGACCTGCTCATTATAGGTATACTGTTCACGCGTTTTACTGCTCCCAATGGATTACTTGTGAAATCTTAATGAATTTAGGCTTTTGAATCACTCAATTTGACCTTATAATGAAGGACATATGTAGGTTTTAAGATTTGCAAATAGTGCAGGTTTTTAATACGCCGTCAGCGGCAGTTTTGTCATTAACCTGAAAATCTGGGCAACCTTAGTAAAATGGCCGTAAAATCCTCATACGATGTCCAAATTTGATGATTCTTTTTGCTACGGGTCCGTAATTACGATACGGATCTAATTCGTCATTCAAAACAGTAATCGGAGCTCATTTATTCAATATGATATCATTTATGCTTGAAGAAACGATGTCGAAGCATAAGAAAAACGAGCACAACGCAACCCAAACCTATCCGAAACTCACCCAAGATCCTCGGGACCGCATACGAACATACTAACATGTCACATATGATCATGCAAACTTAGTTTCACTCTCAAAACACCAAAACTAACATCAAAACACCAAATTTACATCGGATTTAAGCCTAAGTTCTTCTAAAACTTCTGAAACACGCATTTGATCAAAACCCAACCAAATCACCTCCGAATAATCTAAAATTTTGCACACACATCACAAATCACATATCGAAACTACATAAACTCTCGGAATTTCATTCCGATCCTCGGATCAAAATCTCATCTATCAACCGGAATTCGCGAAAATCCAACCTTAGCCAATTCAAGCCTAATTCTACACCGGACCTCCAAATTCATCTCTGATTGCGCTCCTAAGTCAAAAATCATCCCCCAAAACTATTCGAATCATCGGAAATCCATTTCGAGCTTTCTAACTCATCGGTCAATATCTGATTGACTTTTTCAAACTAACCTTCCCATAAAGAGGTTTATTGCCTCATTTCAAACCGGATTCTATCCGATTTGATTCTAACTCTCCAAACATATATGAATGAACATATTAAAGTATAAAACGGAGAAAACGGGGCGGTAAATCCCGTAACGACAGGTCGGGTCGTTACAACTTAATTACTTGAAGCTTGAAACTTGTAGAAAAATTTGCGGCGCGTTTGACGCACGAGCTCTCTCTTGCTTCTTGTTATATCTTCTGGTGTCTGAGATATGAAGACCCAAGTTTATATTTATGGAAGGGAAGAGTTATGATACAAACAAACTCTTTCTAGCCAATCAAATTGAAGTGTGACAAGGCTGCATTTGATTGGCCAACATGGCACTGTACACGTGGCACGGTTTTATTGGCCTTTTAATGTGACTTGGCATGCCTTGTCATTTTGACATGTGGAATAATCCTATTGGCTCTTCATTTTGACTTGGCCTGCCACGTCATTTGACACGTGACACCAAACGCAGTCTCTAGGAAAATGATATCTTGGGCCTAATGAAGTGGGCTTATCACTTGTAGCCCAACTATTTGAGCTAGCCCAACGGATTAAGATTTATTTATTTAATTCATATATATTGAATTTATGTAATTAATTCAATTATATTTTCCCATAATATTTATTTTGGACAAAATATAATTGAGACTAAATTCAAATTTCTAATGGATTTAAATTTAATAAGATTAATTGCCTACAAAAAGTTCTACAAAGCGGTACTATGTTGTATGTGGTTGAGTGCTGGCCAGTAAAGAACTCTCATGTCCTGAAGATGAACGTAGCTGGAATAAAGATATCAAGATGGATGTGCATGCATACTAGGTTGGACAAGGTTAGGAATGAAGATATTCAGGCGAAGGTTGGCGTGGCCTCCATGGAGGACAAGATGCGAGAAGCGAGACTTAGATGGTTTGGCCATGCAAAAATACGAAGCCTAGATGCTTCCTTTAAGAGGTATTAATGGTTGGCTTTAGCGGGTATGAAAAGAGGTAGAGAGCGGTTTGAGAAGTATTGAGGAAAGGTGATCAGGTAGGACATAGAGTAAGAACATAACCTTGGAGGCCGAGGACTAGAGTGGAAGGATAGCGGGTAGTCGGGCATTTTCCTAATCACTGATCCTAGATTGCTAGTATTACGTCTATTTTCTTGTCGTGATTATTGATTGTTGCTATTGCTAGTAATAGGTTTATTGTTAATGTATAATATTTTCTGAGTCATAAGTATATGAATAAACTGATTTATGCTCAAAATGAGCAATAGTCATAAATGTCATGCCATCTTTCTTCCATTTTTATCAATTGGATATTAAATTATTGAAAAAAATACTTTCATTATTATTCATTATTAATAAATAAGAGTTTTTTTAACTTCCATTTTTATGCCACAAAGATATTGAATAGAAGGTTTGTTTTAATTATTTATATTTTCCACCATAATTTGAAAACAAACGTTTAAATATCTTTCAAAAAATAAGTAAATAGATATGAAACATATAAAATGCGGTTAATCTCTCTATAGTCCAAGCTATTATTAAGAATATTGGCGAAAATACTGAAGTACATCCTTAAAATATCCGTTTCTTCAACAAGTGACACTTGAAAAGTTATCTAAGTTTATGTTGTAGACTTGTGGGTGTAGTTTAGATAGAACTTTGACTAAAAGCTCCAAAAATGTAAAAGGTATGGTATTTTAACCAAAAGTATCATTTTGATACACGACCGAAATAATCTAACCTATTAATTCTAATTGAAATACACAAGAAATTATTCTATTTACTTTGCAATAGAATTCTTCAGAGGTAAGAAGAAGCGCTATCGATTAGATATATTTTCTTTACAATATATTTAATGAAATTTTGAATGTGGAATAAATAAGTAGAAGCAATAAAGATCTGTTTGTTTGTTAATCCCTAGCCTCATTTCATAATAAGACATTGTAATAACTTGAGTCTAATTTTAATAACAGTTCTAACACCGTTTGGTACGAGGTATAAGAAGGTATAAGAATGATACAAAAATTTAGTACTACCTTAATACTCTGTTTGGTTAGCAAATCAAGTATAAGTTATCCCGGTATTAATTTTAACACCGGGATAACTTATACCTTATAGAATGTGGGATAATTAGCACCGGTATAACTTATAACTTCTTCTTAGAAATTATGCAATTGTCATTCTTAATACAACATACCAAACAATGAATAAACATCAATCCCAGCATAACTAATCCCAACATAACTTATCCGAATATAACTTATACCGACATAACTTATACCGGTATAAATTGTATTCCAATCAAACTGTTGTAAATATTTATTTTAGAAATTTTACAAAAAGATTAGGCGGTCGCTGGTTTTTCAGTTGCAATTGCTAGCCTTTGTATTTGTTTTTTTTTTCTTCCTCTCCTCTCTGCATTTTCTTAACGGTCAATTTCATGCCAGCGACTTACCACCCCCCACCCCTCCACTCCGGCGACCAGCCGCCGTGACACCCCTCCCCCCCCGTTCCACCCATCCACTCCGGCAACCACCCGCCGGCGACCACCAGGTAAGGTCACCACCCGGTAAGGTCACCTCTTTTTCTCTCTTCTCTCCTCCCCCCCCCTTTCCGCCCCCAGCCCTCCGCCTAGTCCCCCCTCCCCTCCCCGCATCTGTGTCTCCACCACCCTCTCCCCAACTCCGGCGAGTTTGCCAGCAGCCCCCCTCCCTTCTGCCTTCCTTCTTCCTCCTCTCCTCTCTCTTTCTCCATTCCCTCCTCCTCCATCCCTCTCCCATTCCCCCTACCTTCTGCCCCGCCACTCCTCTTCTCCTCTCTCCCCGTTCCCCCCACCTCCCACTCCACTTTCAGGCTGTCTCTCCCCCAAGTTAGGCAACACCCCCATCCCCCGCATTTTTGTGTGGTTGGTTTTTGTGTTTGTGCAGGTTCTCGGCGGGACACAACAGAACTACCCGTCCCAGTAAAACTTAGGACAGGTGACAAGGTGACTTTGCGGCATTTGGGAGCAAAGAGCTAAGCAACATTGGACGGGACGTGCAAGTGGAGGCAGCACTCGACCTCGGGCGCCTACCTTCAGGTTTTTCCATCGGGAGTTGATACCTCCCACCTCTCGTTTAACCTGTACACCTTTTTCGTGCTCTCGCTAGCATTTCTTGTGGGGTTTTCTCTGTTGCTATCTAGTTTGCATCCTTTTGTATCTCCCTTTTGTGAGTGTGTGCGTCTCTATTCCCCATAGTCGGTTGGAGGGACAGTGGCCGCGGCGGGGGATGTAAGTGCAAGGTCATGTCCTAGGGGGGTGGTGACGATGGCGGGGGTGAGTAGGGGGGCATGGAGAGGTTCTGCGGGTAGCGCGGGAGGTAAGGGTGGAAAGAGGGTAGCGGAAGCTCATAGATTAAGGATCGGGTCATGGAACATAGGCACTCTGACGGGTAAGTCTATTGAGTTGGCGAAGATTCTTCAAAAGAGGAGGGTCAACATAGCTTGTGTTCAGGAGACTAGATGGAAAGGGACGAAGGCGCGGGATGCAGACGGGTTTAAGTTGTGGTACTCTAGGGTCGTGGGGGGTAAGAATGGAGTGGGCATCCTGGTGGATAAGGACCTTAGGGAGTCCGTGGTGGAGGTTAGGCGAGTGAACGATAGGTTGATGTCTATTAAGTTGGCTATCGGGGGTTGCGTCCTCAACGTCATCAGCGCCTACGCACCGCATGCGGGCTTAGATGAGGAGGTCAAGAGGCGTTTTTGGGATGACTTGGATGAGTTGGTGCGTAGTATTCCCCAATCTGAGAAGTTGGTCATTGGAGGGGACTTTAATGGCCATATTGGGGCAGATGCTAGTGGTTATGGTGAGGTGCACGGCGGCTTTGGCCTCGGGGTTAGGAACGGAGGAGGCACTGCGCTGTTGGATTTCGCTAGGGCTTCCGAGCTTCTGATTGCTAACTCAACATTTCACAAGAGGGAGGAACATTTAGTCACCTTCAAAAGTTCGGCGGCGAGGACTCGGATAGATTACCTCCTTCTCAGAAGGAGCGATAGAGGTCCGTGCAGGGACTGCAAGGTTATTCCGGGAAAATCCCTTTGTACCCTTCATAGACACCTAGTGATGGATGTCGGTCTCTGGGTAAATAAGAAATAGAGAGGTTGATTGGGGTCCAAGCACCCGCCATAAAGGCACCTAAATTTTCCTAGTTTGTTAGGACATATTTATTGTTTTCCTAGTTAGTTAAGGTTAATAGTTTCTTTTTACTAAGATTGGTAGAATTATTTTCCAATATTGACTTGGTTTTGGTTTCCTAGAGTTTTACCTTTTCCTATGTTAGTTGGACTTGTTGTCCAAAGTAGTTTATTACTTTATTTCCTAATTTTTAAGGATAATTTCGTGACCCCTCTATATAAAGGGATATCTTCTTTGTTTTTAGGTAGATGATTCAGATTATTATCAATAAAACTTGTGAGATTTTTCTTGCACTCTTGTGTGGCTACTCTTAGATTTATTCTTCAACCTTCAAGACTCAACTTAAGGTGGTAAGAATTAAACCATCTTTGAAATCTTAGATAACTTCTAGGTTTTCAATAAATGTGATAAGCTTAGGCTTAGTGTTGTTCTTGTTATTCTAAAGGGTCGAGTTTCACAATCTATCTCTTGTTTTTAATTTCTGCCAAAGGCGATTAGTTCTTCGTTAGTTAATTGTTGTGGTTAGGATTCAACTTCAAGAATAGACTTCTTGAATTCAAGAAACTCTTTCTTGAATTCAATCTATCTAATTTGTGTCTTTTATTCGTTGCTTTATTTTCTTTTAGCTTCCGCACGTTTCTTGTTTTTCTTTAGTAATTCGTGAATCCCTATCGTGTTGCTGTCAAGTGGTATCAGAGCTTATGGACAAGGATAAAGCTGTAGAAGCTCCAAGAAGGCCATTCACGAGGTCTCAAGCTAAGGAGAAGCCAGACAAGATTACTGAGCTTCAATGGGATTCAAGAAGGCGCTAATGGTGGAACAAGATCTACAAAATTATGTAGAGGATTTAGCTAAGTGCTACACTCATTTTATGGTCCAAGTCCAAGTCCAAGAGGAGGTTGATTGGGGTCCAAGCACCAGCAATAAAGACACCTAAATTAGGCACCTAAATTTTCCTAGTTTGTTAGGACATATTTATTGCTTTCCTAGTTAGTGAAGGTTAATCGTTTCCTTTTCCTAAGATTGGTAGAATTACTTTCCAAGATTGACTTGGTTTTGGTTTCCTAGAGTTTTACCTTTTCCTATGTTAGTTGGACTTATTGTCCAAAGTTGTTTAGGACTTTATTTCCTAACTTTTAAGGATAATTTCATGACCCCTCTATCTAAAGGGGTATCTTCTTTGTTTTTAGGTAGATGATTCAGATTATTATCAATAAAACTTGTGAGATTTTTCTTGCACTCTTGTGTGGCTACTCTTGGATTTATTCTTCAACCTTCAAGACTCCACTTAAGGTGGTAAGAATTAAACCCTTTTCGAAATTTTAGATCACTTCTAGGTATTCAAGAAAGGTGATAAGTTTAGGCTTATTGTTGTTCTTATTATTCTAAAGGGTCGAGTTTCACAATCTATTTCTTGTTTTTAATTTCTACCAAAGGCGATTAGTTCTTTGTTAGTTAATTGTTGTTGTTAGGATTCAACTTTAAGAATAGACTTCTTGAATTCAAGAAACTCTTTCTTGAATTCAATCTATCTTTAATTTTTGTCTTTTATTCGTTTCTTTATTTTCTTTTAGCTTCCGCACGTTTCTTGTTTTTCTTTAGTAATTCTTGAATCCTTATCGTGTTGTTATCAGGAGGACTTGGCAGCAACTTCATACTTGTTCTTAATATTTCCTTCAATGAACTCCTTCAATTGATCGATAGGAATCATCCCTTCAGATGAGACAAGGATATCCTTAGTAGATGCTACTTGTCTTCGGGGAGAATCACTCTCTTGAACTTCTAGGAGCTTTCCAGGTGCGTGGTGGATTCTTCTTCCATAAAAATCCCACCTTATCCATTATCTTGTCGATGCTAGCATCTTGATTTCGCATGCACTTGGTCAAGCCAGTGATTTCTTCTGTCAAGTTTGCCAACTGCTCCTCCACAAATGAAGTATTTGTCACTATGGCTTGCATGACTGTTGTGGACGATAGAGATTAGCATGGATTGTCACACGAATTAATATTCAATTGGTTCACACTATGTGGTATAACTGGAGAGGATACATCACTTGAAGCATCATCATCCTCCTTCACAACAGAGTTCTTGGATCTAGGAAGGTCAAGCAGACCAAGAGTTTCCTTGACCTTTTCAGCAACACTGCTTCCTCCTTCGGGTGCATTTGTGGAATATCTTTCTCATTTTGATGATGAAGATCTAAAAGTAGGGGTTGATGTGGATGACACTTATAGTGCTTGTTGTTCTAAAGAGCTTGCTTTGCTCCTCGTAACTGGTCTGAGCTTCCAAAGGAAACGTCGAGGATGCTTTCCACATCAGCATAGAACCTGGAGTTAGCAGCCTTGGTGGATGTTGATCTAGAGTTGATTTTCTTTGAAGCCATTTTGACGTTCTTGGACTTTGGTGATTGAAAATTTGTAATAAGAGGTATAGATTGTCCCACAATAAATTAACATTGAGAAAATAAAATCAGGATCAAAACTATTACAACATGATAGTATTTAATTTCAAATAATATGAGTGTACAATATCTATGAATCCTCTGATTGTTCTTTCCACTAGTAACTAAATTCAAATGCCTTTGAGCTTGATCTTGACCTTATATTGTTGCCACGAACAATGATCTTGAATTCAACTGGCACGATTTTTGATTTGAACTCGTACTCCTTGAACCTTGATTTGTTCTTCGTTCTTGAGCTTGAACGTGATTTCTTGAACTTCAACTTGATTACTTGAAGCTTGAAACTTGTAGAGAAATTTGTGGCATTTGATCCACGAGCTCTCTCTTGCTTCTTATTATATCTTCTGGTATTTGAGTTATGAAGACCCATATTTATAGTTGTGGAAGGGAAGAGTTATGATACAAACAAACTCTTTTTGGCCAATCAAATTGAAGTGTGACAAGACTGCATTTGATTGGCCAATATGGCACTTGCACACGTGGCACAGTATTATTGGCCTTTTAATGTGACTTGGCATGCCTTGTCATTTTGCATGTGGAATAATCCTATTGGCTCTTCATTTTGACTTGGCTTGCCACGTCATTTGACACGTGGCACCAAACTGGGTCTCTAGGAAAATGATATCTTGGGTCTAATGAAGTGGGCTTATTACTTGTAGCCCAACTATTTGAGCTAGCCCAACAGATTAAGACTTATTTATTTAATTCATATATATTAAATTTATGTAATTAATTCAATTATATTTGCCCATAATATTTATTTTGGATAAAATATAATTGAGATTAAATTCAAATTTCTTATGGATTTAAATTTAATAAGATTAATTACCTATAGTAAGTTCTACAAAGCGGTACTATGTTGTATGTGGCTGAGTGCTGGCCAGTCAAGAACTCTCATGTCCAGAAGATGAACGTAGCTGAAATAAAGATGTTAAGATGGATGTGCAGGCATACTAGGTTGGACAAGGTTAGGAATGAAGATATTCAGGCGAAGGTTGGCGTGGCCTCCACGGAGGACAAGATGCGAGAAGCGAGACTTAGATGGTTTAGCCATGCAAAAATAAGAAGCCTAGATGCTTCATTTAAGAGGTATTAATGGTTGGCTTTAGCGGGTATGAAAAGAGGTAGAGAGCGGCCTGAGAAGTATTGAGGAAAGGTGATCAGGTAGGACATAGAGTAAGAACATAACCTTGGAGGCCGAGGACTAGAGTGGAAGGATAGCGGGTAGTCGGGCATTTTTCTAATCACTGATCCTAGATTGCTAGTATTACGTCTATTTTCTTGTCGTGGTTATTGATTGTTGCTATTGCTAGTGATATTGCTTTCTTCATATATTTTTTTTAATTCTTACATTGTTGTTATTATTTTTCTGTTACTCTTGTTGTCTTTCACTGTTTTCTACTCATCCTCTTGAGCGGAGGTTCTTTCAAAAAACAGCCTCTCTAAACTCCCATAGCTAGATGTAAGGTCTGCGTGTATACTACCATTCTCAAACTCAGTGCTGAGATTTTAATAGGTTTATTGTTATTGTATAATATTATCTGATTCATAAGTATATGAATAAACTGTTTTATGCTCAAAATGAGCAATAGTCATAAATGTCATGCCATCTTTCTTCCATTTTTATCAATTGGATATTAAATTATTGAAAAAATACTTTCATTATTAATAAATAAGAGTTTTTTTAACTCCATTTTTATGCCACAAAGATATTGAATAGAAGGTTTGTTTTAATTATTTATATTTTCCACCATAATTTGAAAACAAACGTTTAAATACCTTTCAAAAAATAAGTAAATAGATCTGAAACATATAAAATGCGGTTAATCTCTCTAGAGTCCAAGCTATTATTAAGAATATTGGCGAAAATACTAAAGTACATCCTTAAAATATCTGTTTATTCAACAAGTGACACTTGAAAAGTTATCTAAGTTTATGTTGTAGACTTGTGGGTGTAGTTTAGATAGAACTTTGACTAAAAGCTCCAAAAATGTAAAAGGTATGGTTTTTTAACCAAAAGTGTCATTTTGATACACGACCGAAATAATCTAACCTATTAATTCTAATTGAAATACACAAGAAATTCTTCTATTTTACTTTGCAATAGAATTCTTCAGAGGTAAGAAGAAGCGTTATCGATTAGATATATTTTCTTTACAATATATTTAATGAAATTTTGAATGTGGAATAAATAAGTAGAAGCAATAAAGATCTTTTTTTTTTGTTAATCCCTAGCCTCATTTCATAATAAGACATTGTAATAACTTGAGTCTAACTTTAAATAACAGTTCTAACACCGTTTGGTATGAGGTATAAGAAGGTATAAGAATGATACAAACATTTAGTACTACATTAATACTCTGTTTGGTTAGCAAATCAAGTATAAGTTATCCCGGTATTAATTATAACACCGGAATAACTTATACCTTATAGAAGGTAGGATAATTAACACCGGTATAACTTATATATTCTTCTTAGAAATTATGCAATTGTCATTTTTAATACAACATACCAAACAATGAATAAACATCAATCCCAGCATAACTTATTCAAATATAACTTATACCGGTATAAATCGTATTCCAATCGAACAACCCAAAAGTTTGGGTCTTTAAATGGGTAAATTAGTAAAAAATTACCGCAATCGGTTTTAACACGGTGCGCGGGTAAACATTTACCATCTAATACCCTTATGAATGTTTTACTTTATTGGCATTCGAATAAAAACTTTAAATAGTAACAGAAAAATTATCTCGTCTTCTCTTCTCTTCACACAAAAACGAAAAAAAAATTGGGTAACTCTAGTTTTCCCTATCCGAGGCCTCTTATACCGGCTATTCCTCAACCATTCTATATTTATCATCCTACATATTTATAGTCGGATAATTTAATAAACTATAGCAGATCATGTACATTAATTTTAACTTTTAAGTTTCTCAATTCTAAAGACAATTACATAAGGTCAGCTTTTAAACAAATAGTAAAGTAAAGGACCTATATAGCGTCATTCTAAACAACTAGAATCTTTAATGGATTTAATATAATTGCACATTGCAAATTATAGATGAAGTTAATGATTTTGCGCTGATTACGTTATGAAAGGATAAAAAAAAATGAATACACTGGTTTAGAGGGCGGTCATCCATACGATCTGGGATAGAATCGCTCCTCCTCAATACCTTTTGGGTCGAGCCTACCACACAAGCTTACCTAATAGAGTTTACATCCCCGTGTAGTTAAGAGGTTTACCCATTAAACACAAAGTACTCACTATAGTATGCACAAAGTGCTCAACAACGCTAATGGTGGAGATTGTAGTGGCGACGAATTTCTGCTCTTACCAAAACACTTACCAAAACAAAAATCCATCTAATTAATTTTAATCACTATAGAGTGCACAAAGTGGCTATGGTAGAAGCTGTAGCGGTAGCAAATTTCCACTCTTACAAAAAAAAAATCCATCTAATTAATGTTAATCATGGCCGGAACATAATAGGACTGCATTTGCTTTTATTTCATTTTGAGAAAAAATATTTGAGGAAATGTTTGTTTTTGCAGACTTTCCCTCAGAAAATGAATAAAACATATGATATACCCTCACTCACCCTTTATTAGCTAATAAATTCAAAATAAATAGATCTTCGAATGAGCTAAGTGCATTTTTTCCATCTTCAAGCGCAAAGCAAAGTGGGGTTTGATTAATTTATAACATAATAATTAGACGTAATTACCATTCAGTATATTCTTCAGCTCTTCTGTGAGTAGTTCAACTTGGTGAGTGTTCACTGCAAGATTAGGAGTTCCACATCCCAAAAGCTAATACAGAACTAAAGTGTGATCAATGGAAAAACAAATCATTGGTCCATAAAGTAGCTTCACTAAACAGAAAATTGGTGTCGTGAAGATTCCAATATCATCAAAATTATCTAGCAAATCACCAGAATAAAAGTAAAATTATCATCCACACTAGCTATTCTTCTCATAAGAAACAATGGGATAATTTTCCCTGATTCAGAATGGCATCCTCTCACTTGTCATCGGGCATGCTCTTAATGATGTCAGAATCACCTGAGTTTTTGAAGAAAATTAAGAATACTATGATCAGAAAAAAAACAAAACTCTTTTTAAGTATACTTGAACAACACTAAAGCAAGTCGAGATAGAATGTCTCACCTGGGTCAATGATGCTCAGGCAACAGACCCGAAAATATTTACCACAAGCCGTTCCCAAATCTACATTGTCTGAAACAGGAAAGAGTAAAGAGATATGAACATATAATTACAGATGACTGGTATGAGCATATAAGTCACAACCGTAAGTCTTAAAATGGACAATGTGACAAAATGTAATGTTCTATTCAGCTTGATGTTAATCCTAAACAAAAAGCAGAAACAAACTAACTTTTCACCTTGAATCAGAGGAATAAAGACAGTCCAGGAATCAAAAGAATACATCAGCAACCACAAAAAGTAGATTTAATATGCAAAATGTCAATAAGAGTCTGTTCCACAACCAAAAGTTAGTTCAACCTCATTTTCTTTGGAATTATAGCAGGACTATTCTGATGGTAAGCAACCCCCACTTCCAATCGAGAGGTTGTGAGTTCGAGTCTCCCCAAGAGCAAGGTGGAAAGTTCTTGGAGGGAAGGATGCTGGGGGTCTAATTGGAAACAACCTCTCTACCCCAAGGTAGGGGTAAGGTCTGCGAACACACTAACCTCCCCAAACCCCAGGAATCAAAAGAATACATCAGCAACCACGAAAAGTAGATTTAATATGCAAAATGTCAATAAGGGTCTGTTCCACAACCAAAAGTTAGTTCAACCTCATTTTCTTTGGAATTATAGCAATACTATAACTCCAGAAGAGTACAGGCCTGACATTCTTTCTTTGCCACACCACGCTTTGTGTGTAGCAGAAAGGTTCGAACCCATGAAATAGGACTAACTCACACATTAAACTGAAACAAAGCCCAGTGGCAGTTACTAGGAGTGTACAAGCCAAACCTAACCGACGAACCAAGTCAAA
>JASVEL010012951.1:0-27390 GCA_032618575.1 Nicotiana noctiflora
AGGGTTTGAAACCCCGTACTAGCACTTCACAGTGCTATATTGAGATGAGACACGCGTTCTATGACGGGCGTGGTGACATTGTGATTGGGGGTTCGGACTTAGTCCTTCCCGGCTAATAGAATATTGTGTTGTATGACTGTTACTGAGATTATAATTGTACAATTGGGCTAATAGCCATGTTTGGGGCCTTGTGCCGATCTGTAGAGCATTAGGGAACCTATATAGCTAGGTGACCCTTATATCATGTTGGAAACATACACTCAGCCATAGCTCTAGCCGTATAGCATAATATGAGCCCGCACTAGATATGTACATTGAGAGAGATTACCTAGGGTGGAATTCCCTGTTCTAGCTGAGTGGGCCTGAAAGGCCAAGTCTATATTGACTGAGACAGGGTCTAGGACCCACTGTGATATATTATATTGGGCCTGAGAGGCCAAGTATATACTGACTGGGATAGGGTCGAGGACCCATTATGAGGTATTATATATATATACCTATATTGGATCGGACTGCACGCCGCAGCAGTATATATATTGGATCGGACTGCACGCCGCAGTAATATACATGTAATATACACGTAACATACATGTGGGACGGACTGCACGCCGCAGTATTAT
Organism: Nicotiana noctiflora; assembly: GCA_032618575.1. Taxonomy (NCBI): domain Eukaryota; kingdom Viridiplantae; phylum Streptophyta; class Magnoliopsida; order Solanales; family Solanaceae; genus Nicotiana; species Nicotiana noctiflora. The sequence goes on from JASVEL010012951.1 coordinate 621, forward strand.
TGCGCTTGGGCTGTAGGAGCCCTTTCGGAGTCTGAGTCTGCACACATTCTCAGTGAGCACTGGTGTATATTATGGGACCGGGCTGCGCGCCGCAGCAGTATAAATATATATACATATAAACATTGGATCGGACTGCACACCGCAGTAATACATGTGTGGACCGGGCTGCACGCCGCAGTATAATAGTGCTTGGGCCTAGGGAGCCCCTCCGAAGTCTGTATACACCCCCAGTGAGCGCCGTCGACGTAAAATGGAGCGGGCTGCGCGCCGCAGCGGTATATGTATGGGAGCGGGCTGCACGCCGCAGCATTATACTTAATCATACCCTACTATTTACTTAAATACTTATACATTATAGACATAAGTATGTGTCTTTATATGTTGAGATGGCCGTACACCGTAGGGGTACGAGCGAGGGTTAGTTCAGTGTGGAATCTTGTAGAGATAAACGTAGATTGGAGGTTAGAGTACTACTATGGTCAGGCGCCGGTCATGTCCCTCGATTTGGGGCGTGACAACAAGAGTTCTTACTTTCAGTTATTATTTATTATTGTTACTCACCGAGTTGAAATATACTCACCCCACTCCCCTGCACTTTTTTGGTGCAGATCCACAGGTGCCCGAGAGCAGTTGAGACATTTTAGCTGCTGATCTATATCTACTTTGGCGGAGATTACGAGGTAGCTGCCAGCGTCCGCAGAGCTTGTTTTCTCCTTCTTTATCATCTTGTTGATTTCCTATTTGCCTAGACTGGGTTGTATTAGGATGCTATTCTGTAGAGGCTCAGTCTCGTGACACCACGATATGTTTGGGACCGTATTTTGTATGTTTTATGTTTCGGTTATCACCTGTTATGACTAACTACTGTTTAAGTTTAATTTATTTAATAATTGGCTGGTTAAAGGGATAATATGGTCGGGCTTGCCTAGCATTGTGTTGGGCGCCATCACGACCAAGGTTTGGGTCGTGACAAGTTGGTATCAGAGCCTAGGTTAATAGGTCTCGCGAGTCATGAGCCGGTTGGTAGAGTCTCGTGGATCGGTGCGGGGACGCCTGTACTTATCCTCGGGAGGCTGCAAAATTTTTAGGAAAAGTTTCAATTCTTGGAATTCTTGTCGTGCGATTACTTTTGACTTGAACTGAACTTTGACATTCTATTCTCTCGCAGATGGCGAGAACTCGATCATCCGGACGTGGAGGACGACCACCACTACCACCTACTAGAGGCCGTGGACGCGGTCGCGGTCGTGGCAGAGTTAGGGCAGCTGAGGCAGTGCCAGCTGACCCACAGCCCCCAGTTGCAGAGGTGCCAGCAGCACCAGATCAGGCACCAGCTGTGCCCATTGCTATTCCGGGTCTACAGGAGACCCTGGCTCAGATACTAGCAGTCTGCACTGGCCTAGCACAGGCGGTTTCAGTTACTACTGCAGCAGCTGCATCGGGGATCGGGGGTGGTCATCAGACCCCCGCAGTACGCACTCCAGAGCCAGCAGTGCAGGGCATACAGACACCAGAGGCTCCTCCAGTTCAGCCTGTGGTTCCGGTTCAGCGAGCAGATCAGATTCAGGGGGACAGGGTCCCAGCTATGACGGACGATGAGCAGCGTCGTCTCGAGAGGTTCACCAGGTTATCTCCTCCAGTGTTCACGGGTGCTCCGGGCGAGGACGCCCAAGGTTTTCTGGATAAGTGCCGTCGGATGCTTCGTACGGCAGGGATATTGGAGTCCAGTGGGGTATCTTTCACTACCTTTTAGTTTCAGGGACCAGCCTTTGCTTGGTGGGAGGCTTATGAGCGCCGCAGGCCAGCCGGAGCAGCACCACTATCATGGCCTGAGTTCTCCACTATGTTCTTGGAGAAATGGGTGCCTCGATCTCAGAGAGAGGAGATGCGTAGGCAGTTTGAGGGTCTCTGTCAGGGGGACATGTCAGTGTCAGAGCATGAGATCAGATTTACAGAGTTGTCCAGATATGCACCGTGGTTGGTTCATTCCGACAGAGAGAGGATTGGGCGCTTCGTGGACGGCCTCATTTATCCCATTCGTATTCTGATGACTCGGGAGAGGGTTTTGAGTCGTACATTTGAGGATGCCGTGGATATTGCTCGCGACATTGAGACAGATCGTCGCAGGGAGCGGGATGAGAGGGAGGCCAAGAGGCCTCGAGGAGCAGCTAGTTCCAGTGGCACTCTGACCAGAGGCCAGAGTCAGTAGAGCCGAGGTCGATCTTTCAGGTCTTCGCAGTCGGGCCGCTCAGACCGTCGCAGATGGTCACCTAGACAGGGTTATCAAGGTTCGCACCAGAGCCAGCCATCTCTCAGTGCCATGCCAGCTCAGAGTTCTTCACAGGCCCCATCCACTCAGGGTTCATCTCGGCCTAGTTCATCAGCCGGTCACTCCAGCGCCAGAGGTCCTTATCAGTCTCAGTACCCAGGACCGGGGAGTTGCTACGAGTGCGGAGAGTTTGGGCACCACCGTAGGGAGTGTCCCCGTCTTGTTTCCAGATCTTATCAGCAGAGGGGGCAGCCCTCGTCATCTGGTCCTTCTACTTCAGCACCCGCCCCGCCAGCTAGGGGTGAGGGTCAGACAGCTAGGGGTCGCTCTCGAGGGGGAGGCCGATCAGGCGGACAGGCTAGATGCTATGCTTTTCAGGGCCGATCTGAGGCTGTTACTTCTGATGCTGTCATTACAGGTATTATTTCAATCTGCCACGGAGATGCCTCGGTATTGTTTGATCCCGGTTCTACTTATTCTTATGTGTCTACATATTTTGCTCCTCATTTGGGCACGACCCGAGGGAGTCTTGAGCTGCCAGTGCATGTATCTACCCCGGTAGGGGATACTATTGTTGTGGACCACGTATACCGGTCCTGTTTGGTCACTATTGGAGGTCCGGAGACCCGAGTAGACCTGTTGCTTCTCAGCATGATTGATTTTGATGTTATATTGGGCATGGACTGGTTATCTCCATGTCATGCTATTCTGGACTGTCATGCTAAGACAGTCACTTTGGCTATGCCGGGCATTCAGAGGATCGAGTGGCGAGGCACGACTGAGTATGTACCTAGCAAGGTAATATCTTTCCTCAAGGCCCAACGAATGGTTGGGAAGGGATGTCTCTCTTATTTAGCATTTGTGCGGGAGGTCGAGGCCCAGACTCCCAGTATTGATTCTGTTCCCATTGTGCGAGACTTTCCTGATGTGTTTCCCTCAGACCTGTCGGGCATGCCGCCGGACAGGGATATTGATTTTGGTATCGATTTGGTGCCAGGCACTCAGCCTATTTCTATTCCTCCGTATCGTATGGCACCAGCTGAGTTGAAGGAATTGAAGGAGCAGCTCCAGGAACTCCTAGATAAGGGGTTCATTCGGCCGAGTGTGTCGCCGTGGGGTGCACCGGTCCCGTTTGTTAAGAAGAAGGACGGATCTATGAGGATGTGTATTGACTATAGGCAGCTAAACAAAGTAACAGTGAAGAATAAGTATCCTCTTCCTCGTATTGATGATTTATTTGATCAGCTCCGGGGAGCTAGGGTGTTCTCGAAGATTGATCTTCGTTCAGGCTACCATCAGCTGAAGATTAGAGAGTCCTGACATTATGAAGACTGCATTCCGGACCAGATATGGTCACTATGAGTTCCTTGTGATGTCTTTTGGGCTGACCAACGCCCCAGCAGCATTTATGCATCTGATGAACAGCGTATTCAGGCCGTATCTTGATTCATTTGTGATTGTGTTCATTGACGACATTCTTGTCTACTCTCGTAGCCAGGAGGAGCATGCTCGGCACTTGAGTATTGTGTTGCAGAGATTGAGAGAGGAGAAGCTGTATGCCAAGTTCTCCAAATGTGAGTTCTGGCTTGAGTCCGTGGCTTTCTTAGGGCATGTGGTGTCCTGTGATGGTATTCAGGTAGATCCGAGGAAGGTCGAGGCGGTGCAGTGTTGGCCCAGACCGACCTCAGTTACTGAGATCCGTAGCTTTCTGGGATTGGCAGGGTATTATCGCCGATTCGTTTAGGGATTCTCTTCTATTGCTTCACCCTTGACTAGATTGACTCAGAAGGGTGTTCCTTTCTTATGGTCCGAGGAGTGCGAGGAGAGCTTTCAGAAGCTCAAGACAGCACTGACCACAGCACCAGTCTTGATTCTGCCGACAGCTTCAGATTCTTATACTGTATATTGTGATGCCTCAGGAGTGGGCATTGGTTGTGTGTTGATGCAGGAGGGTAGGGTCATTGCTTATGCTTCTCGTCGGTTGAAGCCCCACGAGAAGAACTACCCTGTTCATGATTTGGAGCTAGCAGCCATAGTTCATGCTTTGAAGATTTGGAGGCATTACCTGTATGGTGTCTCCTGTGAGGTGTTCACGGATCATCGCAGCCTTCAGCACTTATTCAGACAGAAGGACCTTAATTTGAGACAGCGGAGGTGGTTGTAGTTGCTTAAGGACTATGATATCACTATTTTGTATCATCCGGGGAAGGCCAATGTGGTGGCCGATACCTTGAGTCGGAAGGCGGTTAGCATGGGCAGCCTAGCTTTCATCCCAGTTGGGGAGAGGCCATTTGCTTATGATGTTCAGGCCCCAGCCAATCGGCTAGTGAGATTAGATATTTCGGAGCCGAGTCGGGTGTTGGCTTGTGTTGTTTCTCGATCTTCCTTATATGATCGCATCGGGGAGCGACAGTATGATGACCCACATTTGCTTGTCCTTAAGGACAGAGTGCAGCATAATGATGTTAGAGATGTGACTATCGACAGTGATGGTGTTTTGAGGATGCAGGGCCGTATATGCGTGCCCAATGTTGATGGTTTGCGGGAGTTGATACTTGAGGAGGCACACAGTTCGCGGTACTTTATTCACCCAGGTGCCGCAAAGATGTACCAAGACTTGAGACAGCACTACCTGGTGGAGGAGAATGAAGATGGATATTGTTAGGCATGTAGCGAGGTGCCTCAATTGCCAGCAGGTCAAATATGAGCATCAAAGACCGGGCGGTGTTCTTCAGCGTATGGTTATTCCCGAGTGGAAATGGGAAAGGATCACCATGGATTTTGTTATTGGGCTTCCTCGGACAGCGAGGAAGTTTGATTTTGTATGGGTGATTGTTGATCGGCTGACTAAGTCCGCACATTTTATCCCAGTTAGTACTACTTACTCATCGGAGCGGTTGGCATCGATCTTTATTCGGGAGATTGTCAGGTTGCATGGGGTCCCAGTGTCTATTATATCTGATAGAGGCACTCAGCTCACTTCTCAATTTTGGAGAGCATTTCAGCGAGAGATGGGTACGAGGGTTGAGTTGAGTACAGCATTTCACCCCCAGACAGACGGGCAGTCTGAGCGTACTATTCAGATCCTGGAGGATATGTTGCGGGCATGTGTGATTGATTTTGGTGGTTCGTGGGATGAATTCTTACCACTTGCTGAGTTTGCCTACAACAACAGCCACCAGTCGAGTATTCAGATGGCCCCGTACGAGGCATTGTATGGCAGACGGTGTAGATCTCCCGTGGGATGGTTTGAGCCTGGTGAGGTTAGATTGATAGGGACTGAGTTAGTCCAGGATGCTCTGGATAGAGCAAAGTTGATCCAGGAGAGGCTTCGTACAGCACAGTCTCGTCAGAAGAATTATGCGGACCGTAGAGTTCGAGAGTTGTCTTTCATGGTTGGTGACAGAGTATTGTTGAAGATTTCACCTATGAAGGGTGTCATGAGGTTTGGGAAGAAAGGAAAGTTGAGTCCCAGGTACATTGGTCCTTTTGAGATACTTCGGAGAGTTGGAGAGGTGGCATATGAGTTAGCCTTGCCACCCAGTTTATCCGGCGTTCATCCGGTATTCCATGTGTCTATGCTCCGGAAGTACATTGGAGATCCGTCTCATGTATTAGACTTCAGTACCATTCAGCTGGATGGTGATCTATCCTATGATGTGGAGCCTATTGCTACTTTGGGTCGTCAGGTGAGAAAATTGAGGTCCAAGGAGATTGCATCGGTTAAGGTTCAGTGGAGAGGTCGACCCGTAGAGGAGGCTACTTGGGAGGTTGAGCAGGAGATGCGGAGCAAATACCCTCAGCTATTCGAGACTTCAGGTATGTTTCTTGACCCGCTCGAGGACGAGCGTTTGCTTAAGAGGGGGAGAATGTGACGACCCGGCCCGTCGTCACGGGAATTACCACCCCGTTGTGTTGTAATTACATAATTCATGCTTTTATATAAGTGTTATAGTCTATCGGGGGAGTTAGGAGTGAATTAAATTGGAAATGAGGCATATAGCCTTTGTGAAGGAAACTTGAATAAGAAAAGTCAACCCGGAGTTGACTATTTAGTTAGAGGGCTCGGAATCGGATTCTGATGATTCGGTTAGTTCCGGAAGGTGATTTATGACTTAGGGGAGCGATCGGAATTGAATTTGGAGGCCCGGTGTAGAAATAGGCTTGAATTGGTTAAGGTTGAATTTTGGCGAAATCCGAACGGTAGGTGAGATTTTGATCCGGGAGTCGGAATGGAATTCCGACAGTTGCAGTAGCTCCGTTAGGTGATTTTGGATGTGCCTCTGCAAAATTTCAGGTCATTCGGACGTCGTTTGGTCGGGTTTTTCATCGAATGTGTAATTCGGAAAGTTTTAAGAAATTTAGGCTTGAATCCGTGAGTAATTGGTGATTTTGATGTTTAGGATGGTGTTTTCATGATTGGAACAAGTTCGTATCGTGTTTTGGAGTATGTTGGTGGTTTTCGTTGGGGTCCCGGGGCCTCGGGTTGATTTCGGGGGTCCAAACGGACCATTTCTTCTATTTTTGAACTGCTGTTGGCTGCTGGTTTTGTTGCAGACGGATGCTCTATGCGATCGCATAGGGTAGATGCGATCGCATAGAAGGATGGAAGTGAGCCCCAGAGTTGTTCTATGCGATCGCGTAAGAGGGGATGCGATCGCATAGGTATGGAATCTGGCGCTCTGCGATCGCAGGGTCACTTGTGCGATCGCATAGAAGAGATTGGAGGGGTGAGCAAAATGTGCTATGCGATCGCATAGCAAAGGGTGCGATCGCATAGGTTTGTCAGACTGTGAATTGCGATCGCATAGCCAGTGTTGCGATCGCAGAGAAGAAAAGATGAGGCCTGGAAGGTTGTGCTATGCGATCGCGGGAGTACATTGCGATCGCATAGAAGGGGAAATTGGCAGGAAGATTTAACTCTATGCGATCGCATAGGGTCATTGCGATCGCATAGAAGGAATGGTCTGGCAGTGAAATTAAAACCAGAACAGAACCAGTCGCGGGTTCATATACCCAAGACGCCATTTTTGAGTTCTAGAGAGAGAAACTCACGGGAATTGCTGGTAATTCATCGGGGATTCGTTGGAGGTAAGTTTTGTGGCTTAATTACATCATTTTAACATGAAATCATGGGTTAAATTTCGTAAATGGAAGATTAAAGGTGGGTTTGAGCCCTAGGCCTAAATTAAAGAAAAACACCGATTTGAGTGGGCAAATGGAGTCCGATTTTGGTAAATTTTATATGCCTAGACTCGTATCGAGATGAGGATTCCGAATATGTAATTTTTGTAATTTTTCGACAAGTGTACCAAAAGTCGGGTTTTGACAACTTGTGGGTTTTGATATAAATTGGGTTATTTCGAATGAATTTCGTGAAATTAGCGTATATTGATGCATTCTCTATGATTTTGAGCAGAGTTGGCATCCGAGGAGATTGATTTGCGGGGCAAGCGCAAGGCGGATTGAAGCTTCTACCGGTTCGAGGTGAGTGGTAGTAGTAAATAATGTACTGAGGGTTTGAAACCCCGTACTAGCACTTCACAGTGCTATATTGAGATGAGACACGCGTTCTATGACGGGCGTGGTGACATTATGATTGGGGGTTCGGACTTAGTCCTTCCCGGCTAATAGAATACTGTGTTGGATGACTGTTACTGAGACTATAACCGTACAATTGGGCTAATAGCCATGTTTGGGGCCTTGTGCCGATCTGTAGAGTATTAGGGAACCTATAAAGCTAGGTGACCCTTATATCGTGATTGGAAACATACACTCAGCCGTAGCTCTAGCTGTATAGCATAATATGAGCCCGCACTAGATATGTACATTGAGAGAGATTATCTAGGGTGGAATTCCCTGTTCTAGCTGAGTGGGCCTGAAAGGCCAAGTCTATATTGACCGAGACAGGGTCTAGGACCCACTGTGATATATTATATTGGGCCTGAGAGGCCAAGCATATATTGACTGGGATAGGGTCGAGGACCCATTATGAGGTATTATATATATATACCTATATTGGATCGGGCTGCACGCCGCAGCAGTATATATATTGGATCGGACTGCACGCCGCAGTAATATACATGTAATATACACGTAACATACATGTGGGACGGACTGCACGCCGCAGTATTATTGCGCTTGGGCTGTAGGAGCCCCTTCGGAGTCTGAGTCTGCACACATTCTCAGTGAGCACCGGTGTATATTATGGGATCCGGCTGCGCGCCGCAGCAGTATAAATATATAAATATATATATACATATAAATATTGGATCGGACTGCACGCCGCAGTAATACATGTGTGGATCGGGCTGCACGCCGCAGTATAATAGTGCTTGGGCCTAGGGAGCCCCTCCGAAGTCTGTATACACCCCCAGTGAGCGCCGTCGACGTAAAATGGAGCGGGCTGCGCGCCGCAGCGGTATATGTATGGGAGCGGGCTGCACGCCGCAGCATTATACTTAATCATACCCTACTATTTACTTAAATACTTATACATTATAGACATAAGTATGTGTCTTTATATGTTGAGATGGCCGTACACCGTAGGGGTACGAGCGAGGGTTAGTTCAGTGTGGAATCTTGTAGAGATAAACGTAGATTGGAGGTTAGAGTACTACTATAGTGATGACGTACTTGTGAAGGTTGCCTTAGAACTGCTAAGTGATAGCACAGGAGTTCTTACTTTCAGTTATTATTTATTATTGTTACTCACTGAGTTGAAATATACTCACCCCACTCCCCTGCACTTTTTGTGCAGATCCACAGGTGCCCGAGAGCAGCTGAGACATTGTAGCTGCTGATCCTTGTCTACTTTTGCGGAGATTACGAGGTAGCTGCCAGCGTCCGCAGAGCCTGTTTTCTCCTTCTTTATCATCTTGTTGATTTCCTATTTGCCTAGACTGGGTTGTATTAGGATGCTATTCTGTAGAGGCTCACTCTCGTGACACCACGATATGTTTGGGACCGTATTTTGTATGTTTTACGTTTCGGTTATCACCTGTTATGACTAACTACTGTTTAAGTTTAATTTATTTAATAATTGGCTGGTTAAAGGGATAATATGGTCGGGCGTGCCTAGCATTGTGTTGGGCGCCATCACGACCAGGGTTTGGGTCGTGACATCTTCTAATGAGGAGGGAGTTGTGGTAGTTAGCTTTTAATATTTCATTCCCAAAAATGTCTTGTTTTAAAATTGTAATCATATATCCCGCCAAGTCAAATGTATCCAAATCTTGTTACCTTTCAAAAATTCAATGAAATGCAATTTCTTTTCTTCCTCCATTTTTTGCCTTATTTTATTTTTCTTCTCTTTTGTATAGTTCAATATTTAATGATTCCAATGATATGTCATGCATGAAGGATTCCCGGTCCAATCTTGATAATCCGATAGTTATACAGAAAATTGACAACGAACATGAAGTGGAATATAAGGATAAGGAAGTATTGGAGGAAATTAGTAAAGATTTGAGCCATTATGAAGAAAAAACCAAACCAGACTTAAATGAGACGGAGTCTATTAATTTGGGAAGTGAGGAGAATGTTCGAGAAACAAAGATTAGTGTACACTTAGAGACTTCGCAGAGAGAAGACTTGATCAGGTTGTTACATGAGTACAAGGACATATTCACTTGGTTTTATGATGACATGCCCGGGCTCAATACTGACCTGGTGGTACATAAGTTGCCTATTTATCCAGAATGTCGGCCAGTTAAGCAAAAGTTAAGAAAGTTTAAAACGGATATCAGTGTGAAAATAAAAGAAGAGGTCAATAAGCAATTCGAGGCGAAGGTTATACGGGTCACTAAATATCCCACCTGGTTAGCCAATGTTGTGCATGTTCCGAAGAAAGACGGAAAACCCAGGGTGTGTGTTGATTATCGATACCACAATAATGCCAGTCCGAAGGATGATTTTCCATTGCCAAATTCCATATTTTGATTGACAATTGTGACAAACATGAAATTTGTTCTTTTATGGATTGTTATGCGGGTTATCATCAGATCTTGATGGACGAAGAAGATGCAGAAAAGACGGCTTTTATCACACCTTGGGGGACATATTGCTACAGAGTGATGCCGTTGGGGTTAAAAAATGCCGGAGATACATATATGGGGGCAATGACCACTATGTTTCATGACATGATACATTAAGAGATTGCAGTATATGTGGATGATGTTATTATTAAGTCCATAAAGCAATGTGATCATGTCAAAGATCTAAGAAAGTTTTTTCAGAGGCTCTGAAGATATAATCTCAAGCTCAATCTAGCAAAATGTGCTTTTGGAGTGCCATCGGAAAACTTATTGGGATTCATAGTAAGCCGGTGTGGTATTGAATTAGAACCGTCAAAGATATAAGTAGTCCAGAACCTGCCTCCGCCAAAGAACAAGAAATAGGTGATGAGTTTGTTGGGCACGTTGAATTATATTAGCAGATTTATTGCTCAGTTGACATCAACCTATGAGCCCATTTTCAAATTATTGAAGAAAGATGCTGCGGTGAAATGGACTGAGGAATGTCAGGAGGCATTTGACAAAATTAAGGAATATCTGGCTAATCCTCCTGTATTGGTTCCTCTAGAACCTGGAAGGCCCTTGATCCTTTATCTGACTGTATTGGATAATTCTTTCGGCTGTGTACTGGGTCAGCACGATGAAACAGGAAAGAAAGAACAAGCGATATATTATCTTAGTAAGAAATTAACATCTTATGAGGTAAAATACACTCAGCTGGAAAGAACATGTTGTGCTTTAACATGGGTTGCGCAGAAGTTAAAACATTGTTTATCGGCTTATATCACTTATCTGATATCTTGGTTGGACCCGCTGAGGTACATCTTCCATAAGCCTATGCCTACAGGAAGGCTCGCTAAATGGCCAATCCTACTTACAGAATTTGATATTATTTATGTAACCCGCACTACAAATAAGGCACTAGCAGCCGCGGACCATTTGGCAGAAAATCCGGTCGATGATGAGTATGAACCATTAAATACATATTTTCCTGATGAGGAGACAATGAATATTGAAGAATGGGAACAAGAAGACAAACCAGGCTGGAGAATGTACTTTGGTGGGGCCATCAACAGCAGGGGTTCAGAATCGGAGCAGAACTCATTTCAGAAACGGGTCAGCATTATCCTATTACCGCTCAGCTCTGGTTTTTCCTTACTAATAATATGGCCGAGTATGAATCATGTATATTGGTATTGAGAATGGAAATAGACATAGGTGTTCAAGAGATTTTGGTCATGGGTGCCTCGGATCTCTTGATACATCAGATACAAGGAGAATGGGAGACAAGGGATTTGAAACTTATACCCTATCTACAGTGCCTGTATGAACTATCCCAGAGGTTTCAATCCATAGAGTTCAAGCATATCCCAAGAATGCACACCAAAGTAGCAGATGCTCTAGCCACGTTATCTTTCATGTTGCACCATCCGGACAAAGCCTATATAGATCTACTACCGATACAAGTTCGTGATCAAAATGCTTATTGTTTCGCCGTAGAAGAAGAGCTTGATGGTGAGCCATGGTACCATGATATTGAAGAATATTTGAGGACAGGAGTATACCCAGCGCAAGCCACGGGAGATCAGAAAAGGGCTATAAGGCTACTAGCAAATGGATTTTTCTTCAGTGGAGGAGTTGTATACAAGAGAACCCCAGATTTGGGTCTACTGAGATGTATAGATGCACAGCTAGCCGACACAATCATGGTTGAAATACATGCAGGAGCTTGCGGATCCCATATGAGTGAATATGTTTTGGCCGATAAAATACTAAGAGCTAGATACTATTGGCTCACCATGGAGCGTGATTGCATTAGGTATGTGTGGAAATGCCACCAATGCCAAATACACGGAGATTTGATTCACTCCCCACCCTATGAGTTGCATACAATGTCAGCACTGTGGCCATTCGTCTCCTGGGGCATGGATGTCATCGGCCCAATAGAGCCCGCAACATCTAATGGGCAGAGATTTATCTTGGTAGCAATTGATTATTTCACTAAATGGGTGGAGGCGAAGACATTTTAAGCAGTAACAAAGAAGGCGGTAGTGGATTTCGTACATACAAATATCATTTGTGGCTTTGGAATTCCTAAGGTGATTATCCCGGACAATGGAGCGAATCTTAACAGTCACCTCATGGCAGAGGCATGTCAAAAGTTTCAAATCCTGCACCGTAACTCTACACCTTATCGGCCTAAAGCAAATGGAGCAGTTGAGGCTGCGAATAAGAATATTAAGAAGATTCTCAGGAAGATGGTGGAAGAGTCAAGACAGTGGCATGAAAAATTACCATTTGCTCTCATGGGTTATCGCACAACTGTACGTACTTTAATTGGCACAACCCCTTACTCATTGGTGTACGGAACGGAGGCAGTCATACCTGCAGAAATTGAAATACCTTCCCTCCGGATCATAGCTGAGGCTGAAATTGACGATGATGAATGGGTAAAAGCCCGGTTAGAGCAATTGAGCTTGATCGATGAAAAAAGGTTAGCAGCAGTCTGTCACGGATAGTTGTATCAATGGAGGATGGCCAGAGCATACAACAAGAAAGTATGTCCACGGAAATTCAAAGTTGGAAAGTTGGTGTTAAGACGTATTTTAACACTTTGGGCCGAAGCAAAAGGAAAGTTTGCACCTAATTGGCAAGGGCCATTCATGGTATCCCGGGTATTGCCCAACGAAGCTTTATATCTAACAGATGTGGAAGGGAAATGTGTAGAGACTTCTATAAACTCCGATGCAGTCAAAAGATACTACGTATGATTCCTTTTTCATATGTACAATTGTATTTGTCATAATTTTCAAATTAAAATGATGAAGGCATTTTATTTTTCTATCCAAACACTTTACCCATTGCTACCCCTTTTGAGCCTTATTGCATTATTCTTTCATACCCCTCTCTTGGAATCAATTATGGACAATGAAAAGAAAAGAAAAACAGAATGAATAAAAATGGAAAAGAAAATATACAAAAGAAAATCGGGAAAGTCAAATGACGAAGATATCTTACGGTTTTAACTACGTCTGACTTGATCAAGAAAGGGTATGTAGGCAACCTCAATGAGGTTCAGTCACGACAGAAATAAAATCCAAGATTCCCCAAATATTGAAACTGGGGCAGAAGTTATGTTTTATGATTCCGAGAGTTGTAATTATTTTGAACCCTCGTTTAAATTTGTAGCCTTTACACCTTTCTTTCCAAACCCATCCAAAAGCCACGTTACGGTCCAAAGAAAGACCTTCTAATTGATTTCAAGAAAATGACGATACAATAGGAATAAAGAGAAATACATCATGGACAATACCCGGAAGTTTGAAAAATAGAAAAATAAAGAAAAATAAATGAGAGAGTCTTATTGGTGAAAACCCTAACGGGCACCATAAGGCGAATGTGAGATGAGAGAAAAATAAATGAGAGAGTCTTATTGGTGAAAACTCTAACGGGCACCATAAGGCGAATGTGAGATGAGAGAAAAATAAATGAGAGAGTCTTATTGGTGAAAACCCTTATGGGCACCATAAGGTGTATGTGAGGTGAGAGAAAATAAAAGGAGAGAGTCTTATTGGTGAAAACCTTCACACGAACCATAAGGCGAAAGTGAGGAATGTCCTGATGAAAGTGAAACAACAAAATAAGAAAGGTTTGGGTTGACGAAAATATGAAATAAGACAATAACAATTCGATTGGACAGACTGGGCCGGATATTCAAATATATGGCATGGTCAAAGGAATCAACCTTCGTACCCTAGATAAGTTCTATCTTTACTTCAAAATACCCTCACCCCTGAAATTCAGTTCATTGCATTTCATTCTACTTATTCAAAGCCGGTTGCCAATTCAAAGCTAGCTACCAGCTTCTCATGTTAGATGGCGTAATAACACTGGGTCCTTCAAAGGAAAAGAGAAAATAAAACACATGGCGATCATACAGCCAAAGGAAATAAAAGGAAAAGAAATAAAAAGAGAAAACCAAAGGGGATTACAAGAGACAAATTGATAAAAATCAGGAATAAATTGCAAAGCAAGATGAAGTAGACGATGGAAGCAAAGCCAACAAGAATGCTAGTTGCTAACCATCATTTTATAACTAACAAAATTGTTCACTGATTTAGACAGGGACAAAAGATTCAAATTCTCACTAATCAATTTAAAGTGAATGTGACCAATGTGGGAGAAACCATCAAAAAGAAACAGCAATAAAGATGAGAATCCACAATGGAGGACTCGGAAATCAGGAACCTACCCGAACAGCAAGGGAGGTATTATCTTTTACAAAATTTACACCCCTATTATCAAACTGAGGGAATATTTTTCTGCATTTTTCATTTCTGCATCAGGCGTCCACCTGGATAACGAGGGAATATTTTTCTGCATTTTCATTTCTGCGTCAGGCGCCCACCTGGATCATGAGAAAATATTTTTCTGCATTTTCATTTCTACACCAGACGCCCACTTGGATAATGAGGGAATATTTTTCTGCATTTTCATTTTTGCATCAGGCGCCCACCTGGATAATGAAGGAATATTTTTCTGCATTTTTTCATTTCTGCATCAGGCGCACACCTGGATAATAAGGGAAAACATTTTCTGCATCAGGCACCCACCTGGATAACGAGGGAATATATTTCTATATTTCTGCATCATGCACCTACCTGGATAATGAGTGAATATTTTTCTGCATTTTCATTTCTGCATCAGGCGCCCACCTGGATAATGAGGGAATATTTTTCTGCATTTTTCAATTCTGCATCAGGCATTTTTCATTTTTGCATCAGGCGCCCACCTGGATAATGAGGAAATAATTTTTGTGCATTTTTCATTTCTGCATCAGGCGCCCACCTGGATAATGAGGGAAAATTTTTCTGCATTTTCATTTTTGCATCAGGCGCCCACTTGGATAACAAGGGAATATTTTTCTGCATTTTCATTTCTGCATCAGGCGCCCACCTGGATAAAGAGGGAATATTTTTCTACATTTTTATTTCTGCATCAAGCGCCCACCTGGATAACGAGGGAATATTTTTCTACATTTTCATTTCTGCATCAGGTGCCAACCTGGATAACGAGGAAATATTTTTCAGCATTTTAATTTCAGTTCAAGCGCCCACCTGTATAACGAGGGAATACTTTTCAGCATTTTAATTTTAGTTCGGGCGCCTACCAGTATAACAAGGGAATACTTTCTGTATTTTTAAAAGTTTTTCTAACAGAGTAACACCATAAAATATTGAAAGCCCCATACTAGGGCAGAGGAAAAAGTTTTCTTTGTTTTTGCAATAAGCAGGTATCGACCTGGAAAGCAAGAAGCACATTTCGAAGTCATACAAATGAAGGAAAGCAGTATGTTGGAAGCAAGTCGTGAGCAAAAATTCACAAAAATGAAGGATACAAATAAAGAGCAACATGCGATATGGAAGAGCAAGACAATACAAGAAGACAAGACATAGATAGGATTTTCTTGTAATTCATAGACCATAATTTAGAATAGCTTCTTTATTTTATTTTTATCCCGAAGTAATAAGGAGTCAGTTAGCAACAATTGCAATAATAGCAACAACAACAATTCCCTGGTAGTTTCAAACTACCAGACCTTCCCGAACTACACTGACTTGATTCCTGTTTAGCCTAGGATATGTAGGCAACCTCTGAAGCAGGGTGCAGTCAAAAGTTTTTAAAATGCTTCGTACGGAATATGAAAGTGGGCAAAAATCTCTTATTACTGCTCACTTATCTTTGCACTGAAACTCTTCGTGTTCCCGAGCAAAGAGGGGCAGCTGTGAGAACGTGATTTTTGCCCTAAGCAGTTAAATTCCAAGATATATATATAAAATAATACAAAAATGATTTTTATTTGCAATTGTGTGATTTAGTTGAAATACCATTGTTTTTGTTTAAAAATAAATTGAAATGAAATTACAAAAGAAATCAATTGGGAAAATATTATAAAAAATGTTAAAATTTAGAAAATCAAGAAAAAATGCAAAAATACCGGAAAATTAAGGAAAAAGGTAGAAAATAAAGGAAATATAACAGTTGAAAATAAATACAAAAAGAAAAATACAAAATACAAAAAGAAAATACAGAAATTAAATAAATACAATTCAAAATGGCAAAAATACAAAAAATAGTGTATAATATAAATTTGGGCTAAATACATAGCCCAAACATATGTTACACTAACCAGGTCCAAACGGAACTAGTCCAGTCTGCCCAAGCTTGTAATCAAACGACACCTTATAGGTGTATAAATTTGGGCCATTGATACAAATGATTAACAGACCAAGTAAGGCGGTGCCTTTATAAATTAAACGACATCGCATATAGAGTTAATCCTGGCCGTCCAATACAACTGATCAAACGGACAAGACCAACGAGCCATTTAAATGAAACGACGTATCTTAGGTAAATCAATCTCAACCGTCCAATGTTATAATCTAACGGACCTAATAAGATCCTTCATTAAAACAAACGACACTGTTTTGAGGCTACAAGATCCTGGCCATTGATCTCGACTAATCCAATGGCCAGGAATCAACAATACACGACTGATATATATACTCCCATCTCATGTTGGGTCCGTCATTACACACACACATTTGTGTTATCTAACCCTAGACGCCTGAGACTCAACCTTCTTCCTCCTCCAATCTCATGGAGATCACCAGAAAACCATGCCTCACCCTTCGCCTCCGGCTCAGGCAAACCTCAAACACCCTCTCCACCACCCAAAAAACCTTCAAAAGCCACCATAAACCTCGACCAAAACCAACAGCCTCCCTATTCTTGAAATTTTGGTCGCTGGAACGTTAGCCGGTGACCTCACAAAGTATGAACCAAGGTCCCATATTAACACCCTTAAACCGTCTTGAGGTGATCTACCACCCTATTTGGGTGGTTTCCCTCGAATCACCCTCAAACTTGTCGAATATTAGAAAAATACTCGCCGGAACCCTACTCCGGCGAGTACCAAAAACTAACCCTACCCCCAAAGCACTACCCGAGGTGTCCAGACCACCCCTCATATACACCTAAATTGAACCCAAAGCCCCATTTGAAAAATCCAGTACTCAGAAGACCAAACATCTTCAAAGCTCTGAAAATCCAGAAAAAATGAAAAGAAAGAAGAAGAAAGAAAGAAGAAAGAAAGAAGAAAAGAAAGAAAGAAAAGTAAAAAGAAAAGAAAAAGCGTGAAAAGCTAAGTATCTCCACCTCTGTTTCTATTCTTGGTTGTTATGTGTTCTGGAAAAGTGTTTCTTTACTTGTCTTGTGTGTTTATCTGAACCCGTTTCTTATGCATGTTTAAAAAATATGAATCTATCTCTGCCCGTTCATGCGAGCCTTGAATCTTACATATGCCTAAAATTTTCTAAGTGTTCTTAGGGTTTTGATATAAACTACGCATGAATCATGTGCTAATTAGTCTGTTTTATTTGTTTGTTCATTATATTCTGTCTCTATTGAGGTATGGTTAGTTGGAATTCAACCATTATTGTCATGACCCAAATCCGGTCGTGATGACTCCCAACAATAAAGCTAGTCCAGCCAGACCGACAATTTTTTTTCACAGATAAATATCAGTCCCAAATGGACAACTCAAGAACAATATATGAGTCAAAGAAACTCCAATAAAAATAATACGAACAAATACTGAGAAGTGCGAAAACGAACTAACACTCCCAAATATCTGGAGTCACAAGTCTAGAGCCTCTAAACAAAAACCGAATAGTGATAGAGAATACTATATAAAATACTCAATCTAAACATAAAGTAATAACTGGAAAGAGATGAGAAGCTAGGTTCTGCGAACATTGGCAGCTACCTCAGCAACTTGATATGACTTTGTAAAAGCTAGATTGCTCGTCTACTTCTCCTGAGTACCTGAATCTGCACACAAAGGTGCAGGGAGTAGGGGTGAGTACTAAGTACTCAGTGAGTAATAAATAAATACAAGTAGCTGAAAGTAAGAAATCTACAGAATACCACATAATGAAGATAAACTACAGTCCGATCCTCCTACGAACTAGCAACAACAGTACAATACAATTATAACAGATAGTTCAACAGATAAAGATGCAATGCAATGCACATAGCCGCTACGGCGTGTAGCCCGATCCATTTAACATCAACGACACTTACTGGGGGTGTGTATAGACTCCGGAGGGGCTCTTACAGCCCAAGCACAATAGTATTGCGGCGTGCAGCCCGATCCTTATATCAACCGCTACAGCGTGTAGTCGATCCATTCTCAGTCCATAACATGCATATAAGTCACACAACAGCTCAAATTATTTCTTTCCAGGTTCCAGTTTATTTATTATGAAAATACTTTAATTCTTATTTAATTTTCCCAAAACAGGTGACTTAGCATTTCAATACGGTGATTTCAAACCAGGACTGAGATCAGTGATTAAGCAAGTATAGTTATCAAATATATAACTATCCCCTAACGATACTACAGGTCGGCACAAGGCCCCAAACACGACTTACAACCCACAATTATATCAAACACATTGTTTTTCAACCACAAATATCATATTATACTCATTCGAAATGGACTAAGTCTCAATCCCCAGTCACAATCAATCCTGCACCGACCACGAGATGCGAGCCGCGCCCTACTAGCATCACCATATGCTAAGTCGGGGTTTCGAACCCTCATGCTACCATATACACTAACTACTCACCTCTCGCCGGTCGTAGACTCATCCGTAATGCCTTTTCCTTTGGAATTCGCCGCCTCGTGCGTAGAATCTAGCCAAACCACAACAATTATATCAAATACGGGTCAAAGAATCATAATACATGAAATACGCATAAATGCACTAAGTTGGCAAAACCCGACCCCGGGCCTGCTGCTCGAAAAATTCCGAAATCAGTACCAACGCAATCCTCGTCTCGCCACGAGTCCGTGCATATAAAATTTTTTGAAATCAGAGTTCGAATGGCCTTTCAAAAGTCAAATTTTTGTTTTCAAAACCTAGGCCATAATTCTTCACAATTTTTACCCAAATTCATGAAGTTTGATGTTAATTCTATCATATAATTGTGTTTTTGAGTCAAGAAACTTACCTCCGATAAATACCCGATGAATTCCCAGCAATTTCCCATGAGTTTCTCTCTCTAAGACTCAAAATTTGTGTTTTTGTGAATGAACCCGCGACTGGCCAGTTTTGGAATTTAATTTCACTGCCAGACGAATTTCTTCTTCGCGTTCGCGTTACTGTTCACGCATCCGCGATGCCCAGTTCCAGCTTCCTCTTCGCGAACGCGACGCCTCCAATGCGTTCGCGAAGAAACACTTCCTAGCCGTCCCATATTCCTTCTACGCGAATGCGTCGCCCTTCACGCGAACGCGATGCCTAGCATCCCCCAGCTACGCGAATGCGACACCTGCATCGCGAATGCGATGGTCAACCTAGCCTTGCCTTCGTGAACGCTGCCTGTGCCACGCGAACGCGAAGGCTTAATGCCTGCTGCACATACCTGCAATTTTCTGCAGTTTTCTCTAAGTTCCAAATGCCTGGATGATGGTTCGAATTCACCCCGAGGCCCCCAGGACGCCAACGAAAATCACCAACATACTCCAAAACACGATACGGACTTGTTCCAATCATAAAAACACGCCTTTAAACACAGAAATCATCGAATTATAGCAGATTCAAGCCTAGGATTCTACTCAAACTTCCGAAACTAACATTCAATCAAAAACCCGACCAAACTACGTTAGAATGACCTGAAAATTTGCACGCGTATCCAAAATCACCTAACGGAGCTACTGCAACTGTCGGAATTTCATTCCGAGCCCCAAATCAAAATCTCACCTACCGTTTGAATTTCGCCAAAATTCAACCTTAGCCAATTCAAGACTAAAACTACACCGGACCTCGGAATTCGATTCTGATTGCTCTCCTAAGTCATAAATTATCCCCCGAAACTAGTTGAATCATCAGAATTCAATTCCAGGATGTCTAACTTATCGGTCAACATTCGGTTGACTTTTCCAAATTATTTTTCTCATAAAGAGGTTTATGACCTCATTTCTATCTAAATTCCTTCCTATTTGCTTCTAACTTTACGAACACATATAAATAAGCAAATTGAAGTGTTAAATGAAGAAAACGGGACGATAACTCTCGTAACGACAAGTCAGGTCATTACATTCTCCCCAACTTAAACAAACGCTCATCCACGAGCGGGTTAAGAAACATACCTGGAGTCTCAAATAAGTGTGGATATCTGCTCCGCATCTCCTACTCGGTCTCCCAAGTTGATTCCTCCACGGGACGACCTGTCCACTGAACTTTCTCTGAAGCTATGTCCTTAGATCTCAGCTTACAAACCTGTCGTCCCAAAATGGCTACCGACTCCACATCATAGGTCAAGTCCTCATCTAATTGTATCGTGCTAAAGTCTAACACATGTGATGGGTCTCCAACATACTTCTGAAGCATAGATACATGGAATACCGGGTGAACTCCCGACAAGCTGGGTGGTAAGGCAAGCATATAGGCCACCTCCCCAACTTTCCTAAGCACCTCAAAAGGTCCAATGAATCTTGGGCTCAACTTCCTTTCTTTCCAAACCTCATAACACCCTTCATAGGCGAAACCTTCAGCAACACCTTCTCACCTACTGAATAAGACACATATCGGACCTTCCGGTCCACACAACTCTTCTGACACAACTAAGCTATGCGAAGTCTCTCCTGAATAACCTTCACATTGTCTAAGGCATCCTAAACTAACTCTGTCCCCAATAATCTAGCCTCGCCGGGCTCAAACCAATCGACTGGAGACCTACACTGCCTCCCATATAAAGCTTCATACGGTGCCATCTGAATGCTGGACTGATAGCTGTTATTATAAGCAAACTCTGCAAGAGGCATGTAATCAGCCCATGAACCACCAAAATCAATGACACAAGCACGCAACATGTCCTCCAGTATCTGAATAGTATGCTCAGACTGCCCATCCGTCTGTGGATGAAATGTTGTGCTCAGCTCTACCTGTGAACCCAACTCTCGCTGAAATGTCCTCCAAAACTGATAAGTGAACTGGGTACCTCTGTCTGATATAATAGGAATGGGAACTCCATGCTGTCTCATAATCTCGCGGATGAATATCTCTGCCAGCCGCTCCGAGGAGTATGTAGTACACACTGGAATGAAGTGAGCTGACTTGGTCAGCCTATCCACAACCACCCAAACTGAATCAAACTTCCTCACTATCCGAGGGAGTCCACTAACAAAGTCCATAGTGATCCTTTCCCTCTTCCACTCGGGAATATCAATACGCTGGAAAATACCACCAGGCCTCTGATGCTCATACTTGACCTGCTGACAGTTTAGGCACCGTGCCACATGATTCACTATATCTTTCTTCATCTTTCTCCACCAGTAATGCTGTCTCAAATCCTGATACATCTTTGCGGCACCTGGATGAATAGAATACCGTGAGCTGTGGGCCTCCTCTAATATCAACTCACGAAGGCCATCAATATTGGGCACGCATATCTGGCCATGCATTCGTAACACACCATCACTATCAATAGTGACATCTCTGGCATCATTATGCTGAACTTTGTCCTTAAGGATGACTAAGTGCGGATCATCATATTGGCGCTCTCGAATACGGTCATATAAAGAAGACCGAGCTACCATGCAAGCCATAACCCATCTGGGCTCAGAAATATCATGCCTCACCATCTGATTAGCTAACGCCTGAACATCAACTGCAAGGCGTGTCTCCCCAACTGGAATGTATGCCAAGCTGCCCATACTAATAGCCTTCCGACTCAATGCATCGGCCACTACATTGGTCTTCCCGGGATGGTACAAAATGGTAATATCATAGTCTTTAAGAAATTCGAGCCATCCCCGCTACCTCAAACTGAGATCTTTTGTCTTAAACTAATGTTGGAGATTGTGGTAGTCTGTATATACATCACAAGATACACCATAAAAGTAATGCCTTCAAATTTTCAAGGCATGAACAATAGCAGCTAACTCTAAATCGTGAACAGGGTAGTTCTTCTCGTGGGGCTTCAACTGACAAGAAGCATATGCAATAACTCTACCCTCCTACATCAATACACAACCGATCCCAACTGTCGAAGCATCACAATACACCACATAAGACCCTGAAGCTGATGGCAACACAAGTACCGGAGCTATGGTCAAAGCCGCCTTGAGCTTCTGGAAGCTCTCTCCATATTTATCAGACCACACAAATGGGGCATTCTTCTGTGTCAGCTTAGTTAAAGGTGAAGCAATAGATGAGAAACCCTGAACAAACTGGCGGTAATAGCATGCCAAGCCGAGGAAACTCTGAATCTCAGTAGCTGAGGAAGGTCTGGGCCAATTCTACACCACCTCGACCTTTAGTGGGTCAACTCGAATACCATCACTGTACACTACATGTCCTAGAAAAGTCATAGTATCAAGCCAAAATTCACATTTAGAGAATTTTGCATAGAGCTTTTCTTCTCTCAACCTCTGCAATACCACCCTCAAGTGCTGTGCATGCTCTTCCTGGCTGCGTGAATACACCAGGATATCATCAATAAACATAATCACGAAAAAATCAAGGTATGGCCGAAATACACTTTTCATCAAGTGCATGAATGCAGCTGGGGCATTAGTCAGCCCGAAAGACATCACCAGAAACTCATAGTGCCCATATCTCATTCTGTACGCTGTGTTCATAATGTTTGAATCCCTAATCTTCAACTGATGATAACCCGATCGAAGATCAATCTTAGAGAATACACTTGCTCCCTGGAGCTGATCAAACAAGTCCTCAATACGAGGCAATGGGTACTTATTCTTCACTGTTACCTTATTCAGCTGCCTGTAATCAATGCACATTCTCATTGTGCCATCTTTCTTCTTTACGAACAACACTGGTGCACCCCAAGGTGACACACTCGGGTGAATTAAACCCTTATTTAAGAGTTCCTGAAGCTTTTCTTTGAACCCTTTTAACTCACCTGGTGCCATGCGGTAGGGAGGAATAGAAATGGGCTAAGTGCCCGGCACCAAGTCAATACCAAAATAAATATCCCTGTCAGGCGGCATGCCCGGTAGTTCTACTGGAAATACATCCGGGAAATCCCTCACAACGGGGACCGAATCAAGATTGGGTGTCTCAGCCTCAACATCTCTAATGAAGGCCAAATAAGATAAACAACCCTTCGTATTCATTCGTTGGGCCTTTATATAGGAAATTATCCTGTTGGACACGTAATCAATCAAGCCACGCCACTCGATCCTTGGATTACCTGGAATAGCTAGTGTGACTATCTTGGCATGACAGTCCAGAATCGCAAAGTAAGTAGATAACCAATCCATGCCTAAATCACATCGAAATCTACTATGCCCAATAGTAATAAGTCAACTCGGGTCTCCAGACCCCCAATAGTAATAAGACAGGATCGATATACCTGATCCACAATAACAGTATCCCCCACCGGGGTAGACAGATGCACGGGACTATGAAGAGATATAGGAATAGGTGGATCCGGGATCAAATAAGACAGAAGCATCCCTGTGGCAAACTGAGATAATACCCAAAATGACAGCATCTGAGGCACTAGCGTCCTTCTATCCGGAAGAGCATAGAAACGAGCCTAGCCTCCACCAGTATGATCCTCTCCCCTAGGGCGACCTCTGGCCACCTGGTCACCACTCCTAGCTGAGTGTGCTGGTGCTGAAGAAATAGGAGTAGAAGACGAGGGCTGACCCCTCTACTAAGACCGCTTACGAAGCCACTGAGGACACTCTCTCTTGATATGGCCAAACTCGCCACACTCAAAGCAATGACCTAAAGATGGAGGAAAGGACTGCTGAGGACCCCTCACAGCAGATGAATCCTGAGCTAAAGAAGAAGGAGTAGAGCTCTGAGCTGGAAGAGCACTCAATGTAGGCTGACTCTGCTAACGACCCTGATAACCCTGATGGCTCTGACGACCCCGATCTACTAAAACTCCACTGGACTATGCATGTCCTGACTGATGAGATCTGAATGAACGACCCCTACTATGCTGAGGCTGGCCTCTAGACGAAACACCATTGTAACTACCAGTACCACGAGGCCTCTTAGCCTCCCTCTCCTCACGCTCTCTGCGGCGATCTGTCTCAATATGACGGGCAGCATCAACCACCTCCTCAAAGGTAAATGCCGAAGCCGTCTCTCTGGTCATCAATATACGGATAGGATAGATAAGACCATCTATAAATCTCCTGATCCTCTCTTTGTCCGTCAGAATCATCCACATGGCATGACAGGCTAGTTGTGTGAATCTCAACTCATACTGAGTTACCGACATATCCCCCTACTTCAGCCGCCCAAATTGACGACGCAGCTCCTCTCTCTGGGACTGAGGCACATACTTCTCCAAAAATACCGTGGAGGACTACTACCAAGTGAGGGGCGCTGCCCCAGCGGCCCTACGCCTCTCAAAATCCTCCCACCACTGAAATGCTGGACCTGTGAACTGAAAGGTGGTGAAAGCAACACCGCTGGACTCCAGAATGCCCGCAGTGCAAAGCATACGCTGACACTTATCAAGAAAACCCTGGGCATCCTCGCCCTCGGCACCACTGAATGCCGGAGGCTGTAGCCTTTTAAACCTCTCCAGACGACGCTGCTCATCGTCAGGCATAACTGGAACCACATGAGCTGGGGCTGGTGCAACAAGTGCAGCTGGCTGAACTGGAGTTGCCCCAGGTGCTTGAATACCCTGAACTACCGGCTCGGGTGTGTGAGCCACGGGGGTCTGATTCCCTCCTCCTGCCTATGAAAAAGCCGCTGCAATAGAGGCTGCAACCACCTGAGCCAAGCCAGTGCATACTGATAGAATCTAGGCCAAAGTCTCCTTAAGACCCGGTATCTCAATAGAAACTGCCGGTGCCTGAGCCTGAGCTGTTGGAGCGTCTGCAGCTAGAACCTGATCCTGAACCTGGGCCACCGGTGCTGGAATCTGACCCTGAGTCTGGTCAGCTGGTGGGTCAGCAGGTGCTGGTACTGCTGCCCTACATCTACCACGACCACGGCCTTTGGGTGCCAATGGTGGTCGTCGGCCACGTCCGCTAGCACGTGTTCTCGCCATCTGTGAGAGAATAGAATATGGAAAAATTTAGTTTCACGATAATACAAACCGCACGATATGAATCCAAGAAAAGTGAGGTTTTTCCTAAAGTTTTTCTAGCCTTCCGAGATAGATACGAACATCTACATACCGATCCGCGAAAACCTACTAAACCGGCTCATGACTCGCGAGTCCTAGTAACCTAGGCTCTGATACCAACTTGTCACGACCCAAATCCGGTCGTGATGGAGCCCAACAATTAAACTAGGCCACCCAAACCGACAATTGTTTTTCACAGATAAATATTAGTCCCAAATGGACAACTCAAGAAGAATATATGAGTCAAAGAAACTCCAATAATAACAATACGAACAAATACTGAGAAGTGCAAAAATGAACTAACACTCCCAAAGATCTGGAGTCAAAAGTATAAAGCCTCTAAAAAAACCGAATAGTGATAGAGAATATTGTATAAAATACTCAACCCGAACATAAAGTAATAATTGGAAAGAGATGAGAAGCTAGGTTCTGCGAACGTCGGCAGCTACCTCAGCAACTCGATATGACTCTGTAAAAGCTGGATTGCTCATCTACTTCTCTGGAGTACCTGAATCTGCACACAAAGGTGCAGGGAGTAGGGGTGAGTACTAAGTACTCAGTGAGTAATAAATATATACAAGTAGCTGAAAGTAAGAAATCCACAGAATACCATATAATGAAGCTAAACTACAGTCTGATCCTTCTACGAACTAGCAACAACAGTAAGATACAATTATCACAGATAGTTCAACAGATAAAGACGCAATGCAATGCACATAACCGCTACGGCATGTAGCCCGATCCATTTAACATCGACGGTGCTCACTAGGGTGTGTACAGACTCCGGAGGGGCTCCTACAGCCCAAGCGCAATAATGCTGTAGTGTGCAGCCCGATCCTCATATCAACCGCTGCGGCGTGCAGCCCAATCCATCTTCAGTCCACAACATGCATATAAGTCACACAACACCTCAAATTATTTATTTCTAGGTTCCAATTTATTTATTATGGAAATACTTTAATTCTTATTTAATTTTCCCAAAATAGCTGACTTAGAATTTCAATACGGTGATTTCAAACTAGAACTGAGATTAGTGATTAAGCAAGTATAGCTATCACATATATAACTATCCCCTAGGGATACTACGGGTCGGCACAAGGCCCCAAACACGGCTCACAGCCCACAATTATATCAAACACAGTGTTTTTCAACCACAAGTATCATATTATACTCATTCGGGATAGACTAAGTGTCAATCCCCAGTAACAATCAATCCTGCACCTGCCACGGGGTGCAAGCCACGCCCTACTAGCATCACCATGTGCTAAGCCGGTGTTTCGAAGCCTAAGGC